>LR751502.1:48554-165464 GCA_902729485.2 Mus minutoides | reverse complement strand
ATTCTAATGTGTCTCTATGGCCTTCCAGCTGTGATCTTTCCATGGAAGCCAACGCACGTTCTAAAGGATGCTGGGATGGCGAGTTTAAGGTGACTTTAAGGCCAATTAGGTTTAACTAAGTATTTGTTTTGACTTAAAATTAACTCCTAACCTCTGTGAAACAAGCAACATCAACAGCAGGCTAGTCACCTGTACTGATGAGGGGCTTGGTGTTCTTCAGGTTTGTTTAATGTATCTCTAATTTGCTCAGAGTATCTAGAATCTCTGTCTTCAGGCCACACTGTGCTTCTCAGCCACATCGTTGTCCCATTCCATTTAGAGGAATTATTTGTGGGCCATGTGGGTAAGGAGGATGAATGAGAGGGTAGCTGGGTACTGATCTTTCTAGATCTTTTTTTTTTTTTTGCATGAATTAACCATATGTCAAAGTAAAATTCATAAGAGATTCTCTTGCCATAGAAGGTATTTTCAGTATGTAGCCTGAGGGCTAAAATGCACCATGAGATAAGCTATGAATGTGGCCCAACCTAAAACCTTATTTAAAGCATAAGATTCTTTTGTGATATTCTTCATAACTTTATTGCAAAGCTTAGACTGTGCTAGAAAATTTCCCAATGTGTATAAACTGGAATCCACTGTACACATTCTCTCCTTGGACCTCAATAAAGTAAGGCCAGTCTTGGCTCTTGGCTAACCCTATATCAGCTGATATGTTATTGACATGATAGTATATAGCAAGAAACACATTATCATAAATTTCATGATTTAAACTGGTTTATTTTATAAATAATTCTATCTTATATGTATGAGTGTTTTCCTGCCCAGATGTCTGTGTACCATGTGTATACTTGGTACTGGCAGAGATCAGAAGAGGGCTTTGGATCTCTTGGAAGTAGAGTTATGGATGGTTTTAAACCTCTGTGTAGGTGCTGGAAACCAAATCTGGGTCCTTTGCAAGAACAAATATTCTTAACCATGTAGCTATCTTCCCCTTCCCAAACAGCCTACTTTAAAAAGAGAGTATGGGCATAATTGTGAGTTCAAAAAGGGAACTTGAACTGTCCAGGCACCATGGACCACACACAGATGTTGAGAAGTAAGGTGTAATTTGTAAGAGTTGACATGTGTTTAGGATCCGTGGAGTTTAGTGTTGTCAAAAGTTTAATGTGTGCTCATCCCAATTTTCAGCCTTGAGTTAATGCAGGGTGGGTCTATTTCCCCCTCCCCCATGTATATAACCAATGGCCATGTCTTCCTGTGTCTCTTGACTCCCTTTGGCTTCCCTGTCCTTAATTTACATTGTGATTGCTCAGCTGGGTTTCCCCATTCATGTCACAGGAGTGTATGTGAGGATGGACTCTCCTTAGGAACTATAGAATACAAAAATAAGAAGGGGAGTTACTTTTTTTCCTTTGTAATTGATATACATGAGAATTGTGTGAATATCATGTCTGACACCCAGCAGACACTCAATAAGAGTTTGTTGCCTTAATATAGCATAGCATGTATAACCCCAAGAGGTACATTTGTGTTTCAGTGTATAGCTATTTGCCTGAGTTTGTCTATTGGTATGTCAGGGCTAACTAATGTGTGAATAGATTCAGGTTTCTATGCATATGAGCTTAATAGTGTCTGTTGAATAAAGGAGTCACTGAATTCATTCATTACCTAGACCACACTGGCTATCATTAGAAGCACCATCTCTCTTTCAGTTGGAAAGGTAGTGTTTATGTGAGACAGCTTTTATTGAATCTCTGTTAAGCATATACATATTCTCTTTGGTTTGATCTGCTTGAAAATGAACTCAAAAGACTGTTTTTTTTTTTTTTTTTTTTTTTTTTTTTGGTGGTGGTTTTTGTTTACAAACCAACAGTTTTCTGTAACAATTACAGGCAGCCACCGCCGGCATAAGATCATGTAAATGCTTGTGAATGGCTGTTTGAGGCAGGCATGTTGTTGTCACTGGAGATGGAGAGGACCCATTAGTTCCTGTAGATTCCCTGGAGAAGATAAGCCTCACAGGGTTCAGGATAATTGTCCTTAGATATAGCAAAGGCAGTCATACAGAGGAGGAAGGGGATACCTGGGCAGGAGAGCTGAAGGAACTGGAATTACAAAGGAAGAATTATATGATAGTTAGGACCACCGGCCCACAGGTCACATGCTTTGTCAAGTGGTGTCACTGAGGGGTACTTAGAGTGCTGGTGTGGACCTGGGAGGAGTGCACTTGAATAATGCTATTCATGTGCATACCTTCAACCCAAGGACTCCCTGGCTCTGGGACTCCATCCAGCCAGACCCTCCTACCTGTTTTATCATGTACACCTGCCTTTCTTTGTGTAGTGTGTAGTATGTGGTGTATAATATGGTATGTGTGTGTCTGTGTGTGTCTGTGTGTTCTAAACGAGTGGCTTTTACTTTTATTTATTTATTTTTAATTAATCATTTTATTTGTTTACATTTCAAATGATATCTTCCTTCCTGGTTACTCCTCCACAATCCCCCCATACCATCCCCCTCTCCCCCTCCCCTTTGCCTCTATGAGGGTGCTCCTCCACACATTCACCCACTCCCACCTCACCCCTCTAACATCCCCCTATGCTGGGGCATCAAGCCTCCCTCCCCTCCCACTGATGTCAGATAAGGCCATCCTCTGCTACATATGCATCTGGAGTCCTGGCTCCCTCCATGTATAATCTTTGGTTGGTGGTTTAGTCCCTGGGAGCTCTGGGTGGTCTAGCTAGTTGATATTGTTCTTCCTATGGGGTTGAAGCTGTTTCAGTCCTTCCCCTAGCTTTTCCACTGGAGTCCCTGGGCTCAGCCCGATGGTTGGCTGTGAGTATCTGCATCTGTATTTGTCAGGTGCTGGTAGAGCCTCTCAGGGAACAGCCATATCAGGCTTTTAAGGGGGTGTGAGAGAAAAGTCACTAAATCAGCATCTTTAAAAAAAAACAGTATAAGAAATAATTTAAGAAATATAGGAAAGAGATAACCAAGCACAGTTATCACATATGCAATTTTTCATACATAAACATTCAGCTACTGGGAGACTATTGTAATGATGTTCTTTACTAATGAGGGCTTTGGAACTCAAATCTACATTCTCTATAACAGGTACTGTAACAGTATTTCACTCCCAGAGTTTATGCTGTTAGGTGGAGGTTGATTCTAAAATATCCCTGATGCCAGGGTGGCTGTTCTTAATGGTCTCTCTGTGTGTGGTGGTCTTGTTGATCAGGTCGGGGGGATCCAGAAGGTCCTCAGTTACATCATATCCTTTGGAGGCTTCGCAGCTGATAATATTACCCCAGAGTTGTTTTCTGCCGGGGGGGGGGGGGGGGGGTAAACACCTGCTGGGGGCAAGTTTGATTTCTGTAAGAGTAGGTTATTGCAAAGCAGACTTTGTTGTATAACATCAGTGTGGTGGTCTATGTCTTCCATACCTACTGGAGGCTGTTCATTAAATGAGGGACTGTTATCTCCTACTATGGTCTCTGCCCTTAAAGACCTTATGGTCTAGTTTGGAAGCCCAGTAAGCAGAGAGGCACACACATGTCAGAAAGACTCTAGGACCAGAGACAAGAAAGGGAGTTGGAAGTAGGAAGAAACTTCACAGAAGAAATTCTGGGGCAGGACTTGTAAGTTTTAGTTGGCAGACTGGGAGGAAGAAACATTCAAGACAGTCCTAGGAGTCAGTTGGATATGAATGCTTTTTGCAGGACTCAGTGTCATTGTATGTCATGGTCTGCAGCCAACAGGAGGATATGAGAAGAGCAGTTGGGTGGGGAAGGACTTCAACACTTTGTAAGAATTTTGAACAGTTTTCATGGTTAGAAGCCTTTGGAAGTTTTTCAGTGGGGTAAGTGAGAGGCAGGTTTGAAGTTTAGGATAGGGTACCTGATGGATTAATGACTGGAAAGCTTCAAGGCAAAAGGTCAGAGGGAAGGTCTTGTGTGGGTTCCTGACACAGAGCATATATTGGATAAGGAGTAATAGGAGAAGGGCTGCCAGCTTGAGTCAAATTGATGTAAGACTACCCAGCATGTCACTAGGCTTTGGGTACAGATGTCAGGTGTGGTGCAGGGGAAAAGGGAAAAGTTTGGACATGGGAAGTTTAGCCTTGGGAAGGAACATGATTGACAGGAAAGAAGCCTAAACTCAGATCCCTGGGAAGTTTCCTATCTAAAACTGTAGAGGAAAAAGAATCTATAAGACAGACTACAGCAGATGACCAGAGACATACAGAAGGAAAGAGGAGACAAAGGAAAGTTCTTTAAAATTCTTCTCTGGTGATAAATGAGAGCCCCAGGTTTACAGCACAGTTGAAATCACACTTGAACTTAATAATCTTGTTGAGGATTGGCTTCATTTGTTTCAAAGGGTATTCTTGTTGGCATTTCTTTTAACTTCAATTAAGCAAGGTCTATCCATTTTAAAACATGCCTACAAATGGAAACTTGGTTTTCCTAGGCAGGTAACAAACCTGGGGGCCTGGGGGGTATTTTACATGGTAGAGTTTCTGTCTCTGAAATGTAGTGACATTTTTGAGAAATTTGGAATTTTGGTTAAGAATGTGCTTTCGTTTTAATCCCTCGTTTTAATCCCAGGTGTAAGGATGCGGGGCTGCTTCAGACTATCCACAGCAGCTGATTATGATTTGCCTCATGCTCTCGCAGAAGTGTGTTTTTGCCAGTTGTAGATAATTTCCGTGATTGTGTGCTATTTGGAATTCTGGGAATTTAGCAGTGTCCCTGGAGGTGGGGTGAGTGGTTGTTGGTCATTTAGTGAGGTTGATTACAGTTTGTTGGTACCTATGGTCACATCAGAAACAAAAGAAAAGAAATTAGATTCAGGGATCCCTCTCCCTCCCCCTCCCCCTCCCCTTCTCCCTCCCTCTCTCCCTCCCCCTCTCCCTCCTCCTTTCCACATGTCTCCCTCTCCCCTGTCCCTCTCCCCATCCCCTCTCCCCCTCTTCCCCCTCCCCCTTTCCCTCTCTCCCTCCCTTCCTCCCTCCCTCTTCTTCCCTCCCTCTCTCCTCCTTTCTCCTCTTCTTTCTATCCTCGTTTCTCTCCTACCTAGTGTTAGGGGGTGAAATTGTGGGGCAGGAGATAAAGGGTAGGGAAAGAAGAACCCACAAAGTAGCAAAGACCAGCTACACATAAAGTACCAGGATTCCATGTAAGTCAGAGATACAGAGATCTGAAAGAAACAAGCCAGAGAAATGAAGCGACTTGAAAATTTGTGTACTGTCTTGAAGCTCATGCTTTTAAAACGTGTGTGCCTTGTTTAAGTTTTTCCCAGAGTTAGGTACTACACTTGAGGGTATCATCTCAATGTGTTATCCCTTCTTCTGGAACTATGGGGGGGATTCCTTTACCTTCTGTGGTCCCCGTGGGCTGAAAGACCATGAGGCTTCACCCCAGGGATGTTGGAAGACCCAGGCTCAGCTAGCAATGTTAGTGCTGGTAATGAATTCACTTGTGGTTGCTTTATCTCTACCCAGGGGTGGGGTGCTTGAAGAGGAAGCAAAATGCTTTATTAAGGAAGCAAAAGCTGAGCCCGGGCTGCCTGCTCGCTTCCCTCCTCCTCCCATGTCTGACTGGGGCAGGGAGTGGGGGCTGTGCCCATGTTGCAAATGCTTGCTCTGCACCATAGTTTTCCAGGAATTTCAGGACACAGGAATTTTCACCCAGCTGTGTTGCGTGTTGCTGTTCAGCAATCTGAAGTTGCTTATCCAGCGTAAGTCAGAATGGGGAGCCTAGGGAGGAGGTGGGGTGGGGGTGGGGGCTTCTAACATTTTTCTAAGCAGGAAAAAAATGGAGGTGTTAGGGGCCCAGCTGGTGTGTGACTGCAACCAAGAAATGCAGCCTCCTACGTGGGCATACGTGCTCATATAAATCCCCTCATTGAGGCCTTGGCATGCTATTTGAAAGATCCTCTATTGGGCTCAGTGAGTACTTGTTGTAGGCCTACTATGTGTCAGGTAAGGCACTGAGGTTGAGTGTTGAGCAAGACAGGCACATGCTCATATTGCTGCATGAGCTGATTTTAAAGTGCTGAAGTCAGAATGAAGATTGGTCTCAGTGGCCCAGGGGTCCCTCTTTGTACCTGGCAGAATAAAGACTGACCTTCGAGTGTATGGCCAAGATACTACAAAGCCTTCTTGGATTGACTGTTCTCATCCTAGGAGCTTCCCTAGCCAGAGGATGCTGGTTAGGGGTCTGGAGTGCAGCTACAAGAACCAGGACTAAGATGGAGCTGTGCTCTATTCATGCGCCCTCATAACTCTCCATGGTACCTTTGGGTTTTGTAGAAATCTTATGCTTATCAATGGTCTAATTGGGTAAATTTAGTGTACATGGTGGTTAGCTAATTCACAGGGAGCACTTACAATATGCCATTTTGGGGCTGTTCTATATACATGTATGTGTGATTTATTTTCATGCTTCCAATCACCTTTACCATTCAGTCATTTACCTGGTTTTACTGATGAAGAAGGTAAGCCCATGAAAAGAACTTAGACAGTTAATGTAGCATTTCAATTCTCAGATACCTCTCCCTATGCCTCCCATTCAATTTGGCATTGAATAGTGGTTCCCACACCTATCCCCAACTTTACCTGGTGAGCCTAACCAGGGTATCTTTAGAATGCTGGGATCTGCCCATTTCACTGATTGTCTTCTAAGGTTCCCCTTTCCTGCACATTCTAGATGGTTTTTACTCTGCTCTGACATGACTTTGATGTCTGTTCTATAGAAGAGATTTGCAGGCTGCCCTGGGCACCCCCTACCCTTTCTACCACTGTGATCCACAGACGTCTAGAGTTGTAATTCCATATTATTTGCATTTACCCCCCCCCACCCAATCTCCATCCCACCTCCAGTTACTTTGTTGTTGATTTTTTGTCAATACATCCCACTTGCTTTTCAAACTTTTATGACAGTTTTTTTTATCTTATATTATTAAAAATAAGTATTAATTTATAGTCATCTTAAAATAATCATTTTATTGCTGTAGTCTTCTCAGTATCACACTTTTTTAAAAGAATCAGTTATTAAATTTGTTCTTTGACAACACACATACACACAGAGAGAAAAAGAGAGAGTAAGTGTGTGGGAGAGAGGAGAGAGAGAGAAGAGAGAGAGAGATTGAATTCGGATTATTGTCATTCTCCCTTTCTCTGTTCTTCCTATCACTATCACCCCTACCTCCTTATTAAACTCTCTACTATATTCATCTCTTTTTATCATGTTTTGTTTTATGATCCATGAGTTTAACCACAATGTTCCTTCAGAACATTAGTGGGCTCATCACTTGATAAACAGCTAAAGATAATGTCTGCCATTTCTTCAGCATCTATCCGTATCCTAGTTCATCAAGGATGGGTAGAGCCATGTTTGCTCCTCTCGATTCTAAGTTGACTATTGACAGGCTCAGACTTGTGCATGAACCATTTTAGGCAGTTCCTAGTGCTGTCAGATTATGACTATAGTATTGGCTATGCAGTATCGAGAAGACAGAATTTCACCACTTTTCTTGTCTTGGGGCACTTACGTCCGTTCCACCCCTTCCTAGCACATTATTTGGAGGAGGTGATGTGAGTGTCCTGTTTAGGGCTGAGCACTTGATCATCATTTATTTTCAGCATCTCAGGCAAATATGTATCTCTGAACTCACCATTCATTATGAAGAGAAATTTCTAATTAAGACCAGTGTAACATTTATCTTTCGGTATATATTTAGAAGGCAGCTTGGCATTGTGTTGATTTAGCTAAACAATATTAATTGTTCCCTCCTAAGGCCTAGGACCACCTGAGCCGTGGATTTTAAAACTGGGTTTACAGTATTAGACATGAATTCCTTCTCATGGAGTGGGCCTCAAAACCAGTCAGAGAGTGCTTGGAGCAGAGTGCTTGGATCAGAGTGCTTGGTTGCCTTCACAGAAGCTGTGACACCGTTCTTCCAGTAAATTCAACTTGCCTGGAAGATGATACTGTAGTTCATAGGGTTCTCATCTAGAACATGGATGCCTTTTCGTTCTTGGCAGCCTACATTGTACCATCTGGAACTATGAAAGCTGGCCAGAGAGGAGAAAACTTCTACCTCTGTTCCAGGTTGATTTTTCTGTAATTTGCATGACAGGTGTGTGGTGCTTTCAGCAATAAGGTTTTACAAACTAGTTCTGATGGACATGCAAGAGAATTGATGAGAGCCTGGATTGTTTTAAGAGTCTTTGGGGCCCCCTCATGACCAACAACTCACTAGGAGGTATTCCATACATGTCACTGGGAGTTGTGTTTAATAACCCAGGACTGTTATATGCAGCTTTATTAAGCCACGCAGAAAGGCTATCACCCATCTAACTCTCATTTTTTTTTAAAGTTGGCTTACAAAGTAGTAGGTTTCCATGTGGTTTTTCCAAACTCTCTTTATGAAACTGTGTTATAAAGAGGCAAAATGATTTGTTTTATAACAGCTTGAGGGCTAGAATCAAACTTGGGTAGCTTATGTACTGCATTCCACTAAAGAAAAGGCACATGATTAAGGAGAAACGATTGACTCCAAAGACCAAGCTTGATCTGATCCGTAATGACCCCAACAGACTTGCTGTGTGTTTGGCCTGAGTTTACAAATGCAATGTGTATTTGTGACTATGAGGAACATATCGCCGTGGAAAACATAAACTAATAAATGTAAACTTTACTGTGTGAGTGTTAAAGAGGGCAAGACTAGCTCAGGGTGAGTAATGACAGAAGAATGAGGTGATGACATTTGAAGATGGAGCGCCATCTGCATCCACTGTCCCTTGCTGGACTTCAGGAATAAGATGGCAGGAATAATGTCTTTCACTTTTACTTATCTGCTTATAATATGGTTTGTGGGGAATTATGGGTGGATGGGTGACAGGAGCAGGGAAGAGGAGGAGCCATCAGTGGAATAAGCTGGAACAGTTGGCCTTGTCCAGAAGTGGGCATGCGCAGAACTCAGAATTTGGAAGGCAGAGACCTGGGGTCAGAATCTGTAGTGGATACTTTATTGTAGAGAAGGTGAAGGTGAGAGGCAACTGGGCCATGAAGGCTACAGTGAATGTCACAAGCTGCCATCCCAAAGCAACTTGTTCTTCAAATAGCTGCACAGCAAGACTCCCACCCACAGCCCGGAGATGAGCTGAACATTAGCCAGACAGCTGTGTTCTCTTCCTAGTGTTCAAGTTCCAGCTCCTGCACTGTCAGACCCTCCCACCTGCTACAGATGTTGCCCTTATCAGTCCACGCTTTCTAAGCTATTGTTGTTAGGGTGTTTGTATTTCAGGATATGTAAAGAGTTCTTAGCTTGGGAATCCTATCTGAGGCTGGGGAATCAGTTTCTTTGCCCAGGGTAGTGCCTCCTGGGTTTTAAGCTAACATTTCCTGATTTACTATGTTATAGGCACTGGGAGTAACTTTACTGTTTATCCCCCATTTTATAGATGGAGAAGACTGACGCACAGAAAGACTCCCTAGTCTACCCTCAAACAGTAGAACAAAAACAAACAAACAAACAAACAAAGACAGTTACTGCAGTAAAGTATAAGCATTCTCCTTGGAAGCAAGAGCAAACAGAGTATAGTGTGATTTTTGTGACACCACACTCAACTTTTTACAGTTCTGATATTGGGCTGCTTTCTTTGGAGTGGTAAAATGCCTTTTTAAAAATAAGAATATGGGATACCATACATGTCAGGGGGCTTTTTGGTTGTTTGTTTTATTTAGTTTCTTTCTGGGTAAAATCAGAACTGATTGGCGTCCGTTAGTTTCTGGCATTGCTTTACAATAGCTTGAAGTGGGCCACAGGTAAATAAAAGCTATTAACTAAGAGCAACTGTTGTAGGTGGGAGCTGCATCCCATGTATTCCCTACCAGGAAGGATGTACTTGGACAATTTTATTCTCCTTTTATTCTGACCTTTTATCAGAAAATAAAAACCTGCAGCTAGACATGACCTCTGAAATCATATAATTTATTTATAGTCAGCATTTGTTAAGATGTTTTGATTTCATAGTTTAATCATGAGAGTTCCTTATCTTAACACTGACATAGTCAGAATTATACTGAGACTCAGATACATTTATCAAGGAGCCATTTTTTTTTCCTGAAACAAACAAATTAGGTCCAAGCTTAGATAAACCATTTATTATTCTAATTCATTTTTATTTTGCTGAATTATTTTTAGCAAGACCAGTTTTGCTTTGTATGTTTTCTACCATGAAGAGTTGATTTATTGACCAGTTATTGTTATTTGTGTGTGTGTGTGCCTATCAGATTTTATATAGATAACTTGCACTTCTAGACTGTTCTTTTATGGCCATTATTTCAACCACATTTAGTTTTCTCAGGTCCAATTTGTAGGTCTATATTTTATCAAGAATGTTTGATTCTTTCCCCCAACTTTTTAGCTGACAGTTCTATTTTGTTTATATTTCTCCTCTGACACACACACACACACACACACACACACACACACACATATATATGTGTATGTATATATATATATATATACATATATAACACACACATATGTGTGTATGTACACATATATACATACATATATGTGTGTGTATATATGTATATGTGTATATGTACTTGTATATATGTGTATATATGTATATATATATGTATATATGTAATATACATATATTTGTGTGAGTATGTATACATGTATTTTTCAGATCAGTTTTTGCAGTTTGAAGAACCACATTCTTCATTCTTATACTATGAAAGTCAGTCTTCTCCTGATAGATTCTCATCATACTTGAGGACTCAAAATATTCTGCATTGTTTATTGAGACAGGTGACTCAGAGGATGAAGAAACCCACTGCAGATCATATATAAAGTGAGGGCCATGTGCTTCGGGGCTGCTTCAGAATATGCAGTCTCTTGTGTTGCTAAGTTGGGGTAATATTGAGGGTATGCCTTCCAACTTCTCTTTGAAGCTAGCACAGTTCCTGCCAACTGACCTCTCAGAATAGGAAGCTAGGGCCATAGTTCCAAGCCCCTTGACTCCTCTCTACTTTCAAGCCTGGCCTGCCTTACACCCTGTGTGCACCGGGGTGACATAATTTACAAACAAGCAGGACAGAGAAAGGAAAAAAATCCTCCGGTGGAAAATGAGGTCAGTGGAAGTTTGGGAGGGGCAGGAGTCTAGGCCTTGCTCTCCCATCCTTGATGCCTCCTGGCCTGCAGCCATCAGGTCAGCGGTGCTGTTGGGAAGTGACATCTGTGTTGGGTCAGGGCAATGCCAGGGCAAGTGTTTTCATGAGGAGGCCTGTAATATGAGAAAGGTCTGTTTCCCAGCCCCTGTGCCCTCTGCCCCCCCCCCCCCCAGAATGTATTTGTCTGGATTACTCTGAGGGGGATATTAGTGTTGTCTAATAGTGGTCCCAGATTTATCAAGGGATTTGTTTGATTAATTCCAGAGCATTAGACAGCAGATGGGTTAGAGCTCAGCCCGTGGGAGGGCCCACATCTTCCACCCTTGGCCCTTTCTAGGGCGAGGGAGGCTTTCCTCTCTTCCTGCATATTCTAACTGTCCAGGCTCTAGCATTTAGGAACGCACTGTGGGATAGTTAAAAACATTGTCCACTGCCAAGATGCATTAGTAGGTGTCCAGAAATAGAGGTAATTCCCCATTCGGTCCTGCTTTCCCTCTAAAAGCTCAGAGATTTGGCCACTTGGCTTTCCTTCCTGGTCGTTCCTACCATATATTTCTCCCAGAGTGTAGATCATCGCCCCAGAGCCTGGCTGTGGATCAATGGAAAAAGCAGTGAGCTGGGAGGCTGATGAGCCGAATACTGGCTCAGTTATGTAGACATGTACATATATCTCTTTGATTTGTGCTCTCTCCTCTCGTCCTCACACTGTCCTATACCATGCTGTGGTAAATAATCACAGCCACTGTGCATTGCTTTTGTCTGGATGTTGTGTGTTCTTTCTGAGGTTAAACTTTAAACCTCAAGAGAACAAGTCCTGTATCCTTGCATATTACCACTGCCACTGGGGCACAGGTAATGTGCAAGGAATGTGTCAATGAAGTGAACCTGAAAACAAAAAGACTGGCGTGGTGGCTCCACCTATAATCCCAGCATTCTGGAGGTTGAGGCAGGGGGATTGAAGAAAATTTGAGACTAGGCTGCATTGCACAGTAAGACCTTGGCTCAAAGACAGAAGACACAGCTCAAAAGCCAAGAAACAAAGAGGATGGCTTCAAGACATCCCAAGACTCTTCCACTTTAGAAATTCTGTTCCTCTTGTATTCACTCTGAAACAAAGCCCACTTGGTAGTATTGTTTTTAAACCACTTTTAATTTTAGTGCCACAGCTGTTACAAGATAGAAAAACTGGTGATTAATAATAATGGCAAGAACTTTAAAAAGCCGGTGATGTATGGGATATGCTTTTTTTAGGGAATTTTCCTCCTCTTACTTCTTGAAAGTATGATATCTGCTGGGCTCTCTGATCTCCCTTGGGGAGGGCCTGTAGGAGTCCCACTGATCCCTTTGTAATGGGATAGGGACTTATCAGTAGGCTTTCTGCAAGGGTTTCAGACTCTGTCAGGCCCACAGGACCACAACAGCCTTTTGCTTTACAAAGTGGGTAGGGAAGGAGGGAGGAGTCAGCCTTGCTCATTTTAGGAAAAGCAGAAAAAAAAAGGGCAAGAAAAAAAACTGGAGAGTTTAATAAGGAAAAGCAAAAGTTCTAACAGCATGGAACCTCTTGGGAGGACTTTTGCTTGCTTTTTGGCTTCTTCAAGTAAGTAGAAACTCTTTGTCTTGCTACATAAGGCCTCTGTGGACAGCGCTCCTTGGAGTGCTAAGTTGAGGCAGTATGTGGCCCCTTCTTTATGAAGCCAATGGTAAGCTTTGCTAGTCAATCCTCAGGCTCCTTTTATCCAAAGCCCGTGTGTGCTTTCCTATTCTTCCTTAACACACTATTCCCGGGTGTTATTAATCAAATAAAAAGGAAAGTGATGCCTCTTGAGCCAGCCAGGTGAATAGGCATTTTCTATGTATGAGCCTCTTCTGCCTTGCTGGGAAACTCTGAAATGGATACTGTGATCGGGTTACAGAAGTTAAGTTACCTCCTGAAGATCATGCGCAGGCAAATTGGCATTTGAACCTTTCTTCGCACTGTAAGTCTCCCAGGGAGTCTGACCCTCAGGGGTGTCGGTTGACCAGTGGTCAGTTATGGTGACAGGATCTTAAAAAGGTTCCTCTCTACTTAATTGTTGCTGTCTTTCCTCTAAGGGGGCATTTTCAGGTTTCTGAAGGAAGAGTTTGAAGCATCCTCCGTCAACCCTATGTTCCCCATTAGCTTTAAGTACAGTAATAGATGGCTTTGAACAGCTACCCTATGGAGCTCAAGTGCCTTCTTGGCTTGTTAGATTTATAGCTAACTGCATGCAGGGTAGTCTTTTGGAGTCTCTGGTGCCCAAGTCTGTGTGTGACATATAGGAAGTGGTTGGTGAGTATTCCTTATCTCAAATTGAACCAGCTACAAAGTTCACCCTGAGAAAAAAGAAAGGATGTGGATTAAGGCTCCTAGTGAAATTTAAGCCTTACAGCTATTTTGAAAACCTCAAAGCCAGCCTTTCTTAAACTCACTCTGTGATAAGTAGGTATTTTATTTGAGCAGGTATTCCAAAAATACATATCATCTATGGCTAGTGGGACAGTATCTTTTTTGGATGGCACGGTGTAACCGTGTATGTTCTTATAGGTGAGGTTTCCTGAAGTTTTAGATACTTAATTACAGTTTTAAAATTCAATGCCTTCTAAATTTATTGGACCCCAGACCCCCTACCATTTTTTTCTATCCCCAAGAAATGTATATTCACTTCTTGCATGGTACTGTATTTTTATAAAATTCATATTTTGATTTCTTGCCCTAGCTTGTCTTCTTTCTCTGAAATATGGATCCCATGATCATACCCTGTGGCAGATATCATGAATATTACAATATCCACTGTGCTGTGGAATGTTTAATGACCATCAGTTATTTTCATCAGTTACTCACCGGTCGTGGAAAAATCCATGTTAGTTTTCTGAAGTTTGTCTCTTTGTCCTGAAAGGCAGTTGAGTTGTGTGGTTAGGCTAATAATTAGGATGATATGCTGGAGGGAAAAGGGCTTTAATTTCAGAGAAATTGAGTTTAAATCTAAGGAAATTGCATAGACTTAAGGAAGTTAACTTCTAAGCCTTGTTTTCCCTAGTATGAAGTGCAAATAACAATAGCTCTTCCAATAAGAGTTAGTGAAGTCATATGACCACACAGCCCTGCCTCAGGTGGTGAAATACAGTACAGGATGTCTTCTATATTATAAGAATGCCTGAAGTTGTCTTCTGAGGGCATACCTTTTGGACTTTTATTGAATGATCATGTTGTATTTAGGAAGCCTAATGAATTTTCTAGCATAATGGTAAATAAAGCATTGATATTTGATTTGTTCCATTTGAATATATGGATCACACACTGGTTTGATGTGTATAAGGATGCATCCACATTTATAGTTTCATTTACACCACCTAGCAATTTGGTCATGTAATAGTGTTCCTAGTCTCATTAATCATGGGTATGGAAAATGAGGCCGAGAGGGACTAAGTAGCCAAGGTCATCTGGCTGAAGCTAGAGAACTTTCAAGTTTCTACAAATGAAACGTGGTTTTCACATACAACGAGAACGTCATCCCTTACAAAGAAGGGGATTCTGACACATGTCACAACATGGGTGAAGCTTGAGGACGTAATGCTAAATGAACAAACCAACCACAGAAGGATGAGTACCAAAAGAGTCTACTTATGTGAGGTACCTAGAATAGTCAGCTTTATGGGGATGAGAAGTAGAGTGGTGGCTACTAGGGGGAGAGGAATGAGCGTCTCGTGGGTATGGAGTTTCAGTTTCATTAGAAGATGCTAGAGAGGTAAATGGATGGTGGTGGAGAGTTGTACACCATTTTGAATTATGTAATGCATCTAGATTACTATTTAAAGATAGAGGCTGATGAAGGGGTCTCCAACCCTATAGGTGGAAGAACAATATGAACTAACTAGTACCCCCCAGAGCTCATGACTCTAGCTGCATATATAGCAGAAGATGGCCTAGTTGGCCATCATTGGGAAGAGAGGCCCCTTGGTCATGCAAACTTTATATGCCCCAGTACAGGGGAATGCCAGGGCCAAGATGTGGGAGTGGGTGGGTAGGGGAGCAGGGCAGGGGATGGGGAAGGGTTTAGGGGACTTTTGGGATAACATTTGAAATGTAAATGAAGAAAATATTTAATAAAAATTGAAAAAAAAAATAGAGGCTGAGAATATGGCTCTGTAGAACATCTTACTAAAGATCATGGGCGCAATCTCCAGCACTGAGATAGAAATAGGCTAAGATGTTAGGTTTCATATAATATGTATTCTACCACAACTTTTGAAAACTAGGAAAACAAAAACACCAGTGGCTTTGACTTCAAGTCCAGAGCCTCTCCTGCCTTCCATCCCAGTGCCCACTGAGCTCCAGCATAGCTTATTTTCATTCCACAGCTCTTCTGGATACTCAGTCACAAAGTCCTGTAGACACTCTGGGAGACCACCTGCTTCTTCTAAAACAGTCTTCCAATGGGAATCAACTCCAAAAAAAAAAAAAAAATGTAGAATCTCTTCAGAGAGCCAGGGATTCTTGGAAAGAAAGCAGATCCCTCCTCCCCCAAGGAATCACTGGGCTGAAGTAATAGAGTAATTATGATTGGCAGTGTGGACCAGTGCTTCCTGTGTGCAAGGGACCTTGCTCAGTGCTTTGTACACATTAGCTTCTTGTGACCTTTTCGCCGGTCTTTCTAGGTAAGGGGGTTGTTGCCACTTAGACATGGGGAAGCTAGGGTTCCAAGAGGTCAGTCAATATGCCTGAGTGAACATGGATGATTGAATCAGGATTTTCATCCAAGTCCATTTGAATCCCGAAGCTGCCACCTATTCCTCCTGTGCTGCAGGAGATGGAAGAACTTAAGAAGCCTATGTCTAGGGAATTTTCTACCTTAGAGCTTGATGGATTTCTTTCCTATGATGGGTTTTTCTAAGTCCTACTGCAGATGGGCGCCTTCTCATTTAGCTCAATACCTTTCTTGGCTTCCTGTTGTTCCTTGAGTGTCCTCTCTTTGGTTGGTCATACTGGAATTTGCAGGGAACAACTCCTACTCCTTTCCTTAGGAAACCGGCACTGTATACTGGCTGTGAGGACTTTCCCAAAGGCCTTGTCCTATTGGGTGGGAGAATGCTGCTGCTGTACTCCTCATGGCCTATGACTGGGAAGTATGATTCTGCTAGAGATGCTTTCTGCTTGAAGGCTTAAACAGGTCAATTGAAGCTCAGTGTGTCACTTTCAGTGTACCAGGTATATGACAACAAGCTGGCAAAGGCAGTAGTAATTTCAACCAGTGTTTCTTGAATGTTTACTATGTGCCTGGCTTTGCACTAAACATTTTCTATGCATCATCTCATTCCATCCTTGCAACAGTCAGATAAATTAGGGACAGTCAGTTCTGGTATAATACTTGTTTTGAAAATGCAAATTTGTTCCAATGCAATTGATATATTAGGGAACACTTTGAGCATAGTAATTTTCTTCTGATTATACATGATTTTGTTCAGGAGAAGCACTAGGTACTGTCAGCGGAGCTGAGCTCAGCAAACGGAGCTTCAACTGGGCTTCCAAAAATGCTCACCTGAAACGGGAGCTGGTGACTTTAGCTCCCATGTGTGATGTGAGTCCCATCCTGTATGTGACGTTGCAACTTCCTGCACGGTTACAGGGGATTCAACTGCTCAGCAATTCACAACTCTTTACTTGTGCAAGCAAAGCTCAAGTCTTTAAAAAAAAAATGTTCCATACCTATTGTGTTCCTATATGTTTCTTAATATGCATGAAACTGGTTCTTTCTTTGTATTAGGTGCCACTGATGAAGTTTTTGGTTAGTTGATTTTGGTTAGAGATTTTTATTGTGTGACCCAGGAGTATAAAGATGATTCCAGGGAACATGGCTATGCTATAAGTATTCCCATATAGTAAAAGAGAAAGTCGGAACTAAGAAATTTGCTAAAACTATTTTTAATAAGTAGCAAAGTCATCTCTCAAATAGACTATTTTACCTCTATAGTTACACTCAAAATCTCCAAGACACCATCGGGAGGCTGTCTGCAGGTCCCTGTATGCATAACATGTTGACATTCTCTTCTCCTCTCAGTCAAACTCTCATTCTTTCAACCAGAGCATCCACAAGCTCCTAAGAGCCCCTAAAGGTGTTTGAGTACACCAGTGGCCCGGACCATAAACGTGGCTTTCGGGACTTCTTTTTTCCTGTTCCCCATACTGTTGTTGCTTCCGAGGCTGTCTGACACCTATTAGGCGATACTCAGTGCTTTGTCTTTAGATCTAGAGTTATGTTCATTAAAGAAAAAAGTCATGTACCACCAGAGTCAGGGGCTCAATAATGGATAAATAGGCTTTCATGTCAGGGATGAAGTTAACTGCAAGGATCACTCTTTCCTGTTTGGGGAGCCCAGACATAGCTCAACCTGCAGGAGCTTCTTGAGGACTTAGCTAGAAGAAATATCATGTATGTGTGTCCTTGGAGAAGGGACATCCTTAGACTTATTCTCTCTCAAGTTTAGGGGATGAGATAGGCCATTGGGGAAGTACAATTTTTGCTTTGGTTTTCTTCCTGAGATGTGGCCTTGCATAATACTCAATAGAAGGCCACAAGATGTCTGCTCTGATGTATGAGGGCCTGTGCAAGAGTATACATGGAAGCTAGCAACTGGTCTCTCTTATCTCTACCTCCAGCACTATGAAGGCCCTGCTGTACATTAATAGGGGATACCTAGCCCATGAAGTGCACATCTCTGTAGTCAGCTTTTCCTTTTCAACTTGTGTGTGTCCTTGGCAACTTCTTTGGTGTGTGTGTTTGTGCTCATGTGCACATGTGCTTGTGTACATGTGTGTATATGTTTACTCATGGGCATATATATATATATATATATATATATATATATATATATATACACACACACACACACACACACACATACACACACACACTCTAGGACTTAAGCTTGCATCTCAAGCACTTTACCTATCAAACTATCCCTCTGTCCCTTGACCAGTTCTTAACAATGGAGCACATGTGACAGCAGGCTGGTCTGCTTTTGGAGAATGGCTCTTAGAAAGAGGCCCCTGTGGAGTTTGGGAATTAGTCAATTTACTTCTCATTTGTATCTTCCGGGATCAATTGATTTCTGTCTTATTTTGAGCTATTTAGTCATGAGGCCTTATCTGGTATTTTCTGAATCTGAGAGGTCTTAGTGACAATGTAGCTAAGTGCATCCTGTTCAGGTTTCAATTTCCTTACCTGTAAAATGGAGTGAATGGTGCTTCTTCCTGTTAGGAGTGTGGCAAGCATTAAATGAAATGGCACATCTAAAGCCCATGGCACAGTGCCCAGCACACTGAAAATACCATACACACACACACACACACACACACACACACATATATATATATATATATATATATATATATATATATATATATATGGATGTGCAGTGTTGATCTCTTTCTTCTTATAGTCACCTTTCTTTGGAGGTGATGCTATCAGCATGGTCACACACACATGGGGAGAGAGAGAGAGAGAGAGAGAGAGAGAGAGATCAATGGAATGGCCAGCTTGTCAGTATTCAAGACCTGGCTCTATAGACAGTGTAACTTAGCTCCCTAAGCTTTCTGTCCATCAAGTCGCTTAGCTGCAAACTGCAGGTGACAAGAGCTCCCACTTCTTAGCGTAGCTGTTGTGCAGTACCTGGCACATAGAAACCCCCAGTCAATATTAACTGGTAATTTAATTTCCTTCGTGTAGAAGAAGATAAGCATTTCATATATATTACCAGAAATCCAGTCTGAGGCCAAACAGCAAAGATATCAGACTAGGGTGTAGCCACAGATGTGTAGCCATAGATGTTTCTAGCTCCTGTCTGGCTGTTCCTATGTCTGAGGCTAGTCTCCCCAGTGCCCTCTCTGCCAGCACTTGGAGTCCATGTGTAGGAAAGCATCCTTGGGCACCAGAACTGACCCAATGAAACACATAAATAACATATACAGAGATAGTGTATATCTCTGGGGGGGGGTGGGGGTAGGTGCCCATTGGTGTATATATGTGAGCTTGTTTGTGGAGGTCCGAGGAAAACTTTGGAGTTGATCCTTACCTTCTTCCCTATCTGAGGCAGGATGGCCTTGTCATTTCCTGCAGCACATGCCAGGCTCTCTGACCTGTGAACAACTAGGGATTCTCCTGTCTCCGTCTTCTGTCTCCCCTTAGGAACAGAGGGATTGCTGGGATATGCTTCCCCTTGCCTGGCTTTTAACATGGGTTCTGGGGATTTGAACTTGGGTCCTCACCCTTGTGCTGTAAGTACTTTGTCTACTCAGCCATCTCCCTAACCTTGCATCAGTTTTTGAAGGGAACAGAAAGTGGGGTGGGGGTGGGGTAAAGGGTGGCAATTGTAGAAGCGGGGGCCATTGACAAGCAGATGTAGTATGCTCACAGGTGCCAGCACTTTTTCAGCCATCCCTTGCTGGTTTATTTTCTCACACTGCTGGGCCTGTAGTTTTCCAGAGTGCCACTGCATTCAAATCTACATTCTATTTTCTCTCCTAGAAAATAGGTCAGACTCAAGGCAGAGTTCACCAGGTGGTGTCCCCTAAGATTTGCCTGGGACTGTCCTTCAGGAGTGTGGCTGTGCATCCTACTTCATGCTTCCCAAGTCTCTACTAAGGGTGTGAGGCGGTATGGAAGAAGGAATTGGGGTGATTTTGGACTCTTGGCTCTTTTGTTTTTTTTTTTTTTGAACTTCTTCACTTTGCATCCTGCTCACTGCCCCATTCCCAGTCACCCCTTCCACAGTCTTTCCCTCTCCCATCTTCCCTTCTCCTCTTAGCACGCAAGGACACCAGGGTATTCCCCCAACCCTAGCACATCAATTTCTGCAAGGCTAGCTACACTTGTTCCCTCTGAGGCCAGGCAAGGCAGCCCAGCTAGAAGAACCTATCCCACATATAGACAACAGCTTTTCAGGCAGCTCCCCCCACCCCCCGCTCCAGTTGTTCAGGACCCACAGGAAGACCAAACTGCACATCTGTTACATATGTGTGGGGAGGCCTAGGTCCAGCGCCCTTTGGTTGGTGCTTCCGTCTCTGAGGGCCCCAAGGGTCCAGGTTAGTTGATTCTGTTGCTCTTTCTGTGGAGTTCCTACCCACTTTGGGGCCTGTAATCTTTCCCCCAATTCTTCCATAAGAGTCCCTAAGCTCCAAACAATGTGTCTGGGACTCTTGGCTCTTAATGTGATCTAGTCCAAATGAAGGGCAAGGTGGGAGGGAGCTTCCCCAGAGAGGGCCACATATCAAAGTGTAGTAGTGGTAGATGGAGGGCCATTGTTTTCTCCAGTAGTTAGAAGCTCCCTGCAACAAGTTGCTTCCTTTGAACTCATGGCTGAAATCATTGTTGAATACGTAGTCAGCATCTGTGAGTGCAGATGGAAATGCCCTGATTGACGGCTTTTCTGGTTGTGATGCTGAAGAAAAGGAGTAAAGGGTGATGGTGGGTTTCAAATCCCTTCTCTTTTCTTTTCTTTTCTTTTCTTTTCTTTCTTTCTTTTCTTTTCTTTTTTTTTTTTTTTTTTGCATCCCTTGGTTGAAGTCCTGAGGGAGGTAGCTTCAGACTAGGTCAGGAAGAGTTTCTATCAGGGGTTGTTTACCCTTGAGCACCTTTTGGGCATCTGTGACCTGCTGAGGACTGCATGTGAGTGGCAGAGCTGGGAGGGAAGTGGCAGGTTAAGGGTTCTGGTGCTCAGAACTCTTGTCCTATCAGTAGAATGCACTGTCAGAGCGTGTCCTGTGTGCAGCCTTAGAGGGGATGTTTTCTTGTCTCAACTGTCTTCATCAGGTATATGTAAGACCCCCCTCTTCAGGTGTTAGTCCAAATATAACATCGTTTCCTCTGAAATGATTCTTTAGTAATCTTTTCTGACATGGGGACTCCTGCCAACACTTATCTTGTTTCTTCTTTCTTCAAAACACTAATCTCTATGTCATGTCACATTATAAACATATGCCTGTATTATTTATACCTCCTATTTAAACTCAAGACTAACGCCCGTTTTGTTCATCTATTGCTTGTATCTTCCATGGAAAAAGTATGGTTTGGCCTATAATTGGCACTCCATTAATATGTATTGGATGCGAATACAGGATTTCCATGGATACAGCTTGCTAAGATAGATACCTTGAAGGTCTCTGTTTATAGAAGAGAAGATTGAGTCTCAGAGCTGCCGAGGCAGTTGCCTGTGAGTGGAAGGCAGAGCTGGGATTCAATTCTAGGTCAGTTAACCCACCCCTGTCCTACAGACAGGCCTTGATTTCTCCCAGGTTGCTTAGGAAAAGCATGGAATGAGGTATGGAGGCAGTCTGGAGATGGTGACCAAGATGGAAGCTAGTCATTGCCTAATAATCCCAGTGAAATTCTCTTGGAAGATTTCATTGGTTGGGGCCTGGGTCACATGTCTGTGACTAGTCCAGAAGATAGCATATTCCTAAAATCTTGGTGGAGTCACAGGGCTCCACTTAGAACAGGGGTAATCTTTACCAACCACATGGATTAAAGGTGGGGGAGGGGATTCCCTAGAAGAGAGCTGGGGGTTGTTATAAGAGAGACAATATAGAAGCAGCCATGTTTCTTACCCTCCCCATTTAGACATCCTCCCACCCTCCAGTCCCAAGGGATACATTTTCTCTTTACCTCCTGCCTTTTCTATTTCATTTGAGGTGGGGGTGGGGGTGGTGTCAGAATTGAGTCCAGAAACCCAAGTTACTCACTGCTGCTTGAGGTGTCTTTATTCCTACAGCTGGAACAGTGACCACAATGGCTTGCAGTCACTGACAGAGACAGGAACTGAGCTCAGATGTTACTCTCCTGCCCCAGCCCAGTGCAAAGGACTTTTAAGGGTGTTCTTGTTGCTCCGCTGTGATGAGAAGAGTTACTGTGTTTTTGTGTATGGCCACAACTGTGCTGAGTTAAAGTACAAGGGGTAAAGCAGAAGTCATCATGGGATTTGTTTTGACCCCTGGTTCTGCTCACGCTAGACTCTGCTTCTGCACTGATTGATGGGGGGGGGGGGGATTGAGGGGCGAAGGCTGGAGCATTCATCCAAATTCGTAACTAGAAGCAATGCATCTGAGTCAGAGGCTCACTTTCTGTGGTCTCTTGGTGTTTCCAGTGAACCATCTAGTCAATAAATGTTGGCAAATCTGTCTGTGGTGATTCAAAATGATAACAATCAGAGCTGCTACCGGTTATGCAGTGTTTGCCTGATACTAAGTGCTTTGCAAGCATTTAAGTCTCCTACCACCCCCCTGGGGGAGGCTCTGTTCCCATTTTTATAGCAGAAAGAAGACGAATTCGAAGTTCAGTGATTGGCCCAAGGCCGCAAAGCAAGCTGGGATGTGAGCTCAGAACTGTCTGTCTCCAAGGTTAGGATTGTAATCACAGTGCCAAAATAGGTAACTAGTCTACACGTAAAGACCTTTGGGGTTCCGAGGGATCCTGTCTCACTGGGTCTTGGAGCCCTCAAAGAATGTGTATGAACAACAGTATTGACATTCTCACCACAGATATCCTGTTTAATTAAGGGGTATTTTAATGAGACCACTATTCTAAGGCAATCCATCAGTCACAGTTAATGGCCCATTTGGTTATTCACACAGCATCCTTCCTTCTACCTACCTCTTCTACTTCACCTCTTTTCTTTCTCTCTCTTACCACTTGACTCCTAAATCTAACTTACTGAAAAACCTGAAAGGGGGTGTGTCTAAGAATGACTCAGAGTTTTCTAGAAGTGCCTTTGAGCATATATAGCTACCAGGGATTGCAGGGCACACGATGGGTGAATCCTCAGCTGTTGCTGTGACTGTCTCGCTCCCAGATGCTAGGGCACAGCTCAATCTGGTAAGAGTCCCGGGTTTTCTTAGGATAAAAACCCTAAGGATGTGCTGTACCAATCTGATTGCAGTTGCTTCGTTATTGGGATGGAGAGCGTTGCCTGTCTTGTTCTGGCAGCAGGTGAAAGCCACAGAGGATTTCTGATGATCTACTCATGGGGTAACTGAGAGAGTCTTGCCTATCTTTCCTGTGGCATAAGAGTGCTTCCTTTAGTCTAGTAATTAAACTGAATCCTATATGTCTTGAGAGATCTGGGCTTCAGTTGAATGAATGTTGAACTAGATGGGACCCAGAGATGGAGGTTTATTTTCTGAGTTCTGTCTCTGAACTGGCAGTGCAACCTTGGGAAAAAAAATCTGTCAGTGTCTTTACCTTACACAACAGCAACAACAAAAACAACATTAGAGAAGCCTATGGTCTTCCCGATCCACCATCCGATGATTCTAAGTGCATCCACCTGGTGATCTGTGGTTTCTGAAGCAGCCTCCTGTTGCCCCAGCTGTAGTAAATGCTGCTAAACTGTGATTTTGACAGTGCCTTAGGCTGTTTCCACGTAGGTTTCCTAGCACAATCCTCCTTCACATCTGAGAGAGGGAGGAGGAAGAAGAAATTCCATTGTTGATGAAGATGATGGGCATGGACTGTCTGGTGGGTCTTAAAAGTTCATTGGCTTAGTTCATGTGTCAACCTTTCCAGGACCCTGTGTTCAATTACGGTTGACAAAAGTGATTTGCATGGGTAATCTTTGTCATTAGTGATGGGGCAAAAAGCAAGCAGAAAAATTATCAGTGTTAGGAGGCAGAGTTTCAAATTCTATAGTGAGTGGTTCACACACAATCTCATGCATACACTGCTGTCTGTGATGAAGGATGGTCACTGGCGAACGTGGAGAGGCAGGGGACTGTAAATGTTTTGTCACCTTCTGCCCTTCTGCCCTACATGTTAACCAAATGCTGCAGCTTGCTCTCAATGCTGACGCCTCTTTTTCTTTTCTTCCTCAAGGGAGTGGTGAATTCGTTCTTTCTCTCTGCTGGGAAACCTCGCTTGACTTTGTGTCCAGTGTTTGGTATCTGGGAATGAGGAAGACTTGCGTGGGTGTCAGTGTGCAGAACCAACCAGAATATTTTAATCGATATTCTTACAGGATTCTAGATTGCTTGGCTCTTTGGAGCCCTATCTGATTCCAGGATGCTATCTTTCCGGACAGATGGATGACTTACCTCTTTTTTGCTACATGCACAGTGAAAAGGGAGCTTGATTCCTTGGCTTGCATGGGTGGTATTTGGGTGAAGGTAGAAATGTGGGAGCTTGCATGACCTTCATACTCATGCAAGAACACATGGTATTGTGTGTGGGTGCACTGCTAACACTCGTCTCCATTTCTCTCTCCTCTCCTTTTCTTTTGCTTTGAAATTGCTGCCACAGATGTCAGTCAAGGTCCAGGTGAGTCTTTGTTTGCACAGCTGTTGTGGGAATTTGCCTTCTGCTAGACTGTGCATGGTTTGATTCTGAGTGACCCCTTTTCCTAGAGATTAAAAAAAAATCTTAGTATGTTGCATTTTCACTGATTTTTGGTTTAGAAGAAGAAATGCCTTGAAATATATATATATATATATTGCTGGCTTTGAAGAACTATTTTCAAACCAATAGAATGTGTTTCCCTGGCTTATGTGATTGCATCCTTATGAATTCTATGTGAATCAAAGAAGTGGAAAATTAACATTTGGGGGAAATATTTTAAAAGCTGGTATGATCCAGTGCAATGAGCACTTTTGCCTTGTTTTATAGCTATAGCTTTCTGTGGCTAAAAGCTGATGCTATGACCTATTCAACCCAGAAATTATATGGGTAAATAAAGGTTTCTTTCTTCTATTTTCATTTTATACAATGGTATTGATAATCTTCTATCTATTATCTAATTATGCAAGTAATACATGTTCACTGTAATAAAAAAAAGTGTGTTTGATTAAATTTTGTTAACAGAAACACAGAAGGCTCATCATTGAGGTAACTGCATTTCTAGTGAAATGAATGCTCACCCAGAGTTCTACTTTTAAATCTTGTATGTGTTTGGGTATATACATGTATGTGAATATATGAGACCATGATACAGGACCCAATAATTCATAGGTAAGAAATGTGATATAATCTAGGAATCAGGTATAGATCTATTCTAAAGGAATTAAGAATATTCTAAGGAGTTAAGAATAGTGAATTGTAGACAAGAAGGGAAACCATCTTAGATATTTTCATGTTCACTTACTTAGTCCTTCTATATTTAATCCTTTAGAGCACACATAAAAGATTGGCACTGCTCTACACAATTCAAAGTGCATAAAATTTAGGGTCTGACAGGTTAAATAGTCTTGTCAAAAGTCATGTGGTAATAACTGAGCTCCAAAACCAATTCACACTTTAAAGGTATATGCTATGTTCATTGCTGAAAAATCCCAATGGCTGAAGAGCTTCTAAGTATTCCTAATGTTGTAACTGCCCATTTGTTTGTTTTTGCTTAGAGGTAATCTGACCTTTTCTTTACTGCCATCCCTTTCTCCAACTGAATATAT
The DNA here is from genome assembly GCA_902729485.2 of Mus minutoides. NCBI lineage: Eukaryota > Metazoa > Chordata > Mammalia > Rodentia > Muridae > Mus > Mus minutoides. Next base: position 139,829 of record LR751502.1, on the reverse strand, counting down.
CCTTTATTGTTTTGAACATCTAAAAAAAAATACTCATACTTTGGTAGGGTCCTGCTGATCATTGTGATGAATAGGATTATACAGTGTAAGAGTACAATATAATTATTTTTACCAAATATGGAGGAAGTTTTCTATCTGTTATTTTTCTGCCCATCTTCTTTATTTAAAACACAGCACCAACAACACTTCCTGCAAAAACAAACAAACAAACAAACAAACAAACGATCGCTAGGGTTAGAGTCATAGCTCACTTTGTAAAGTGCTTGCTGTATAAACATGAGGCCCCGAGTTCTATCCCTAGACCCTATATTTAAAAACAAAGACTCTCAGTGCAGGGTTGTACTTTGTAATCTTAGCCTTAAAGACCAGCAGATCCCTACAGCTTGTTACTCATCAGACTAGACTTCTCGCTTGTTCTAGGCCAGTGGGGGGGATCATGACTCAAAAAAAGAGTGGACATTCTTTGAATAATGACACCCAAACATGTCTTCTGGCTCCCAAATGACATGCATACATCTGGACATGCACTTGCAAGTACATGCACACGTACATATATAACATTAAACCCATGCTTTCTATTTCAAAAGAGTTTAGTTCAGTCATTCACTCAACAAATGTGTACCAGGTAATGGGGATGGAATGATAAACCAAACAGGAACTAGCCTCTGGTTTCATGGATTTTTATTCTAAATGGGAACAAGTACATGGACACACACACATATCTGCATCTGTGCATATAGAGGCATACACATTACATGCATGTGTCAATGTGTATTTTAACATACAGTGACTGGTAAGTGGTGTGGAGAAAATGGTATATTGTAGAAGCAAAGTCACTAATTTATAGAGACTGGACAGGGGAAGCGTCTCTGATGGCAGAATACTGAATCCAAGGAAGTTCAGGAGTAAGATGGAGTAAGGTCTTGGTTTGCACCGTTCCGTTTAGCTTCGTTCTTGCTGCTTGATGACAGAGATGTTTCCAAGGGTGGTACATGTGCCTATGTGCTCTTCCCGCTGAGGAGTGAATGGAGCTGAATCAGCCTGCATTTCTCTTCCCCAGCCTGTGTTCAAGCGGAACCCTTTATCTATTTCTCCCAGGGTTACCATGCTGGCCCTGTGTGGAAAAGAATTCTAGAGGGGACCCCCCAAGCCATCTTTGATCTAGTCAAAGGGGTGGAGGTCTGTGACTGCCCTTCTTTAGATAATAGCAACCGGTAATGTCCTCCACTTCTGACACATCGTCATTATATGACTCTTATATCACTTTATTTTCTTAATAGCCTTCTGAGGTATGTGGCCTGAACCCCATTTTATTGCAGATTAAGTGGGAGTCCAGGGAGGTTAAGTAGCAATGTTATACTCACACAGTTACTGAATAGGGGTTTTTCCTTACTCAAAATTTTGTGACCTTCATTTTGCCCTTGTAGTATCTAGGGATGATTACCAATCCTATCACTCCTCCCGCTCTTTTAGGTTTTATGGTGTTTTGTTTTGTTTTGTGGCTTCTAAGCCTGAAGAAAATCCTTGGTTTAGATCTTTCAGTTGTGGCCATCGTTCAGGCAGGAGCTGGCCCTCTCAGGTCAGGCCTGCTGGACATTAGTGGGTAGTTTTCTACAGTCTCTTAGTTCCTGGCTAGGCAATTTGGAGTTAACAGCCCTGTGGCTTGGATTTTTGTTGTTCTCTGATTTTTTTTCCCCTTCCCCTCAGGAAGACATATTGGGGATTTTATAAGCTAATGTAACTGTTTACCCAGAGGCTGCTATAAGACTATAAAAGTGATGATTGATTAATTGATGAAGTTTACATGCTGAGTACATTGGTTAGAAATAACCCTACTGTAAAAGATAGGTTGAGATAGGACTTGTGGGCAGCACCTTTCCCAGAGTTCCAGAGATGGGTTGGGAAATCTTTGACAATGAGTCTTGGATACAGGCCAAGTTGTCAGGAACATGCATGTTCCAACTGGACAACCAGTGGAAGTTTAAAGCCCCTCACCCTAGGCTAGGAAAAACGATTCAAAATAATAAAAGCAATAGTAAGCATTTCTAGTACCATAAGCAGACCTTGGAAAGATGCCTGAGTGTTCTCCTGCACCTTAGTGTTAGCGCCTCCAGGTCAGCGTCACTGTCTGTACTGCAAATGAGAAACCTTACAGGCAGCTCCAGTGGTCACCTCCTGCCAGTAACTAGACCAGAATCTCAGAATTCACCTGCCATCAGAGTCCATCCTCTTGTTCTTCTAAAGTCCACATTTCCATAGTGGTGCTGTGGACCAGAATCATGTCTTACTTGTGTCTATACTACTGTATCTGTGCATAGTATATAGAGCCCAATACATGGTTATTAAACAGAAGGAGTGGCTATAAGCCTAAGGGGCAATCTGACTCTATAGAGTCTCTGAGACATAGTAGAACTTAAGGGGTGTATTGTTCAAGGAACATAAATAGTACAGTTAAGGAAACTGAGGCCTCCAAAGGCATGTAGCTCATATATTTTCTAGAAGGGACTCTGTCAGGTATTTTGACCCACCTTTTCTCACTGGGATTTATCACTGGTCTCCCTGGACAGCTTTTCGGTGGGCAGACCCATCCCTTGCTTCCCCCAACCTTCTCCCCACTTCTGAGTATTCCAGAACTCTCTGCAAGAGAAAGAAGAAGTGGGAAAAGCCCTTCTTTTACACCCCTCTCTTGGTACCCCTTCACTGCTGTCTGAGGGCTGTTTATGGTGCTGTCAGCCTCTTCCCTCAGAACAGATAATTTCTCAGGCTCTGCCTGCTGATTAGAGCTGGAATTTAAATGAATAACTGTGACCTTGTGGATGTGCCCTAGTTATTCACAGACCCAGTGAGGAAATAGGCCTCTCGCTCTGTCCACCAGAGCTCGGGCAAGCGCAGGAGGAGGGGATCCTGTCTGCAGGGGCTGGTCAGAGGCGTGGTCTACTGTTTCCAAAAGAACTAATGCTGTAGCTTATGGCTTCCGTTGTCTGCTGACTCTTGACCTCTGCCCCTCGTTGCCTTTCCACTTTATTGTAAGTCAGCCAGGGGACCTAGATAGCTGTCCTGAGCATTGCTTGTCTCCAGGGAGTCACACCGTCTAATTGAGGGATGCTGATGTGAACCTGGAGGCAGGAGGCAGCATCTAACACGTGTGACTCAGGACCACAGACACAAACGGGATGCTGTCAAAGCCCCATTGTGCATCAGGGCTAGCGATACTGTCGTTTCTGAGAGCTCAGTATAAAAGCAGAGGCTTGGGGCCATACCTAGAGATATTAAGGCAGAATCATCATTTTATCAAAGGCCCAAAATGTCAATGAGTTACTCTTTGACACACACTGGCCTTGGATTTCTAGTCTCTCCTCCCTTTGGGGATACCTGGGCTGTCTGTGCTGAGGAGTTGTGGATTAGCTTGCTGAAGCTCAGTCCTCACCTCTCATGGTACACACTGCATGGGTCACCTGCTTGGTCCGGTTGACAGGAGGAGCAGGTGAGGGGATTAGGGATGGGAAAGAGTGAGCTTATATCTACCCTCTAGTCTGTGGGGACCATTTTTTCAGGTATGTTCTGTGTAGCAGCTTAGGTGCTCCAGGGAGGACAGCGTGGGTTGGAGTGGGTTTGGCAAATAAATATCAAGGAAGGAACTTGATGTTTTGAAGTTGTTAAAAACAATCAAACAATAATCAGCAACACCAAAAGTTTATGGAATTTGGCCTTTAACATTCATAGAGATTTTACTCAAGACCAGCTATACTCACTCCCTTCCTACTGGCTGAGGATGTCTGTGAGCTGCAAAGCCCGAGCTAAGTAGCTCACAACCTAAAATGCCATCTAACCCTTTAAGGAAAGACTGGATCACCCTGGGCTACATAGAGCACAGACTGAGCCAGATGCTGGGACTGACCTGACCCATGACCCTACTAAGGCAATCTGACCTGTTCTCATTATTTTACCCTTGTGAGCTGTACTTTTGCTATCTATAAAATGCGGCTGTGAATGCTGAGCCCATAGGGCTGCTTTAAAGATAGAGCTACATGTATAGTCTTTAGAACTCAGATAACGAACGTGGTAAGTGGTGCGTAACAGCTGCTATACAAAGCCTCATTTAATACTTGCAATAGGAGTTTCTGTTTTGTAGATAATTTTCAAAGGTTAAAAATCCTGAACTCAAGTAAACATCTTTCCTTGTCTTGCTCTCCTTAATATCCAGAGGCATGCTTCCTGTGTACGATGTAGAACCTCTTCACACACACCAGATCCCCCTACCCACTCCTCTCTTTTGGGTCTTGATCTTTATACTTCTGGTCGAGAGGTGTCTTTAGATCCTGCATATGGCCATCAAACATGGCTTAGGATCACAGTAAAAGGAGGCAAGGGGACTAATGTGCCAGGATCCCACCATTTTACAGATGAAGGACCCTAGGCTCCAAGACACTACATCCTATGCTCATGGTCAGAAAAAAATATGCTCCGAAATTTAAAGTAAGTTCTAAGGGTCCCTCTGTGCAGTTTTGGCTTTAACTGGGATTTGTGTAGACTTGGCCAAGAATGCAGCCAGCCTTCCCAGGTAATCAGTTTTCTTCCCTTTAATGGGAAGGATTTGAGTGAGGAAGCTTAGGAATCTGTTCACTGTGAGTGCTTATGGCCAGACAATCTGACTGAGATACTTCGGAACTGAAAGACTTCTTGTCACTAAGACTAACAGTGCATGCCTTCTGTAGTATCCAGATCATATTTTATCTCTTCTTTCCCATTCTTTTGGATAATAGTCCCACTAGATTTTTCTCTTATTACCTTACTAGGAAAACCATTTGACATTTATTGAGCTTGTATTTTGAGCCAGTTGCTGAAATGCTAAGTTTTGCATGCATTATTTCATTCGTTAGACACCCCCATAAGGTAGATTCTGTTACTAGGTGTATGTTACCCATGAACAAACTGACTCATTTGTTAGGCAGCCAGTGACAGTGCATTAAAGTTGGCAGAACACATTATAAATGCCATGGTGTGGCGATATCTCCAAAGGAATTCTACCAGAGCATGCATGCATGCCACAAAGTTCACTCCTAGTCATTATTGTGTGTCCTTAGCTTTGAAGGGTGCCAGTACATTGTAGACACTTAATACAAGCTTCCTGGGTAGATGAAGAATGTGCAGGACTCAGCCCATAGTTTTGCTCCGGGGTCTTTTGTCTTTTTATTGGGGATTACCCCAAGACAGAAGGTAAACAGTTAAACCGATTTGTATTCCCTGCTCCTTTTAGGCCAGCTTGGTGGGAGATGCAGGTTATAGAGAAATCCATCTTTGCTGGATGTAATTGGATTGGAAGCAGGTACTTGGCTGGACCAACACAGCTTACTTACTAGCCAGTTGTCCAGTACAGGCCTGGGAAGACCTTGGTTCCCATAGCTATATGTGATAAGTATGTATGGATAAGGAGATATTTTCAAGATTGCCTCCCTCTTTGGCTATCTTAAAATTGCAATCTTGAAGCTTTCTAAAGACTTTAAAATTTTTCTCCTTTATTGTCTTAGAAAGGCAGACCTAGGCCAGTGTTGGTGGTTCATATTACCTGTAATCCCAGGGCTAAGTTGGTTGAGGAAGGAGAATCATGAGATCAAGGCTCGCCTAGGCTACATAATGAGTCTGAGAGCACACTATACAATATATAAAAACTCTGTCAAAAGAAGTGAAGGGAGGGGGAAAAGAGAGAGATTCAAAAGGCACACCATATCATTGGAGGATGGTTTCAGTCACATGGCATCCATCATATCTGGAGGGCAGGATGAGAGTTAGAGCAACGTCCCACAGCCTATCATGGTCTGAGGTCATCCGATATGTGTGTGGGATGCTTCCTTGTTACTTCAATGATGAGAGGCACCAGAAGCCTTTAGTAGTAAAGGACAGTGAGTTCCAAGCATCCTGTGGTATATGGGAAAACCTAGGCAGAGATTTGTGCTATTCAGAACATCATTGAGGAGAAGAGCATAGAATAGTTATTCTTGGGGTAAATGAGGCTATAGAACCTCCACCTTGCCCAGCTAAGTCACATAGCCTGTTCATGGAGAACTCATCAGGCTTTAGACCAGATAACGGAGGTCTGGTAAGGACATAGGCTATGCTGGCCAGTTCGCTGGGCCAGGCCTCAGGAGGGGTGGGAGATGGAATGTGGCCCAGAGTCTAGGACACTGAGTTCCCTTGTGGAACAGCTTTGCTGACAGAATACAAATGGAAGCATCTGAGGATGCAGTGGGCAAGGGTCCACGAGTGCTGGCAGCTTATTAGAGAAATGATTCAGGCAGGACCTGGGTGGGTAGTGTACACCTGTAATCTAGGGCACTTGGGAGGCTCTTACAAAAACATTGTCAGTTCAAGGCTAGCCTGGGCTACATAGTAAGGCTTATCTCAAATCAATTCTACCTGTCACTCAAAATGTTGGCAAGATCAGGGGCCAGAGAGGTGCCGTGAACAAATCGGTCTTCTAAATAAGGCCAGGCATTATAGGTTTTTCAAGCCCTTGCTGTGTGCTTCTTTTGTGTTGCTGCACGGTGTTCCTTGGGGCATGTTTTATAGGTGAGAGAGACAGACACTTTAGAAGGAGGCATGGAAACGTTAACTTATGCAATATCTCCAAATTTGAGGAAGATCTGGGATCTGAATTGCACAGAGCAGAGGTTTGCAAAGCACCTCAATGGCCTGGAGAGTTAATAAAGGAGAGCCAGTCTCATTGCAGAAAGAGTCCTCCCAGGTGAGTCTGATCTGGCCAAAGTCAGAGAACCACTGCTGGGAAGGAAGTCATGTGGGAGATGAGGGGCGTGGCACTTCACTCTTAATCTTACAAGCACATGGATGTCAGAGGATGGATGGCGGTAGAAGGGAGCAGGGGAGTCATTCCCTTTTGTGTTCCAGGGACATCAGGCTGTGAGGCTACCATCCTCACAATTTACCCTTCCCTCATATCTTCCTTCTGTGCCCCTATGGGTTCTGGCAGTGCAGGAAGTGTCTTAATCTTTGAGGATAGAGACTTCCCCGTGTTGCTGCCTACTGCTTGCCAAAGGATCTTGTTAGAATCAGTTTGTTTTGGATGGAAAGGACCCAATGGGTCACCAAGACACTGGGACAAAACTTTGAATCCTCAGTGTAAAATTTGATTCCGACTTACTTTGAACCCCTTTGGCAACGAGCAGCTCATTGAGCCCTTGGACTTTTCATTCTGTTCCAGCAGGGCAGAATATTTTAGAGCTCTTCCTTATCCTCAGTTGCTACAGCTTTCCACACCTGTGTGGCTTTCAGCCCTTGGAGACCCACAGGACAGATCTCATTACACTCCGAGTGTTTGAAGTCAAGGCTTTTGTCTTTTGAGGAGTTTCTTTTCTAATGACTAAAACATCTCCAGTTTCTTTGGCTATTCTCATTTAAGGGTTTTTATTCTTTCATCTTGGTTATTGTTTCCTGAAAAACGACCTCCCTTTTTTTTTGTCTTCCTTCTCAATATCCATTCTGAAGGATGCCCACCCAGCATACAGGTCTCTTGGTATGATTGGTATCAGTCCATTACAGACAGTTCCATTGCCCTTGTTCTAGATACCACATCCATTCAGGGCAGCACCAAACACTTTAGCTTTCTTTTTAAATAATTATAATGTTAAACTGAAGTTGAAGTCAGTGAAAACCTTTTACTATTTTTGTGTGCACCGCGAAGCCATCTCTTTCCCCTTCCTGGGCTTGCACAGTTGGTCTGATGCACTTAGCATGGGGCCCCTCTTTGATTCTGTTAAATCTGGCACACCACGATCTGTTTGGATGCAGTTCTTTTCATTGGGACATTGACTTGTTCTTTCTAGTCTTATGTCAGTCATGAATGAGAAGCGGTTTTAGAGATCGTGATGGGGAGATCAAGGACTCTCTCTGTTGTGGGATAAGCTTTTCTGAAAGTCATTCTTGCTCATCCTTTAACCCTTAGAGAGAAAAGCCTGGCTGCTTTTGTCTTTTTGCCACCTCTGGCCTTTATTCAGGAGGAAATCTTGCCACTTCTACCCACTAACAGGAAGATCAGGAGAATCCTGTAAAAGTGTCTTTGACCCTGTGATTATGCCACATGGATGCTGTCAATGACCCTTTCTGTTTAATTCAGCCACCAGGCTATCAGAGCAAAGTTGGCCTAGAGGAAAACAATGAGCAGCTAATTCAGTTACTATCCTACAAAGGACTGGATGGTGAGAACTAACAACAGTGGTAACAGTAAAAGACACAACACAGACGTGTGCCTAGCTGGTCCCTACTTAAAGAGCCAGCATCAGGACCGGTTCTCTCCTGCATTTCTGGAAACAACCGCCACTACCACTGCTGCTATGGCTGCTGCCACCACCACCATTGCCAGACTACCTGTTCAACTGATCGATGGTATTATGCCAAGTTTGTGGAAAAGATGATTTCTCAAGTTTTAGTTCAGGATTTTTTAGAGTCATCTAGAAGCTTGTACAATGCACCTGGAATTGTAGAAGGCTATCCTTGAAACCTACCATTGTGGTCCTAGGTACTACTCTTAGAATAGTACTTCAAAGCAATTAAAATTATTATTTTATAGTGTATCAGAGTGAGCCAGATATCAAGATGTTCATCTGATTCCATGTGCTATGTTGCTTGGTCTCCTTGTGTTCATAGGTCTTAGTGTTATGTGGGCTTGGACTAGCTAGTTCTTAAAGCAACTCATGGATTCTTTTCTGTTGCATTTCTAGCAAGTAAAGCTACTTCCTTGCCCCACCCTCTGCTCATGCTGCATATGTATGTGTCTTTATACTGCAAGTGCAGCTTCTAACATGATTGACAGTTGTACTCATATCTTTACCTTCTTTTCTAATATCTGGGTAAACATGAAAGTTCCTTCATCCATTCTGTATTTGCTATGGTTTTTGAACTTCTGGTTATCCTCTTATCTACCTAGCTCATGACAGTTTTAATATATGATTCCCATCCTCTGACCCTAAACCCTGCGCTTATTTAACAGTGAGTCCTGAAAGGAGGAGAGACTTGAACTTTTTAATTTCTGGAGTGTTGGGGATATGGGTTCTGCTTTGTGTGCCAGAATTTATATTTACCCCTTGATATTTTTTGAGACACTATGTAGCCTAAGCTGGCTTTAAATTTATGATCTTCCTTCCTTAGCCCCTGTGTTCTATGACTATGAGCACATACAGAAAAGCCTAGCCCTTGAAATTAAATCTCATTTTTGTCTCTTCCTATTCTTTGGATCTCAATTATTGTAGCCAGTAAATTATCTATTCATCTGAGCTATAGGTCATCACCACATCTAGACAGTGATCTACGACTATTCTTGTCTAAGTCATTGATTACAATATGGGTCAGCCCTGGGGTAGGCTGTCAGGTAGGAGTGAACTCCTGGAAGAAAAGGAGACCACAGCCTGTAATGAAAGTCAGGAATTGCCCAGAGAAGAACTGGTCTTGGGCAACTGTGGACTTAAGTAAATCTTTATTTCTTCTTCCCTTTAAGCGTTTTTACCACATCTCAGGCCTCTGTACTATCTAGAGTGGCAGAATTCAGCCCAGATACTTCCTTCATCCTTTATCCCAGAGGCCTTGAATACCACATCTGTCTTTGAGAGGAGATCTTTAATTTGTCTGTGCAGATTAGCTTCTCACACAATAATATCAAAAAAGCTGAGTTTGAATAAGTCTGGTCCCATAAAGGATTAGAACTTCATGTTTAAATAGAAATTCTTATTGTTTTAAAGACTATTTAGTGGCTAAACACTTACTCCTCTGGCATGAGGACCAGAGTTCAGATCTCTAGGACACCAGAACACAGTTATATGCTAAGTGGATGGTGTGGCCCACCTATAATTCTACCTCTGAAGGTGGAGACAGGGCACCCCCAGAACAAGCTGGCTGGTGAGACTAGCCATGCAGGTATGCTCTGGCCTTGGTTGAGTAACAATGCTTTATTGAATAAGGTAGAACAGTGATTGAGGATGTGTCCTGACACCAACCTCAGATCCCACATGCAGATGTGCAAATATGCACACCTATGAAACATATGCATATGCAAAAATGAAAAATTAGAAATATATATTAATCTACTTCACTCTTTAAAATACAAATCTCAGTGTGAGGATATTTTCCCCTCTACTTTCCCCAATTCCCAGTCACTCCACTCTAGAGATTATGTCATTGCAGACAAGATTTTTGCCAGCCTTTCCATGTTCACTGTCTCTTTAGATTTTCTGAAAATACTAGGTGAATGTTTCCATTACCTTTTGATTTTATGTAATTAAAAAAATCCTCATGGCTCTGTAAGGATTCAGTGTTGGTGCTTGCAACAAATAGTGACAGTTAACGTCACTCTCTTAATACATTAAAAAAAGATGATAAATGGGAATTTTTCACTTGGGTAAAATTATCTTGAAAGTGAGTGAATCAAAAATCCTGGAAGGATAACTTGTTTTTTCCACCCTGAATGTCTTATCTTTCTCTATCCATTTTTTTTTAAATACTTTCCCAATTACCAAGCCAGGTGAAGGAAGGAAGGAGGGAGGGAGGGAGGGAGGGAGGGAGGGAAGGAAGGAAGGAAGGCAGGAAGGAAGGAAGGAAGGAAGGAGGGAAGGATTAAAAACCATCTGATTTAGATGGGATTTTAGATGGGATGACATGTGTGTTTGTGTGTGTGTGTGTGTGTGTGTGTGTGTGTGTGTGAGAGAGAGAGAGAGAGAGAGAGAGAGAGAGAGAGAGAGAGAGAGAGGACATTAGCTTAAATAATGGAGATCTTCAACTTCTGTCCTGGTTCATGAACATAGTAGTATCCTTCTCTTGCCTGTTTCAATAAATGGTTTTTAGTCTCTGTATTAGTCATTCTCATGACAGGCTTCATCATGGCCACAGCTGCTGATAAATGACTTAGCTTTCATAGCCATTTCCATTTTTCCTGAGTGGCAAAATCAGCTATCTCCATGGGGGTTTTCCCAAAGGGTATAACATAGTTTAGGCAGACATATGTATATTTTGCATATACTTTACATATGATTTGCAGTCTGTTTCAAAGCAATTTCAACTTTGCATGTCTTACTGATTGGTGATCTTTTCTTCCTTTTGTTCTAGTATATGCTCTGGGAGCCTGTGTATCACAGATATACAGACACAAATAGCACTTAAAGGAAAAGAGGAAGGAGTCATTTATTCTGTATTCATGTTGGTGTGCAGCATGTTCCTAGATCCAGCTAGAGTAGCACTTTGTCAGAGTCCAGATAGAAGACACTTTAATTCTTTCCTTCTATTATTGTTGTAAATATTTCCTAAAAGGTACTTCAGTCCCCTAAGAATTCTGTTAGCAGTTCTTTTTTTTTTTTTAAATTTTATTAGATAGTTACTTAATTTACATTTCAAATGCTATCCCGAAAGTTCCCTCCACCCTCCCCCTGCCCTGCTCCCCTGCCCATCCACTCCCACTTCTTGGCCCTGGCGTTCCCCTGTATTGGGGCATATAAAGTTTGCAGTACCAAGGGGCCTCTCCTCTCAATGATGGCCGACTAGGCCATCTTCTGCTACATATGGAGCTAGGGACACGAGTTCTGGGGGTTCTGGTTAGTTCATATTGTTGTTCCTCTTCTAGGATTGCAGACCCCTTCAGCTCCTGGGGTTGTATCTCTAGCTTCTCCATTGTGGGCCCTGTGTTCCCTCTTATAGATGATTATGAGCATCCGCTTCTGTATGAGACAGCTATATCAGTGTCCCTTCAGTAAACACTTGCTGTCCTATGCAATAGTGTCTGAGTTTAGTGACTGATTATGGGATGTATCCACCCCCCCCACCCCCGTGGGGTAGTCTCTGTATGGTCCATCCTTTCGTCTTAGTGTTAGCAGTTCTTAATGCCATGCCAATCATATAGTCATTTATTTGTATCTCATGTTCCATACCTACCTTATGTGAATTTCATTGAACTGAGTTTTTGTGTCATAATTTAGTTTCTGCTTAAATTCAAAAATCTAAGGTTGTTTTAAAAAGTTATAATCCCTTTTATTTCCATGGGTCCTTGACTCAGAATATGTCTTCATAAAAGTCTTGAAATGCCAGAACCCTAATAAATGCCATATTTTAACCCAAATCAGCATGCCACCTTTGAAGCTGCATGTGTGGTCATGGGTGTCACTGATGTTATCATGGATTTTTACGCTCCTCTCCTGAGGTTGACCAGAAAGCCCATTTTCATTTTAACCTATTCGCCATGAACCATACATATAACCTATATCTAGTGTGACCCCCATGTAGTTCTTGCTAATTAAATGCTTCTCAATTTAAGTTTTTTTGAGCATTTTTCCTATAGAAACCATAGAGTCCTATTTTTTTTAAAAAATATAATTAGAATAATGTTGAATCCATAGACAACTATCTCAGCATCCTCCAACCCTTACCAGGTTAAGGCAGAGCTATAGCCTGCTTCCTTCAGGCTTCCCTCACATATTTACCTCTTATGCCATGAAAAGAGTGTTTTACGTCTTTACTTTCAACTGGATTCCCTCTCAGACCATTGCGCTACAATGCTAAATGCTTGATGGACATTTTTGTTTGGAAATTCTTCCTCTTCAACTTCATCCCATTTCTTCCTTTGTCTTGTTCCATTACGTATTTTACCCATGCTGCTGCAATAGCATTTTCCTTAACATTGTTTTCTCCAGGTCATTTACCTGTCCATGAATCCTTAGTGTCTCCCATTAGCTGTAAGAATAAGTCCATTTCCCTGCCAAGTCTTGAAATTTATTGCTCCCATGTTTAGATGATTAGGATTATCTACTTTTAAAATATAAGCTAATTATATGTGTCCATTCCTTTATCAATATTGTACACTAGTACATGCTTGCCATGTGCCCAGAAGTGCCCTTGTTTCTGGAAATCAGGACAGGTGGTCTAGAATGCCAACTCTCTCTCTAAATTTTAAACCATGATTCTTTTTAAAATGCATGCATTTATGTGTGCCTACATGTGTGTAGGCATATGAGGGTGGGTGGGGAGGGCAAAGAATAACCTTGACTCTCTACTTCCTTTGAGATAGTGTCTGTCATTGGCATGGAGTTGACAGATTAGGCTAGACTAGACTGGCTGACCAGTGAGATTCAGGGATTCTCCTGTCTCTGCCTCACTGGGATTACAAGTATGAGCCCAAATGTTTGGCATTTTCATGTGGATTCTAAGGCTCAAACTCAAGTCTCCATGTTCATAAAGCTCAGACAAAAATGAGCAATACCCCTAGTCCTTAAGTCACATCTAAGGCATATTGCAAATGTCTTGCGGGAACTTTCTCTGAATATGCAGCATCCTCTTATCAGTTCCTACTTGCCTTATTGCCTGGATTCATAATTTGATACTTAGCTGTTAGATACTCCCTTTTCATTTTTCATTCAATTGTCAAACATATACTGAGCATCAGACACTAAATGCATAAATGTTTCTCTGGGTGTCCATATCTTTTTATAGCATAGTAGGCATAATAGCAATCATTACATAGCTCTTACCGGGTGTAGGCATAGACCAGTATTTTTTGACCTGTGGGTATTGACCCCCTTTCAGGTTGCCTATCAGATATTTACATTAGGATTCATAACAGAAGCAAAATTACAGGTATGAGATAGCAACAAAGTAATTTTATGGTTGAAATCATCACAACACGAAGAACTGTATTAAAAGGTCTCAGCATTAGGAAGGTTGAGAACCACTAACACAGACTTATATTAATATATTTAAATCTCAAAGCAATATATGAAATAGTCATGATCATTCCTATTTTCTAGATAGGAAAAATCAAAGTCCAGAAACATGCAATTATTTTCTTTTCTCTTTTCTTTTCTTTTTTTTTTTTTCTTCTTCTCGAGACAGGGTTTCTCTGTGTAGCTCTGGCTGTCCTGCAACTCACTCTATAGACAAGGCTGGCCTGGAACTCAGAAATCCGCCTGCCTCTGCCTCCCAAGTGCTGGGATTAAAGGCGTGCGCCACCATGCCCGGCCACCTGGCTACTTTCTTAAAGTTATAAGGTATAAAGTAGCAGAGATGAGATTCTAATCTAGCTCTAGAACCACTTATTAAACCTTCTATTCTACGCTGTCATGTTCTAGTACCAAGCCATCTGTGTGAATATGAAGACACACTCCTTCCCTGCTAGGTGCTAAATTCCTGGAGGCCAAGGAGCTTGCTGTACTCACTTGTATTTCCATTCCCTGGTCTTTGCACATAGTAATACTTGATTAGATTGGTGTGTGGGTTGCTGGTACTGTCATTAGCTGTTAAAGTAACTGATTTTTTTATTTGCTGTTTTCAACATTAAAATATAATTACATCATTTCTTCCCTTCCTCCCTTCTTTCTAACCCTTTTCATGCTCCCCACCCTAGCTCCTGACCTCCTTTTCTTGGATTATTGCTGACATTTTTAAATGGCAAGTAGTGTTTTGAGGTAGAAAAGACAGAGAAACTAGACTAGAAAAGACCACTCCAGAATTAATGGTTACTCCATTCTGTAAGCTTGCAGGAGAGATTTGTACAAGAAAAAATATTAATATGCAACTCTTTTTTAAAAAATTTATTTATTAGATAATTTCTTCATTTACATCACAAGTGCTATCCCAAAAGTCCCCTATACCCTCCCCCCGCCCTGCTCCCCTACCCACCCACTCCCACTACTTGGCCCTGGCATTCCCCTGTACTGGGGCTTAGAAACATTGCTAGACCTAGGGCCTTTCTTCCCTAGTAATGGCCAACAAGGCCAACTTCTAATACATATGCGGCTAGAGACGTGAGCTCTGGGGGTTCTGATTAGTTCATATTGTTGTTCCATCTATAGGGTTGCAGACCCCTACAGCTCTTGGGTTCTCTTTCTGGCTCCTACGTTGGGGACCCTGTGTTCTGCCCTATAGATGATTGTTAGCATCCACTTTTGTATTTGTCAGGGACTGTCAAAGCCTAACAGGAGACAGCTATATCAGGGTCCTTAATATGCAACTCTTAATAAGAAAGTAAAATTCTCCTCACAAAATGTAAAATAAGAAACAAATCATATGATGGCCTCCTTCTTTCTTGCATCCTGTTTCTTTGCATGATTGTCCATCTCACTCCTCTCTCCTCAGTACCAATGTTTGACATTATGACCCTATTCCTGAATTCCTGGCTTGATGGGTCTTCCTACCATTTTTAGATAAGGAAAAAGATGAACATTTTTCCTTGACTGATAATGCTGCAATGATGTAGGTAGGTAGCCTAATAAAAGCTGATAAGTACATATTTGTATTAACACACACACACACACACACACACACACACACACACACACACACACAGGTGGTAGGTTATTTGCATTTTAAAAGGATTCTTCCCTTCACAAAAGGCAAAAAGATCCACAGCAGGGTTCCATTAAATATCCAGTTCCTCTTACTGCATTTATCATACAATTTAATTTACCAACATTTGATTTATATGCCACTGTAAAGGGGTAGCTCTCAAAGTTTTATGAGCATAGAAAACCTGTGAGCAACTGATATAAGTTTCAGATCTTACCCAGACCCTACACACTCTAGGATTCTAATTTAGCTTAGTTGAGTCCCGTATCTTTACTCTTTATCTTCATATTTTTTGGGAAGTACATTGACTGGAACCCAATTGGTTCTTCTATGGCATTCATAACCTTTACCACAAAGTGGCCTATTTATTCTTCACTGGGGAAATGTTACACACATTTTGAGGTCAGATGAAGTCTTGCATCTCCTTCCTACTCCTGCTGAAGCTATAAACAAATTCAGTCTCAGGTATAAAATAGTTGTCCCCCACCCAAAAATAGCCAAAAGCTTTTTATATACTCTGTTTTATTCTAAAGTATCTTTCCAGAAGTTTGCTCTTATTTCCTAAAGGTGACAGAACTCTCTGGATTCATGTATGCTCCCCCACACACACCACTTCTGTTACCACAGGTGCAAGCACCTGCCCCACATTCTTTCCCCTTTGTGCTTTTGAATATGATCCTGGTGCTGAGGACTTGGCCCAAAAGCATCAGTTATGGAGGAAACTTTTCTGTGTATCTTCTCTTATACAAGTCTAAGCTCCTTTCTGCTCTCTTCCTTCTATTCCTCCACCCTGCAGAAGACTAGAAAAAAAAAGAAGAACATTTTTCTTTCTTTTCTTTAACAAAGCAAATTGTGAGGCTCGCCTGGTTTGGGCATGGTTCCATTCCTTCACGACTGTTAATCCTGCTCCTACCACAATGAATGCCAGAACCTGAGCTTTTTAAAAAATGATTATAGTTTAATGAAATTTGTTTCAAAAAATAGACTCCATGACATTTATGGCACATGTATCTATGTATTTAATATATCACTGATCTTTTAAAAGTCAGTTTCTTGACCTACATTTAGCCCCTGATTACTTTTCTAAATCTCTAGTAATCTCCAAAAACATTTAGAGATTTCCATACTTTAGAGGGGTTTTTGTCCTTTAATAATCCTCTATATCCCCGAGTTTCGCTTTGAGTAAAAGATCTCGGGGGTGATCTGGGTTTTGTGAAATATTTTCAGTGGTATAGAAACAGCTTAAGAACAAACAATCCATGCAGCTTGCTACTGGATAAAAACCTTTTCTCTTAGGTTTATCAGAGCTGGTGGTTTTCTTGTCCCGAGGAGTCCTGCAGGGTAGAATTTGTCTCCAGTGTGGACTACCCAGACGTCCTGTTCGTTGTTTATTGGGACATTGTATGCCTTCTTTAACCCATTCAGTTAAGGGTTTGGCCCCCTCATGAATATGGACCTTCTAGTATCTCAGAAGAGTCTACTTCTGGGTGGAATGCTGTCATTACTGGTTAAGGTGAACAAGACAGAAATGGTCTTAAGGTAGTCTGAGCAATCTTTGCAAGTAAGAAGTCTGTTGATGTGCTCAATATCATTGAATTTCTGTAGAGAGTAATACAATGTGTAGGGGGAAAAATGGATGGTACTCTCTGGATGGTGGGATTATAACTGATTGTTTTCTTTGTTTATCCTTTGAATTTTCCCCCAGTTTCTGCAGTGAACATGTATTACTGATGCAAGTAATTTGAAAGAAAGAAACCATTACCTGATACTTTTAGTCTCTTTTTCCCAGAGACTTAATCTTAATAGATCTATCACAAATCCTACGGATTGCCTAGAATAACAATAAAAATGAAGTCCTTGGTATTATTCAGCAAACAGAAGCCTGTTCTTTAGATGGGAAATCCAGCCTGCTCCCATAGTGTGGGGGCTCATGTTCAGGGTGTGCATGCTACTGGGTGTGTGCATGTATTTTCTCTGTGTAAGAATTTAGAGAAGATTGCTTTTGGGATTCTAACTATCTTTTCTCTTTTTGTGCTCTCTCTCTCTCTCTCTCTCTCTCTCTCTCTCTCTTTCTCTCTCTCTGTCTCTCCTCTCTCCCCCAGGCCTCTCCCATCTCATGATGAGTGAACAAGGTAGGTGCCTTGTGCTGTGGTCCTGAGATGATGCCTGAACTGCTTGCCTCTGCACCTCTGGCTGCTCATTCACAGCCTCCTCCATAGAAGGCCATTTGCTGCCTGTGCCTCCTGCTGTGGGCCAGGCTGGCAGCAGGGGTCACTCTGCTGTGGAGGAACACCTTTCCTGATGCATCATGGTATCCCCGTCTCTTACTCTCAGCTTCTCCATTCCTCCTCACCATTTGTCATCTGGGCCAGGCGGGGCGCTGGCCCTGCTGGGCTGCCTCTAAGAGGAAAGCATGAAACAAGGCATGACGCGGTGATAATGGGGGTGAATGGAGCTAATTTCAGAGCAACCAGGCGGTTAACTTCCTCCTGCTCTTCCCCTGGCCTCAGGCTGGGGCCCAGCTTGGGAGCAAGGATCTAGATTTCTCCTTGAATTTTACTCTGGGTAAAGGTTTGCTGTGTGTCCGCCCCTCCATTTCACTGTCTTCTTAATGATACTCTGCCCTTCCTGGTCCAAAGAAGCCATCTGGGGGTTTTAATGTTTTAAATTTTATATTAAAGGAAAAATAAAAAAGAATCACCACAAGAACATGCTAATGTTCTCATGGCAGGATTCTAACTCATTATACACTCTGAAGAAAACTGCATATAAAGATCTGTAAATTCAGCATCTGCAACCTAAAATATTCAAATATGCAGGGAGTGAAGTGTGCAGGAAATTCAGCTCGGTTAGGCATGGGGTGGGCTGTGAATGAAGCCTTTTCTCCTAAGTAAAAATTTTCCACATTATCAGCCCAAATCAGGATCTGAGAACTGAGCCCACTTAAAATTGTCTTTTGCTTCACTGTTCAATTGCTACTATTGTGTTTCTTCCAAGCCTTAGGGTGATCACAAGAATGGTCTACCTGCCTTGCCCTGTCACCAAAAGATGGCTCTTTAATTTTCCTTATCTCTTTCTTTTCAAAACACATATCAGACCCAATTCTCCTTTGGGAGGATCAAAGAAAGGAAAGATGTGGTTTCACATGTGTGTTTCTTTTTTCTTGATCTTTGGAGACTGTATGGCTACTTTCTGCCACCAGGTCCCTCAAACCACCTATCAGCTGGTTTGGTCATAAGGGAGAGAACATCAGATCACTTAACCATCCAGGGCTGAAAGACATTGTTTAGCAGTTGCAGGTGGCCAGTTGAGGGCATCCTGAATGAATAAGTATGCTTTTCTGATATACGTGTTTTCCACAGCATGAGCCAAGGTGTGGACTCCATAAATTCCAAGGTGGTGTTGGTTTTGTAGAAAGCAGAAATCACTGTAGAGCTGAAGGTGAGGGTCGGGTGAGTTCTTCAGGGTTATGTAAGGATCAATAATGAAGGCTGTCTGTTCCCATAGCTGGGTGAGGGAAGTGGGGAAATTACTCTCACCAAATAAGTAAGAGGACAGGCTTGATATAGACATAGTATTTGGACAGTTTGAGAAACAGAAGCCTTTTCCTTTGAAGTAAGAAGAGCATGAATTCCATGAATTGCTGGAATTTAATGGTCCAAACTTGATGACAAGTGACACCGTAAAAGCAGGGCATCAATCCTGATGACAGCACTTACTCCTGTGTTCTCCAGCCTTCTGCTCCTGGTTTCTCTTTGTGAGGTCTCCCAGCATTTCACATGCTCCCCCCCCAGCCCCCAACACTACACATATCATATTGCTAGTATCACAGGACAGGAGGAGGGGCTGACTCACAGATGCATCATAGAAAGGCTAGATTCTACTGTTAATATAAACAACACTCAGAGACTCTGTACTATACACCTTACTCTAAACTTCACCTGTGGGGCATTCAAGTCTGACCACACTCCCAGCTACATCCCTTCTAGAAAAGAAGGAAAGAATCTGCAAACAGAGATGCTGTGCATCCCCCCTGGGAGGGGGTTTCAGGAAAAGATGCAGCATTCTTCCAGGTGATGGTGCTGCTATTTTTAAGTTGCTATTAGAGGATTAATTTGACTTAAGAAAACCCTTTGGCTTCTCCATTCCCCTTTCTCTCATTTTTCCCCTCCCATACCCATTTTTCCCCCTGCAATGACTACTTTAAAAACCATTGCTCTTATCTCTACCAGTGCCCCATACCCCCCTCCTGCACATAGGACATAGGGGCTTCTGTCTAACCCCCCACTAAATCTTGGGAGTCAATATTCCATGTCCAAGAATACATGTGGTATTTATGTGTGGTGTGTGTACATCTCCTATGTTGTATGTCACACTCTGGGTCCTCACATCTCATATGAATGTTGGGAAAATATAAGAGAACCAAGATTCTCACAGACTTTTCCCTAACCATGTTTTGCAAGATTGGTGATATGTATGCAATTCCCCATCCATGTGGTTGTGCAGTGCTTTTTTTGCATGCAGACTTTGCCATGCTTCGAAGGAGAGAACTGAGAAGAAATGAATGGGATGAAGCTTGAACGTGAAGCCAATGGAAGCAGCCTGGCTGGCTCCAGCATTTGATCCTTAAACCTCCCATCATGCATTTGCTTTGTGCTGTCTCCCGAGGATGCTTCCCTGTGCTGTCTGTCCTATGATTTGCCATGTATATGTTGTTTCTCAGTGTGTCTGCAGTGTGCTGATGTCTACTCTCTTTCTCTCTCTTGCCGCCTCCATGGTGGACACCATGCTTCCTCTCCTTAACTGGACGTTCTGCTTCCTTTCTGTAGGTAGAAGTAAAGGTAGATGACTTTATTTATTTATTTTTTTACCATTCTATCAACCTACCAATGTGCATTTTTAAATTATCCATGTATGGCAGGAAACTGTTCATTCAATGAATATATAGGACCTGCCAGAAGTTACTGCTTTTAACAGCATGTAAAAATAAAAAAAAAAATTAAAAAGCCATTGTCATTGCTGCCCTTTAATGAACCCTGTATTCAATGTTAGGGATGTTTCTGTTTTCCCCTAAAGCCAGTCTTATGCATGATATGTCATATGGTGTCTAACAGGAATAGGGTCTCTGGAAATGGGCATGCTGTGTGGAAATACAATTTACTCTACTATAGAGTGTTCTAAGATCCTTTCTTGTGATATATGTTTCAGGCACAGTGGAGGTAGGATAAGATGTCTCATAATTTCCGATTTTATACATAACTGAATTTGGGGTATCAGTAGCATCAGATCGATAATGGAAGAGAAAGAGAGAGGATTGGAGAATTTTCTAATTTTACTGACTGTAGATTTTGGGGGTGTCTATTGCTCTTCTTTTCTTCAGTGTTTCAATTTCTGTACTTGTGGGAAATGGAATATTAAGACTAGGGGCAGTTGGCTAAGAAAGGTGGAACTAGGGAAACATGGAAAACTGTAGAAACAGAACTGTATTACACTGGCAGGAGGAAGAACAGAGAGGTGATGTAGGATGTTAGTGGACAAAGCCACCTTCTTCCAGGTGGTCAGGAGGAGAGGGGATAAGCTAATTGTGTGGGCTTCTTATACTTTACTGTGCCTCTACACTTTGGGTGGCTGGATTCATTCATTCATTTCTAAGCTCAGAGAACCTGGCTCACCTGCTAAAATTAGATTGGTTATTTGGGAGTAAAGGAGGAATTAACTGATAAATTATAAATATGGATCTCCATTTAGATCTCCCCTCCAGGATAATTCTCCATTGTCTTAGTGGGCAGGTGCACTGCTGTTTCCTTCAAAAGTTGCTGCACAGTGTAAATAGAGTGAGTGAATTCTGGTGTGAGGATATGGCCAAAGGACAGGCCTGATGAGGTATTCAAAATGCTCAGTTGAAGACTTGACAGCAAACTGGTCATCTCTCATTTCAGTTTTGTGTTTTCTGTACAGCTGCCTTGGGAGTGTTTTGGCCCTTTCCAGTTTGAGCTTGGATGGTTGCCAGCTCCTTTAATGCTAAGGCTGGTTGACGGCTCCTTTAATGCTAAGCCCAAGTGGATTCATTCTCAGAAATGTGCTATCCTGAACCCTTACCCCATTGCTGGATTGACACCTTTGGTAAAGAGTAGGTGGGAAAGAGGAAGAGGCCAATAGCCAGAGACCTCTTTTATACATGAAACCACCCATGTGCTCATGATGTAGCCTATTGAAAATGTATGGTTCCTTTTTTCTCCTCTCCTCTCCTCTCCTCTCCTCTCCTCTCCTCTCCTCTCCTCTTCTCCCCCTCCATCCTCATGTCTCTTCATCTTTCCCTCTAAACATCCCCCTGAAATGGTATTTGAGTTATCTGTGGGTTTTTGCACTTGGGGGTCTTTCTGCAGGTCATTGCTGTCACTGTCACTGCTATCTATACTCCTGTGTGCTGGCCATTGTGCTCTGTGCTTTGTAGGTCTTTTCATACTTTAATATCTACCATTCTATGAGGTCTGTGGTAGCATTATCTATGTTTAATTATAATGATAACAAGGATCAGAGAAAATTTTGGTGACTTCTAAATGAGAATCAAATCCAAATCAGAATCCCTGACTACTCTATGTGGTCTGCCTGATATACAAGTATGATCTCCATGTACTTTCCTTCTAGCTGACTTTCAGACATTGATTGGTCTTAAGTTCCAGCCTGCCACCTTACATTTGTTGTAACATATATCTATATAAATGTCACCTAGTACTGTCACCTCAATATGTCTAGAGTCAACCTTAATGTCATTTGTCTACAAACCAGTTTCCTTTTCAAATACCCCATCTTCCCCAACTCACAGGCTTGACCAACAGTCACTGCTTTTTAACTTCCTCCTTCATGAATGCTCCCTCTCCGAGACAGTCAGCAGAGAGAGCAGTGTGTGATTGGCTCTAGAATGACTTTTGTATCTCTGTCTGCATCCAGAACTTATTAGGTCATTATCCCTTCCTAGCTTGTCCCCCTGTTGCTTTTCACTTCCAGTCAGTCCCCTGATGGAGAACTATCTCTACTGTCTACCATGTGGGATACAGGATTAGCCACTTCACTTTCAGAGAAGTCTCCAGTGTGGTCCTGCTTTTCTAATTTAACCTCTTCCCTTGAGCTTCCATACAAGATTACTGATTCAGGCAAGCAGACCACCAGCTTACCTTCAAGATTTCTTACTTTGCCAACTCCCTGTTCTCTTAACAGTCCCTTCTCCCTGACCTCTGCCCACCAGAGCTCACACTTAGAATTCTGTTTGACTGCATGTTGTCCTTGAGCATCGCATGCAGTGGTGAGCTTTCCCTCTGTCTTTCTAACAACTTCTATTAAACTTAGTGACGATTGGGCAACTCTTTTGAATAGATTGCAAGTATGTGGAAGGCAAATGCTTCCAATGGGTAATGTCCAGATGTGTTTAATATAATGTGCAATATGAGGAAGGGATTCAAAGTCTCTAGCCCTTATACTTGCTCTCAATCATTTTCTCCAAAGTGAAAATAAAACAAAATTCAAATGAAATCCTTTCCTGTAGCTGGTCAGGTCAAGAAGCTTTTGGTGGGCTCTCACTGAGTCATTGTCAAGGTATTCTATCTTAGGCTTTGCATGTAACCTGATTCCACAGAGACCTCTGTCAACCCTGTGTCCTCCTAATGCCTGCAGTGCCCTTTATGTTAACCCATATTGCTTTTCCCTTCCTGTGAATTTTTCTTTGAGCGCTTCCTTTTTTTTTTTTCCCCAAATGCCTCTGTATACCCATTTCCCTCTTAATATCCCAAGGTTCAGTCTCATAAGTCTGCCAGACTTCATGCTTCTGTTATAAAGTGCTTATACCCAATCCTCCTGCATGATACATGAGGTATGCTCATGTTTCAATCATCATTTACCCCCAGAAAGCTATAGGTGGCTGTGTCTTAGCCATCATTGTCAGCCGTACTTCATGAGCTCAGAATTCAGTTCAGAGCTATACATGATGGATGCCAGTGGAATTGAGGAATATTTAACTAAATCAAACAATTGGCTTTTGATATGGGAATAGAAATAGATAGGGTTTGATTTTTTCAGTTGTGATGTTGTTAATGGGCTCATTCTCCTTCAAATACTTGTACCCCTTACTGCTATCCTTATTACTGTAACCCGCTAATCAAACGAGTACCTAGGGACATGGGATGAGACCACACATTCTGGCTCCAGTGCTCTCTGAGGCTGTGTCTTTCCTTGGCACTATGTGTACAATATTAGAGGAAATGGTTGCAGATTATACCAGGGTAAAAGTGAGAAGGTCTTGAATTATTTTTAAGCATTTGTCAGAGAAAAGAATAGAGATGCTTCAGATCTTGTCATTCTTTAAAAGCCCAGTGATAAAACAGTGAACCCCGTGAAGTTAAACCTATAGAGCTGAGCAGGGGTTCAGACATAATGTCAGCCCCTGCATTCAGGAGGCCTTTGGACAGCATATGGCCAAAGGCAAGAGAGGTTTTACCCAGAAGTAGCTGGCCAGAAGAGTTCTTCAGAAATCAGCATTTTCTAGCTCTTAGACATGATCTCCATGGCTTCTGCTTAAGAATGGAGAGAATGTTTGAGTCCATTCTTCTTTCTCTTGCCTATCCTGGAGATGTCTACACTGAGGTAAGTGATCAAATACTTTCCCTTGAAATTGAATTTGGAGTAGGAGTTGCAGACTCAGATGCCAACAGAGACCTCATAGCTATTGTAAAGACTAGAAGTAGAAATGGGAAGGAGGCACTAGAATGGCAGAAATTGTGGCAAACTGGAATACACTTGCTGGTATGCAAGAATGTGGGTTGCATATCACCAGGGCTTCAGCGCAGACTGGAAGTGTGTTTTATAAAACACGTCGGCTTCTAACTTCATTCTGTCCCTGTAGAATCAACAATGTACAATCTACCGTGTAGATGAATGCAAATACACAAAGTGTATACATAGCACTT
Source organism: Mus minutoides (assembly GCA_902729485.2). Taxonomy (NCBI): domain Eukaryota; kingdom Metazoa; phylum Chordata; class Mammalia; order Rodentia; family Muridae; genus Mus; species Mus minutoides. Next base: position 115,542 of record LR751502.1, on the reverse strand, counting down.
GCCAAAGGAGTCCGGTGACAAACAAGTTTTTGTCCTGTGGCTTGAAAAAAAAAAAAAGATATGGTGTAAACTATTTCTCCAAGATTTCCTGTTGGATGTGAGCAGTTGGCAGGAGAGATCCATCAGAAGCATGCTTAATTTTCTTTTTATCCATAGCTGTCAATTTTAGAAGTCTTTCTTTTTCCTTCTGCTACTGTCAGAGAGGTTTATACATGTGTTCTGGAAAGTTGGTTTTGTTGAGTGGTATAGGCATGTATAGGAGGCTATGGAGATGGTTGAGAATGAACAGGAAAAAACAAAAAAGGAGTTATCATCTTTGATAGCTGCCAAGAATTGGTAAGATATGTATCATATGGGTTGCTATGGGTAGCTAATTCCTGTCTCTTTTTCTCTACAAAACTCTTACTGGACTAGTTGAGCCAAATGTATATTCTTGGCTTTTAGATATTAGAAGCTATGATTTATTTATGTGTGTTTTTCCCGTGTAGATTTGATCATTGGTCTTCTAATGCTGAACTAATAAACACTGGCTAAACTGGGAGGAGATAATCAAGCTACATGAACTTGAATGTTATTTCATGTAGACTGTATTTTGCTGGTAATAATATTAAGAAAGCTGATTTGAGGAGCTGAGCTCCCTGTTGTCCCTGCTAGGATTCAAGCACCCTGCAAATAAGTTACTGTCTTGATAGCCAACTATTTATGCAAATTAGTACGTGCAATGCCAGCTCCTAATTATGAAAATAAACTCATCTGTGCTCTATAAATATCTAATTATAATAAAATAGAGGCAACATTACATTTCCATCTCTTGTCTTATTTGTTTCTCATCCACTGATTTTTTTCCCTCTTAACAATGAATAAAATCGCTTTTTTTTTTAAATAAATATAAAGCCTGCTTTCTATGTTTCCACCCACCTTCTTTGAATGTTTTGAAAATCTTTGGGGGAAAAATGAATGTCTTTGAAACATAAAAGGTAAATTTCTTGATTTTAATAGTTTTGTGTTTCAGCAGTGATGACTTTAAAATGGGGCTTTAAAATATGAAGGGTGGGTTACTTCTTTCCATGTTCAGAAAATTTTTATTGGACATTAAAGACATCTTTTTACATGATTTTATTTTATTTTGGAACATTTAAAAACTGTTAATGTGAATAGTAGATATATTAATAAAACATGTACTATGCCAGTTAAATGTCTCAGTTAAATTCCTGTTGACAATACATAAAATAAATTACTTTATGGATTTCCTGTTTGCATGGGCCTTTGCTTAACAAGTGAAGTTGGTTGATCTGAAGGGCTATCTAGTTTTTAACAGCTGATCTATATACCCATAAGAACTTAACTTTGATAGTGCCTGAAGGGAAAGGGTAGTTGAATCACAGTGTATTATCTTTATGATATATCTGGTATAAAGAACTCAAGAGTTGCCTGTTAGAAAAATATTGACAGGAGTACAAACATGATATGACTGTTTATGTGCTTAAGCTTATGTTGGTCATGAGCCCTTTCTCAGGTATCCAAGGCAGGAGTGTCTGTGTATCTGGGTACGGGTACAGTTTGTCCACAAACTCATTGATAGGTTTTTGTGGTATATTTCTATATATAGCTCCCATTTGTAGATATAATGAAAAACAATTCATTTCAATGTGATCTATGTCTGAATTTAAGAGAGTCTCTCCTTCAACATTTGCAAATCAAGGTTTATTTAGTTCCTAACAAATATTCACAGAGAGTCAATGGCCTAAGGCCTCAACAAAATTCACGGAGGCTCCAGGACCGGCTGGCCCTGAGTATCCATCCTACTGATGAGGAAAGCAAACCTGTTCCAGACCCTCTGACAACTGATGGCAAAATTCTGTGGGAGTTTCAAAGCACCTTTCAGCTACATCTTCTATATTAAACTGGCCTAAATGTTTTTTTTTCTTACTACAATTTTTAATATTAAGCTTTTTTTTTAATTTCTAAAGGAAAATTTTAGGTAATCATTTAGTTATTTAACTCTTCCACTCTTTAAATTCTCAGACTCAGAAAAGTGAATATGTTTTGCATATGTACATGTAGGGTATTTTTAACTTGTGTATTATTTATCTTCATTGGGGCATAGAATATAAAATATAAAATACAATGTAAAGTATATCAAATGCATGCTTCTAAGCATGCAGCTTAAAATTTCAAAAGATATATGTATATCCTCATATATATTTATTCTCATATATGTGTATATATATATATATATATATATATATATATATATATATATATATATATATTTTCATATATGTATATATATTCTTGCCAACACTGTCCAGACTAGGAACTATGTTGTGTCTGTCACTCTGTAAGTTTATGTCATGATACTCTGTTTGTGTTGAGTATACACGTTTATTCCCTCTCCAGAACTGAGTGTGCTTGTCTAGCAATCAACGTCAAGCCTTTACCGGCTTTAGCTTCATTAAGAAGATGAACTGTGAGAGACAGAGCCATTGGGGTTTTCTCTGTGTGTAAACAGAGGCAATCATGTTGCGCTTTTGTGAGGCAGCTTGGCCTTGTTTTTTTTGATGAAGCTCAGGTTTCCCTTTGCACAAAGACCATATCTAATTGATATCATTGGGTTTTTCCTTTTTTTTCTCCCTCTAAGGCATTTAGTAGTGAATAGAATAGAAGAGGAGGAAAAGAACATATGCTTTGTAAAGAGCCAGACTAATAATGATTTCTGATGGGCATCTGATTCTAAAAGTGTTGCATCTTTCACTCAAATTTACATGTAAAGTAAGGGCAGGCACAGCGACATGAGAGCGAATGCAACTGCACATCTTGACATAATAACAATCACAAGAAACTGGAGATCCCAGATGGCAGCTTGGCCTTTGCCATCCTTTTAATAAGCTACTAACTGCTAATTATTTCACTCTTATGGGCAAGTTAATTTACTGTTGACTCTTAAAGAGATACTACTCTCCCACCCCCACCCCCAGCCCACACAAAACAGAGCCTTTCCACCTGCAGGTTTGGAAACTGCTGCTTAGTGTGGAAGCTTTCCAGCCAATTGTAACGATGATGGCAAGTACTGGGGTGAAAAATGTTGCTTAATAAACAGGATTTTCTGCGGGTTTTCTTTTTATATAAAAATATAGATCGTTTTAAAAATTGTTTGCCTAAGAATCGTGTGTGTGTGTGTGTGTGTGTGTGTGTGTGTGTGTGTGTATAAGAAGCATAGATGGAGTAGCCAAGATGCAGGGAGAATCTGAAATTTGGAGCCTATTTAAGAGTGAAAGAACAGCTGCCTTTTAAATGGTTGCTAATTCTGACAATTAATGCTGTTTTGTGAGTGTGTGATTTTCTGTAATAGCAGTTACGAGGGATGGTGGTGGGTAATAGCTCATTTCCTAAGCTTTATGATAATGGAGTGCAGAGACCACAGAACTGAGAGAAAACCCAGGCCCCATACTCTAGGGTCCTTTTAAATGAAACGCTCACAAAGCATGCATTTCCTGCCCTGTTTTTCAGCTGCCTTAGGATGATCTTGCATTGGAACACACACACACACACACACACACACACACACACACACACAGATTATTAAATGAATGATGTGCAAGCTGACTTGGGTGCATCAGGAGTGAGCATTTGGGAAAAAAAAACTTGTTTGTAACAAGCTGTCTGACAATCAAAATATTTACTTAAAGATAAACTAATGACTATGCTTTGGGAATGCCTGTAGATCTGTTATTGAAAGGAGAGTCAGAACTTTGGCTTGGTACCATCAAAAAATAAATTTCAAAACCTCAGAGTTTTCTTTTATGTGTGTGTGTATGTGTTTGTGTATTATATTTTTTCCTGAAACAAAATATATAGCAAATATAAACACGTAGGAAAATCAACCTATTTTCTTGAAATCTTCATCCGGATTTTGTTGAGCTTGTTACCATAGTCAGGTGTTTGTTGTTGCTGTTAAAAGTTATCAAATGGCTTGCATATGCTTTGAAAAATCATCTTCTACTATTGCTGATAACTATAAACAACTTGGTGATGTGAGTTGCAGTCAACTATCACCCTTACAGTGACTCCTGTGTTTTGCTGTTCACAGGAAGTCTAGAACTCACTCCTAATGTGTTCCTAACAGGCCATTCTTTGTGAAGCCCATCCATCTACTCGTTAACTGGGGAAACTTTAATGTTATATTTCTTTAAGATTAGTGTATCACCAGGCTTCAAAAGAGTTCAAAGGGAAAAAAATAAGTGCATATGAAATTTGGAAGAACTTTTGTTATTTCTTAGGGCATATCTTCTACAGTGTATGATATCAGATTGCTATCTTGTGCAAAATGTTTGAGAAAGGCAAATGCTTATAGACCCTTTGTCTGTCTGTCTGTCTGTCTGTCTGTCCAATCTCTGTGCACATGTGTGCTTGCATATACACACACAGTATCACGAACAAAAGCATTTCTAGAAATGCGGGTTGAAATGAAATTGATCTCTTTTTGTGTGGTAATAAAGAACTAACTCAGGGTCTCCAGTACCCCAGGGAAGCTTCCCATGGCTATGCTACCTCTCCAGCCCGTGAAACAATGGTGTTTTCAATGACTCTATGACTTCACTAAGCCTTTGCCATAACAGAACTGATTGTGAATCTCCCAGAAGGCCAATGTACTCTTCAGAGTTACCTATGGAATTTCTCCTCTGTAATTTTTATTTTTGACAAGTATGTCGGAGACTATAACTAATGTTCCTATGAGAAACATGGGACAAGACAATTTTAAAGTCTAGTGTGCCCTGAGCCTCTAGAAGGAAGCTTTCAGATTGGTTTCACTCAGGAATGCTTTTAACCACATTTTCTGTTTTGATTGGGAATAGTGTTTTTAGAAAGGTTTGTTTCAATAGGGAAATTACTGCTTCCTGGTGAAATGCATAACACAGATGTTTAAACAACTGCAGTTTTAGACACTAGTCTTGTTAAAGTGCTTCCAGTTTGTATTACTTAAGTACTTAAATGGTTGTCCATATAGTGCAAACAGTGCTCCTCTTAATGGCTTGCTGAACCACAGGAAGAGCTGATGTCAGCATTAAGAGGAGAGAATTACCACATACATACATAGCTTTATGTTCTTTGAAATTTGGGACAGGTTCATAGTCCTTGTGGCTATGCCTATCTACTGTATATCTTAGGTCATTTGTCCAGAAATACTGGCAGTTTGACTGAAATCTTTTGTCTGCTTTCTTCTAGACAGTGAACGTTCAGGTGAAAGAGCTGCTTCTTGATGAGAATCACTTGTGCTTAGCTTAGGAAGTCTTGGCTTAGCAAGGGATTTTGGACTGTCTTCACATACAGCTGAGGATTCTGTATGTGTTGTCTGTTTACTATGAAGCGGTTGCCACTGATCCACCTGCAATAGATCATTTGCCTGAGTTTATTTATCTGGCAAGAGAGATGTAGTTTTTGGACTGAGGTGTGAATGCCTCTGTTTCCCCAGTGACTGATAAGGGGCATTTACAAGTTTACAAGTGCCTTAGTTGTGGCTTAGAGTGAGTTTCCTAGTTCTATACTGATTCATGGGGCAGTTGAAGCTGGAATACTAGGTGTCTGTGAAAATAACTATGGATTAAAGAGAGCATGGAGGAGGGTCCATAAAGGTATCCCACATGCACATACTCATTTGTATGTGCATACACACACACACACACACACACACACACACACACAACTTATATTTGAGCTTGCCTCTAACAAAAACATTAATTTAGGGATTATAAACACATCTCAATAATATGTCATTTAATAGGATCAGGAATTTTCATCTTTCATTTATTTTAACCTTTCATATATATATTTTTTTAACTTGTAATAAGCCTACTTGGAAGATCTGTTGTAAAAATTGACACAGCATTGGTAAAATTGTATTAAGTTGCACCATATAGTACTAAAAAGGAACTGATGAAACTACAAGTGTCCCTAATATCAATTACAGTGTGATTCTTTTTCATGAGCATGTGGCCAGTTCCTATATACCAAAGTGTCTAACAGAAATCACTGAATTATTAAAACTGTTTCAGGGTTCAGCACCATGGAGAGCGCCCAGACTCTTTCCAACAGGGAAACATTGTCCTCTTCATTCTTTAAGCTTTCCACATTATAGATAGATAGATAGATAGATAGATAGATAGATAGATAGATAGATAGATAGATAGATAGATAGACAGACAAACAAGAAGCCCAATCCTGATAAATCCTGTTTGTCCTTTAGGTTTTTTGATAGATGTGTTTGTTCTTTGTTATAAACAAAGAGGGCCACGGGACTTTCTTATATATTTGATGGAAATATCTGAGCCATGAAAAAAAATAAAAACATTTGGCTTACAGTTACTTTGCAAAATGCTGATTTGTTGCCTCAGATCTTAGAAGCATATAATTTCAGAGGGAGAGGAAACGTGGAATTCCTTTAGTCCTTCGCGCTGTAATTTTGCAGATGAATACACATGCTGAGAGGACGTGAATGGTACACGGATCATCTGTAGCCTTGTCAGGACTTGGACCAGACTTCCTGACTCCCACTAATCCTGTTTTCTTTTCCTTCCCTCCAAATGGCCACTAAGCCTTTGTTATCTTCACTGATGAATGGCATTTGTTACTGATCACTCATAGGCCACTGATGCATTATAAGTGATTATTATTATCAATATTAATGAGCAGTTATTATTACTAAGGCCATATAAGTGATGCCGTGGAACTGTTTGTAAACTTTATAAAGTTTTCTCTTAAATAGTTTGACAGCCTGAGATCTGATTGTCAGTAAGTTATGTTTCAAGGCTTCATGAAATGTTATGTCCGTTAAGAATTGGTTATGCTGACTGTTCTGTTTTGACTGAAGTAAGATGGTGACATCAACTGACTTTCAACATACTTTTATGCGCATTTATTTTTCTTTTGGGTATCCTATGTTTATGGCTTATGTAGCAGAATGGATGCATGATGGGTTCTGTAAAAATACCCTCTCTATTATCTACTGTGTAGGACCTGGGTTTAGAATTGTCACTTAATGTTCTTCCTTCCTTCCTTCCTTCCTTCCTTCCTTCCTTCCTTCCTTCCTTCCTTCCTTCTGTTAAGAATGGTTGTCATTTTATTTACAAAGACTTTAAATAAAAGAAATGTTCAACTTTTATGTCAAGTGAGAACGTATTTTCAGGCAAATACCATTTCTTTCCTTCCTTCTTAATCTACCCTTTCCAGAGTTTACATATCTGATGGGTTAACTTTAGGATCTTTCCATGAGGCAACTTATAGGACTGTGGATCATTGTGCAAAGTCAGTTCTTAGTTACAAAATTGCTTTCCTTCAAACTGCTTTGATCACAAGGGTTTTCAAGTGTCAAAGTCATTTGGAGAACTAGATGGATAAAAAGCATGAGCACTAAACTTTTTTTCCTCAGATAGAATAAATAAATTTGTCTTCTACTATGTGCTTAGCCTTTGATAGTGATTTGTTAAAAGGAAAAAGAAAGGCAATGATATTAAATATTTACAAGAGTGATTTAGTTGCATTATGTTGTGCTCTGCATCTCTGTTTAATAGTGAATTCAGCTACTGCTGAAATAAATGTTATTAAACCTGGGGCCTTGTGTAGGTCATTGCCTAGGTTAGGTAAAAAGAATTTGTAGAAAATTGTGATTTTTGTCAGTCTTACAATTCTCTTTATTTTGGGCCACCTTGTCCCCAAAAATAATAGTGAATAAAACACATGTGAGGATTCATAGACCAAGCCCGAAGGCCCCTGCCCCAATCCTTCTGTTCAACCTGGGAGCTTGAGGCTTTTATACTTTCTTTTGTTTTGGACATCCAGAGATAGTGACAGCTCTGTCCCCTGGAGATGAACAGGGACATGCTGCCTTCCTGTTCACTGGCTTTTCTGTTGCTTTTTGCCTGACAGTTTGTTTTGGAAGACAGCACCTTTTCTCTCCCAGAAGTCTTCTTTGAAGTTATATGTATGTGTATGTATGTGTGTATATATATATATATATATATATATATATATATATATATATATACACACACATGCATATGTGTGTGTATCATACATATGTAACAATGTATATAAAATACAATATAATTAAACTATATTATTAATATTTATATATAATATAATAATGTATTATATATAATATAATTAATGTATTATGATACATATTTTTCTTGCTCTCTTTCAAATTCATGGCCTCTTTTTCATTCATTATCTATATAGACTTTCAAAGCTGACCACATGTTATTAGATTACCAATGGGTGTGCTCTTCCCTGGGAAAGACTGTTTTTACAGCTTAGCCTTAGTTACCTTAGTTAGCCTTAGTTAGTTCTTTATCCAAGGTTGAGGTTTGGTGTCCCCACCTCTGTGTTAGCACATCTATTCTTATCCTTGCTCAGCTCATGTTTAGGCAGTCATGTGAATGAGACTTTATGGATGTGGCTTCTAATATTCCTAGTAGATGCACTCTCACAGTAGGGAGTTTGAAGTGATTTTTAAGTACCCCTACCATCCACACTTTACCTAAATAAAAGATCTTTAAAACTTTATAAAAAAAATTTAAATCAATTGTAAATAGTTTCAGATTGTTATTGCCACTTAGACAAAGTACCAAACAAGACTTCAATTAATTTTAATGTTTCCTCTTCTGTAAAGTGGGGATGACACTGTCTTATTATGATATATAAATATAGATTCTATATATTTCAATACAAATAATAATGCTTACAAATAATATGTACTTTAAATAATAACACATTATTGTACTTTTGGAAAAATTGGGAATCGTCTATGCTAACACGTATTAAGTACAGAATAAAATGTGTGGCTGTTATGAAGTTATATTCCCTTCTTTCTTAGAGTACCAATAAAGTATAATTGTATTTAACAAGAATTGAACACAGGAGATATATAAAATGAATAAAAATCAGTCTTTGTTCATGAAAAGCTCATAAAATAGTAAAAGAAAACTCTATATTAATTCTTCATGAGCTAGTCTCTCTCTCTCTCTCTCTCTCTCTCTCTCACACACACACACACACACACACACATACACACAAACATGTACACACAAATGTACACATCTTCATATTTCACTATTGCATGCTATTTAGAATATGAAAACATTTTTTCTTTCTGAGGAAAGTAGAGATTTTTTTGTAATATGGTATGTGTGTGTGTGATATGTGTGGGTTTATGCATGTATAAGTGTGTATGTATTCATATGTTGATGCAGGTACACATGTGATGATTTGCATGTAGAAATCTGAGGACAACCTTTGGGTATCACTTATTATTTTTCTACATTTTTAGTACAAAATCTCCTTGCTGCTATGTGTGCCAGACTAGATGACTTGCAAACATCATGAAATCTGTCCCATTTCCTATAGGATTCTAGGATCACAGATACTTTGGGTTTACTTTCTTTTTTGTAAGTTCTGGGGGGTCCAAACTGAAGTCATTAGGATTGTTCAAGCACTTTTGCCCATTGAGTCTTCTCAAAAAAAAAAGAGCCGGGTGTGGTGGCGCACGCCTTTAATCCCAGCACTCGGGAGGCAGAGGCAGGCGGATTTCTGAGTTCGAGGCCAGCCTGTTCTACAAAGTGAGTTCCAGGACAGCCAGAGCTACACAGAGAAACCCTGTCTCGAAAAAAAAACCAAAAAAAAAAAAAAAAAAAAAAAAAACCCAAAAAACCCTCTAGGTTTTTTTGGTTTGTTTTTTGTTTGTTTGTTTTTAAAATAGTGTTATGATGTATTGACATTGTACTGCCATCTACTCATGTTTTTGCACTACTCTGTATTTATTTCATCCTAAAATCTAGGGGTGGATTAATAGCTCCTTTGGTAAAACGTCTCACATGCATGAGCACTTGATTTCAATCTCCAAAGCCCACATAAAAATGATAAGCATAGCCAGGCAGTGGTGGTGCATGCCTTTAATCTCAGCACTTGGGAGGCAGAGGCAGGAGGATTTCTGAGTTCGAGGCCAGCCTGCTCTACAAAGTGAGTTCCAGGACAGCCAGGGCTATACAGAGAAACCCTGTCTCAGGAAAAAAAGGAAAAAGATAAGCATAGAGGTACACTCTTGAGTTTTCAGCACCAGGCAGGTAGAGGCAGAAGGCTCCCTGTAGGGCTGCTGGATAGCCAATCTAGCCTAATTGATGAGCCAATAAGAGCCCATGATGCGAGAGAAGTGCACAGCATTGCTGAGGATGCTACCCAAGATTGTCCTCTGGTGTCGACATGTACAACCCTATGTACCTGCATGTGTCTAAACATGCACACATGTGAATAAAAATATTTTATCCTACAATACAGACTAGTGAGTTAGAAATAGTGAGAATCAGCAAGGGTTTTATATATATATATATATATATATATATATATATATATATATATATATATATATATATATATATGTGTATTAATCAGGGAAAGCTTGCTGGTATGAGAAACAATTTCCAAGCCAAGTCACTGAATGCCACTCAAACATTTCTTACTCATTGCCGTTTGCTGGGCAAAATGATGATTGGTGGAACATAGACTCTGTTCCACACTGTCGCCCAGGCACCCAGGACCTTATATCCTATAAGTTAGTCTTTTTACAGAGTGTGATCCTCTTCTTTGGCTAACTGTGGAGGAGGAGAAGGAGAGCCTAGATGGTATTTTAAAGCAGAATAATGTGTATCATTCATTATTGGCAGAACTCAGTCACATGATCCTATGCAGCTGCAATCTATTTGTGAGCACAGGGTCAGTCTCTACCCCAGAGGAAGGTCATTTTCCGTGCCTGCATCATCTTATGCACATTAGCTTTATTCAGCTCACATGTTTGAACAAATAAAGTACCATCCTTATTTGTATGAAATAGAGGGTCACTGCTCATTCCTTTGTCTATGATAAGCATGAACTCCTATATCATTGTAAACAAAATGGTTTTAAGTTACTGTAACTTCCTTAAGTTCATTGGCTCAACCTGGGGACTTGTGGAACTATTTGACTTACCTCCAGCCCAGAGCCTGCCTCTCTAGTTTATTCTTACAAATCAGTAAATTTGTGATAAATTGTCCTGTAGAAAATTCTAAGAAAGGACATGTTCTAGAAAAGAGGTGTTTGAGACTTTTCTAAAAGTGTCTTTAAAAAATATTTATGGAGTCTGAAAGAAATTTCACACTTATCTCAGCTTATAAACCTATTTTCTATATATGGATATTTTATTGTAGATTCTGTTGAGCATTTTCACTTGACCTGGCTTGAGTTGATGAACTAGGACCAAACATCTGGATCAACAAGATTTTTGTTTTATTCCAATTACTGGATAAAAGCATTGTATAACTGTCTTTTTATGAGCTACAAAGGGTCACTCTTGATTGAGACAACTTCATTGTTGCATTAGCATAATGAAAAGGGATGTTTCTTTGACAGGCTGGCTTATTATTTGTGGATAACTTGTGAACAGTTAGCTGATGATGACCTGGTTTTTTGTTTGTTTGTTTGTTTGTTTGACTTTAGATTTACCTATTCTATTGTATGCCTAGAAACAATTAAAACTGTGGTATTTTGAAATGTATCCTTCCCTGCCACACTGCCTTTTCTCCCTCTGTGGAGAGCTTGGCTGCATCCTGCTTCTTCAGTAGATGTCAGAGTGAAGATAATTCTGGGCTTGTGATTTTTCTCTCTCCTTTTATCTGCCTCTTTTTGTGTCTTTGTGTGCAAGTCTATGATTACTATTGAGTTCTCCCCTCCCCTAAATGCCAGCAATTATCTCACAGGTGGAGGGATTAGGAAAGAGCTGGGACAATTGTACTAGGATTAGAATAAAGACTCCCCTCCCCCCTTTAAATACAATGGCAGGGGGGATTGAAGACTTGAAAGGGGCCAGGCAGAGCTGTGGGGGAGGTTTGACAATTTGCTTTTGATTCATAAATCCCTAGAGAGAGTGAAGGAAGATTCCCCTGATAGAAAAAAAAAGAATAATAAAAAGCCAGAGATGCTTGGAGTTAGATTCTTGTTTGGGGAGCGGGGCTGTAGAAACTCAGGGTGGCCATTTTTCCTTTCTGAAACCTATTTAGCCCATCTCTTCAAAAATTATTCTGGGAAGAAAAGGAAGCTAAAGGGTCTAATATATGCCCCGGCCAATAGAATTGTAGTGAGACATTATCTTTCTTCCCAAGGGAGAATGATTTATTTAGATGATGCTCTGTCAGGATGGTTTTTTGTTTGTTTGTTTTTTCAGATGCAAGAGCCACACTTGGGAACCCAACTAGATAAAGGGGATTTGTGGGCTCTGTTCCTAAGAAGTCTAGTAACACAAGGGAGGTGACCAGGACCCGGTGGTGGTTTTCTTCTGCTAGGATTTGGCTTTGCTTGTTTGGTGCTGGCTTCGGTCTTTGCAGGCTCCTTCTTCTCTTATAACTCTAAGGCTTCGGATGGCTATAACCCAAGGCAATCCCCTCTTCATTCATGTGCAGACTCATTCCTTGTTGGATTAGTTACAGTTCTCCAGGGAAACTGATGCATGTATCAGTACACACACACACACACACACACACACACACACACAGAGAGAGAGAGAGAGAGAGAGAGAGAGCACTCAGGTGATCTTGGAGCCTAAGAAGTGCTAGTGTCTGTCATCTGCAAGTTGGAGAGAAAAATGAGGAGGCATGGTTACAGTTGGAACTTAAGACCTAAGAAATGATGGTATAAATACCAGACAGAGGTAAGGAGAAGATGGATGGCTTAGCTTAAGGCATCAGTCACAAACTACAAGTTTTTTGTTCACATTTTTATGCTATTGAGGCTGTCAAAGACTGAAGTCTCTTTTACTCACATAGAAACATCCTCAGAGACACACTCAGAAGCAGTGTTTGCTCTGGATACCCAGGATGAGTCTGACAAGTTGGCTCAAGCTTCAGTAGCTCAGGTCTACTCCCCGTCAACTTGATAGTCACACAATATCCTGAAGTGATACTTAATTCCTCAATGAAAACAAAAATCAAGATCCACCCAACAGGGCCTATCTACCCCATGTACAACTGGAAACACATTCCTGTCAGAAGAAGAAGAAGAAGAAGAAGAAGAAGAAGAAGAAGAAGAAGAAGAAGAAGAAGTAGTAGTAGTAGTAGTAAAATCTTTGACTGATGCGCATGCCTCTCTTTTATAACATATAACTTAAATATTATGGTGCAGAGAAAACACTCTCCCTATTCTACCATATAATTTAATATATCCTATGGCACATGGTAAGAGATTAAAAGGGGAAAGCAATCAAAGACATTTACTATACACGCATATTTATGACAAAATGAGAATATAATTATCCTAATTGAAGTCCATATTTTAATAATTGACCATATTTGGTGTTTATAACTACTTTCTTCTGTTATTATTTTATATTCCTTTTCTCTTCAAGTATTTATGCTGATTTGCTTGTGAGATAACTCACACATACATTCCCAAAGGACTAATATTTTGGTGGTCCTGCCTGGATTGAGCTGTTCTGGCACTGCAGAGATTATAACCATAGGACTATATAAAAAGATGTCTTTAGTAGGTCTCCTGGCTGTTCTTCCTGTATCAATCATAGAGTGATAATCTATGTTTTCCTTGGTAGTCAGGATCACTAACTTAGTTAGTATGATAACCCAACTACAATAACCCCTTTCTCAGCTAGTTACAAAAGACCTTGGAACTTCAAACTAACCAGTTTCCCCGTAAATTACCGAATGCCTATAATTATGGGTTTTGCTGGCTTTTGGGGGGTCTGAGTCACTCATAGGACAGAGTTGACATTTTCTGTGGTATTTGAGATTTAAGGGAAGACTGGAGACTAGACCTCAAATCTAAAAGAATGGATATTGGGGCAGCAAATATACATAGCTAAAATAAATTTTAAAATGCAAAACCAAATCCAACCATGCCCTCAGTAGGGACTTGTTAAATCATGAGTGTGCATCTTCATCATCTGTCTGTGAGGAGCTCCTGTTTCTGGAGGATGGATATCAGCCTACTCAGGGTACCAGCAGAGGCATCATTTGTCGACAGAAAGGAAAAGGTGGCAAGTATCCTAGTGTCTGTGTGACAAGGGATCTTGGTTCACTGTTATGAAAAGAGGCAGGACAATACCCATGAGGATCAAGGGTTGCCAGCCTCATGTCACTTTAAGTAAAAACTGCTCTGATGGAGTTTCCCATCTGCTTAGATCTCTGGGCTCTATTTAGGTCACCTGACATGGATTGCTCTTGATGGATAAAGGACTAAGGAGGTCCTCTAGTCTCAAGTGTGTTTTTAACAGAGTGGCTCTTAGTAAATATCTCTTTCTCAGATGCTCTGCTTCATTCTCAGTCTTCCTTTTCAGCTGTGCTTAATCAGCTGTTGCCCCTTAGCATACTGACCTAATTCTCAACCATACATTCCATTTAGGCTTTTGAGACAGTATGGCTCCTGTTTTACAGCCGGTGTTTGCTCCCTCTTGACCCATGGCCACTGGTATCATCACTAATTTTACTCATTTCCACCAGTGTAGCCAGCAACAACAGACCATGGCTGAAGGAGCAGGGAGAATAAAACAAGTCTTAAGACACATTAGCTCTGAGACTGTGATGGTCATGTCCTGTAAGTCAATACCAGAAATCTTCTTCAGTGGGCTGCTGTTCCTCAGAACCCAGGTACCTTTGACTTCCTCAGTTCATATTGGGGAGAGCAGGGATCCTTATAGTTTACTGTGCACATGATTCAATTGGCCATTTGTTGAATGCAGGCTCTGAGATAGGAGAGTTGGGCTGAAAGATGATATTCTGCATTTTTAACAAGCTCCCTAGAGAAGCATGCCAAGACTACTCATGCATAGGCCAGTCTTAGGAAGTCTTTAAGGCTTTCATCTTGAATGATGCTGCAAATGGAGCCATCTGGTCTACTCCCCTCTATTGTCAGGCCAGAAGGTGAGGACCTCAAAGAGGACGGCAGCACTAAGACGCCAAGGACTCCTGTTCTTCAGATCACGTGGTTACAGTTAGGTAGCTAAGGAGGCATCTGGCGAAACTCAAACCTTCTCATTCTCATTGGATGTCAGAGGTGGGGTTTGTCTCTGTATTCATGTCTGTACAGGACATTATGACACTGGCTTATTTCCCAGAGTCTGGGGAACATTCAGTCATGTCTTTTATGATAGATACACAGTGCTATTTTATCCACTCTAATAAGGAAAAAGAAATCCATAGAGAATAGTTTGTAATTAATTCTATCACCCTAAATCCCCCCGCCCCCTAGTTTTGTAATGAAATATATCAAAGACTCATTTGGGGGAATCTACAAATATTCACAAGCTGCCAGGTATAAATTTTTTGGGATTATCAGCAGCTAAAAGTATCATATGTGTGCTATCCTCAAGTCCCAACCCCTTCCCTTAATTTCTAAAAGTGTTTTCTTATATACTATTAGTTCTTAGAGGCCTACTATAAGAACTATAGTATATAGTATATAGTATATAGTATATAGTATATAGTATATAGTATATAGTATATAGTATATAGATCCATGGCTGTATGAAGATGTTATATTCTCACCAGCTCACAGCTGGCACTGAGGCTTGTAGCTGGACATGGAGGATACTGCACTTGATATTTCTAAAAATATATCATCAGTCTGGAGATCTCTGGGCTCTGTTCAGTCCTCTTTGATCATACCCTCTCTATTTCTTATCTGTATAATCCCACAGGAAGACCAGATCTACACAAAAACACAGAGAAATAAACATTTAGCTCATAACAAAGCAGGGTACTTAACCCTCTGGTTGATTCGACTGTTTTATTTGGACTAAAGCTAGGGGCAAACTAGAAGCACTGGGCTGCTGTTGGGGACACACACAGGTGAATTAGGAGGCTCTGTGTCCACAATTGGCCTCCTGCATCTTTATTGGCTGAGAGGTTTCTGGTGAGGAATGGCTCCAGTCCCAGCTGGCAGTGGCTGGATGGTGATGTTTACCTGCTGTCTTCAGGGATGTAGTATGAACAGCTGTAAGGCTAAGTGGTTATTCAGTATTCTGAGAAAGGTTAAAGTGTGGATCTTTGGCTTCCCTGGAGGACTAATCCTGTAACAGGAGAGCCACAGAAAATGTGCGTCACTTGGGAAGGGAGCCGGCACCAGGATTTTTGTTATTATTACAGTTACAAATGAAAGTGTTTGAAACTTAAATCTGGATTGAGGCTATGAGATGAGAAATACACAGAAGGAAATGAATTATGTATTCCATCATTGGGGTCCTGAAAACATGGAATGGGCGTTAATCGCCTTTGGGCCAGGCTTGAGGTCGCCTGTGCAAAATCTGACCTTATCTACTCCTGGCCAGATACCTCGGCTTCCAGTGAATTGCTTTGAGAATAATCCAAATAGGGGCCTTACCCTGTTGTTCTGAAGAATGTGAAATTTTACCTAGCGTGCAGTCAGGGGAACAGAAAGTGCTTATGTCTGTGATTTCTCTTAATCCCATAATTTCCCAAAAGATGCAAAGGGAAGAAAGGGAGGGTAATATGGAGAGTGCACAGGGTCTTGGGGACACTGTGAATCTCCTATGCACCACACTGGGACAATGAGTCCATTTTGCATTGCAGTCTATTGTGTAATGTTTATTGTTCCCATTTCACTGATGAAGAAATTGAGGTTTAAAGAGAATATCTCAACATCACCCCAGCACTTAATTATCCTTGTTGGGAGGTTTGTTGTATCTCTGTCTTGATCACTTTTTTACCCCACCCCCACCCCATCCCTAGGGTTACTGCTTTCTATCTCGCTCATAACAGTAGAGGCTATATAGACATCTAAAAATTCCCCAAGACAGGGAAGGGAGAACCAAGTATTTCAGAGGTTACATTGAAAGATGGAACAAAAAAAATGTCATTCTTTATAAAGATTCATTATCTGTCCTTTTATAGTCTCTTGTCCTGTCCACCAGTTTCTTTCTGGGTCCGTCAATATTTGCACCTCTATACTTGACTTTCTCCATTTCCTCTCTCTGCTCTTTACCAAGCATGAGCTTTACTGCAAAGTTTCTATCAGAGCTCTCTGTTTGATTTAGCTGATTTTCTTTGCTAACACATTTCTGAGTCAGTTGCTTAGAGGAAGGCATTGTTACTAGCACTCTGCGTCCAGGGTAATGAGAAGTGGAGAGTCTAGGGGAACTCTTTTTTTTTAAAGAAAAAAAAAAGAACTTTTAAAGTTTCAAGGTTGCTGAATCAATGAAAATAAAGATATGTATTTAAGAGCTTGTTGCATCCTCACTAACTAGGTGGCCTTTGACCCATTGCTGGCCCCGTGCCCACCAGATCCATTTTTAAGGTAGTCACGAGTTAGACATCACATCACTGAATAGCCAAGAGCTACCTATCTAATGAACACAGAGCAGAGATGAGGGAAGGCTCTGAAGGCTTACAGGGCATGGATCATCTGCTGTAGCCCTCTCCTTTGTCTCTTTCAATGAGATTTGGCTCACATTGTTATTTACCCCAAACTTTTCATTCTTTTCTACCATGCTACTCCTAAACCACAAAGCAGATTGTCTTTCCTTCCCACTTAATCAACTCTTGAGCTCTATGATAAGCTAAAAATATGGAGTCTCTCTAGGTTCTCAGGGCTTAGGGTTGTGTGAATGAGATAGGCCAGACCCTTGTGTTCAGAATGTTAACAATCCCTTGGAGAAGATACATATGGGAAAGCTGTGCATGTTTTGAAGAAGGGACACAGAGTGTGTTAGGCAGGACACATGTCTTGATCATCTTGGGAAGCATGATCAAGTCGTCCCATTCTAACTGTTCTTGAACATCTACCTTGCTCTGGCTCTTCTGTGAACATGTCCTCAGCGCCCAGATGCTCCAGTAGCCACGTCACATTCTGTTGTAACTATCTGTTATCTGACTGTGCCTGTCATACTGACTGTCTTCTGAAGTGTCACAGATATATGTTCCCTGAACCCCATAATGTCACTTTACTAGTAAAAGACTCAGTCCTTCAAAAAATGATGTTAGCTCCCTAGGCTAGCATTCACATTTTAGCTCCAATTCAGTTCCCATCATATCTGCTGACACATTCTGATACCTACACCACTCCAGTACATAGCCCAGCTACAGCTTTGCCTCCTCATCTTCGTCCATGCCATGCCCTTCTTTCAGGTATCTAGCCATTTCTAGCCATCTGTTAATGTTAATTCCAGTTTTAGCCCCTGGTGTCACCACTGTGCATCCTGTGATATCACTCGGTAATACCTATTTAGTACCACCCCTTCTGCAGTTGGTGTTGCAGACCATGCATTTCTCTAGTCAGGTTGTGAACCCCTGGAGGCTAGGCTCATCGCGACAACTGTTAGGTTCCTATAGATAGGTGTTCAAAGCGTAGGATGCTAGGCTTATTGTATGTAGCTAGTCAGATTAGTGTTACAAGGTTACAAGGTGTTTGGTACAGTGCCAGGCATAAATCCATAACCACAGGAACAGAACTTGAAAGATTTAGATATGAACTAGAAATGTTATATCTGCCTCTAAGTTTCAACATATAAAAGAGGGGGAAGATGATATTTTCATTTTTGTGGTGGATAAGGTAAAGGTGGGTTGGGGTTGCAGAAACTAAGATTTGCGGTAGGGGAGAGAGAAATAATAGGAAGAGATGATGTAATAGGAAGGAGGAGGGACCCTGACACAGAAATACCCTGTGTGGGATGTCTGGGTTGCTGAAGGTGAAGCTTGGCCAAGTTGTAGCACATCTGGAGCCTCATCTGTTGAGGAAAGTTAAAACATTTTCTTGCCTGCCCCAGGTGTGTCGGGAGAGCAAATGGAAGCAGTTTTTAAACTGGAAAGTGCACTATGAATGGAAGGGAGGGGTGTTACTATAAACAGCAGCACCATTTATCGTCTGAGTCTTCTCAAAGCCACACTATGGCAGGGGAATAGATCAATGGGTAGGTCTGCTGTGACAGGGAGAAAGAGGCCAGACTGGTAGGAGCCTGTGGTCAGACCCTGCAGGCCCCACAGTGATGCTGCATCTGTCTAAGTATTCTTGTAACATAGAGGTGCTTCCCCAGATTGGGTATGGAAAGAATAAGCTGTGTGACCCCCAACCTTGCCTGTGACAGGTACTCATTGGAACCTGGTCCAAGAGCTTGGTGAGCTCAGTTTTCATGGCTACTGTGTACCAATTATGAGGTATCCTTGTAAGCACTGGAACAAGCAGAAAACCCCTGGTGTGATCCCAGCTCCATGTATAGCAACTTGAGCACTTTCTCTGAGGGTGGTGTTCCCTAAGCTCCAGAGACTTGGTGGCGTATGTCCAGGACTTCCTTTCATCCTTATAACAGCACCGAGAGATTATCACATTGCTGTTCTCTAGCTACAGCAGAAGGGCCAAAGTCAGGCAATATGGATTTTAGAAGGAAGAAGGTAGAAAGACACAGGACCTGGAAATGAAATCCAGAGCTCTTAGCTACCATCCTCTGAGACCTTGAACCCCTTAGAGAGTCTTTTTTCTGAGACCAAAAGTCTTCTTATCTACTTGCTTGCCACATGGGGTCTGAGAACCTGGGGAGGAAATAGATGGAAAAGCATACATGTAAATATTCATAGCATAGTATATCCCCAGCAATGTCATGCGTCCTGGGGTACCATGGCTGATACAACAGCTATCTGTACCTGTTCAAACTGAGGTATGTTCTAACCTTTATCTGCTAATAAAGTGGATATCAGAAAGTGGAAGAGAGCAATAAATGCAGCAATCTGAGAACAATGTTATTTTCAGAAAGAAGTCATGTTAACAGCCATTGCCCTTTAAACTTACCTTCATTTTCAAGTATAAGAAAACTAAATTAAGAGATTAAGCGACATGGAGGAATTTACAGTCCAACAGATAAAAGCAACGAGAGTGCGTTTATAAAAGAACAAACTGTCAGGACATTCTGATCAGTACCAAAAGCAAAAAACTAAGTTTTTTTTTTTTTTTTAAGAAAAAAAAAAGAACTTTTAAAGTTTCAAGTTCTAGGAGGAAACAAGCACGCAGTGTCTGTAATATAGCTGGAATTTAGTAAAATCACTTGGAGGAGAAAAGCTTGAAGTCTTGCCTAAGAAATTGATTCAAATTGGCTGGGATGGGGGGGGTGTCACTCAGGATGAAAGCCTGCTGGAAGATGCGAGGGGAACAGTGGGATGACAAACGGCCATAGCTCTCAGGGTGTGATGGGGTCAGGTGAGAAGACCCAATTTAACCATCATCGCTTAATGATCTGAAAGAATGACTTCGCTCCTGTTAATGACGTTCATATGTGATGCTAAATTGGGAGGTGTCACAGTGATGGCTCACAGAAGGAAGCAAAGTATCAGAGGATGGCAGTCAAGGTCAGAAGGCCAATATACTCAGGAACAGTGGGGGATGGCACCCGCAAGGGCAAATGGAGGAAATTTCCTTGAGTAGAGTATCCAAACAAAGAGATGTATATGTTATCCATAGGTATACATAGGAATCCAGGTAGTATTGAAACAAAAGCTTCCTGCTGACTTACCTTTCCTTGGAGGAGGAGGAGGAGGAGGAGGAGGAGGAGGAAGAGGAGGCACCATGAGTTATATTTGAGAAAGCATTAATGCTCCTCACTTTAGTGGCCATGTTTGGTTTACAGGTTGGATCATTTCCTTTTTCATTAGTATAACAGTCTTAGAGGCAGAAGTTTATGTTTTGACCCCTAATGATCAAGATTACTACTTTATCTCTAAACTAGAAAATTATAACAGTTTCTCAAGGATTATATGAGGGTAAAACAAATACAGCATGTAAGCACTTGTGTCTGGTAAATAGTGTGTACTTGATAAATATTACCTATTATTACCTATTAGGTATATCATTGCTCTAGACATACAGTCTATATAGATAATGGACTTTCAACATGAACTAGGGCAAGAAACACATAAAAGAACAGTCTAAAAACTTCTGAGGAAATAAAAGTAGCATTGTCTAAAGGATTAGCATTCTTTCCCAGGTTCTGCTATCAGTCACCATAGAAGAATTATTTTTGCTTTTTTTTCCCCCATGTATACAAATGTCTTGTACTTGAATTGACCATCTCTAAGGTCCCATCTAACTTGAAAATCTCATGTGTCTACAAAATCCTCTGTGTTAGATTTATAAATTAGATCGTTAGATAAATGTCTGACATGGACAGCTTCAGTGGAAGCTCACATTTTAAAGGTTTCAACCTATGGTCATTTGGCTCCATGGCTTGCTTTGGGGACCAACCATAGCAAGACTGACCATCATGGTCAAGAACATATGATGGAGCGAATTGTTTCAGCTCAACATCCACTGGAAGGATGGGTTGAAGAGAGAGGAGGCATTATAGACAACAAGTATATAACCTTCAAAGTTAAGCCTCCAGTAATTCATTGCCTCCTTCTATGTTCCATGTTGTAGTAGCTCATCCAGTTTTGATTAATCAGTAGAGTAATCACTTGATGACGTTAACACCCTCCCACTCTAATTTCCTCTCAACAGGCTATAAGCTAGGACCCAGGCTTACAATACATGAACATTCTGGGGAGACACTTCATTATCTAAACCATAGCAGGTTCAAAGTAAATTAAATATTGTATTATTTGGGTTGTCATCTATGGGGTATATCTCTCAACAATTCTTGCTATTGTCTACCACTAATTACCACTCTGGATAAGGCAACTGACTTATACATTTTTAGCATTGAAAAGCTGGCACCCCAACAACATTCTAGTCCTGAGCCAATCAGGAAAATTGGTCAGCTTGCTCATGGGATAATTATCAAGAGGGTGATCATGGCAGCCCAAATAGATATCTGCTTCTGTTGGACTCTCTGGAGTCATCCTTAGAAATATTCTTAATGCTTTGTACAAGGAGTAGATTGATGAGAGTTACATTATTTGGATATGTTCAATGGAGTTTTCAAAGACTTAGGAAAACTATGTCTCCATTGACTTAGTCCCTCATTTTGAAAAAGAATGAATTTGTATGTTTATTCCTGTTGTATGTGTAACATGGCCTGAGGGTGGAGGTCAGAGGACAACTCTTGGGTGTTAGTTGTCTCCACAATGTAGGTCCCTTGGGTTGAATTAAGGTTGTCAGGCTTGGAGGCAAGCACCCTTTCCCTCAGAGCCATCTCAGAAGCCCAAAGCAGTCTCTCTTACTGCATTTTCTCAGCGTTCATATAGTTGCTTCCATTCTTGACCACTGTTGAAAGGACAAGTCATGAATCTTAGAAGGGTACCATTTCCTGTGCCTACCAACCAGTAGATCTTTCTGGAAAGAGTGACCAGAGAAGAGAAATTAGTTTGTTTTCCAGACTTTGGACTGAAATGAATAGTGTGTTCACTTTGGAATTCCTTGTAGACCAAGAAGGTGACAGGTTGAAGGACGCTGCTAGAGGGTCACTCGTATGATTGACAAGCTAGAGGAAGTAATTGATGAAAAGAGAGAAAAGAACAAAAGGCCATGGTGGAGGTGGGGTGCATGTCCATGACAGCAGGCCGAGAGAAGTTAACTAGAACACTCATGAGGAGACCCAGCGGCTGCAGAGTGATGGGAGGTGAAAGGCCCTCTGAGTTACACACTTTAAAATCAGTTCATATTTGCCGAACATCTCATGCCGTGCCATGATCTGTCCTAGGCATGGGAAGCACAAAGGCTGTTTCTACCTTGTCACTATTCTGGTGAAATAGACGAGCATTAAACACAGTCATGAAGAGACCTGGGCTGTATTAAAATCCAGTTTGTATGCTTACTAGCTATGTTGCCTTGGGCAAGGTATAAAAACATTTCTGTGCCTCAGTTTCTTGCCTGTGAAGGCTGAGAGGATTGAGCCAGTTTAAACATTTATGACACCTAGAAGAAAGCTTGGCACATTGTACATATTACTATGCAAACCATACAAGGAGCTTCAGATAAGATTCGGCCGGTAGAGATCACTCAACAGATGTTAGAGGTTGTTAATGTATTAACATATTAAAATGAAACATAAAAGCTATGTCTTAAGTGCAGAGATGACATAGCAAAAGGAAAATCAGGTAAAGAGGTAAGAGTTGACATCACAAGACTCCTACTTACTGTGAACCTAAATGTGTAGTTTGAGTGGGGTCTGGGAAAGTCAATAGAAGGCAGCTTGCTTGGAAGAAGGAGAGTTCCAAATGAAGCCACCAGTGTGAACCCAGCATTGCCCCAGGCCTGAGGCCATGGCCAGCAATCAGGTCCTTCAGTCTTTGAGCTCTCCATAACCTTTACTTGTAACTCCTATTCCCAAAGAAAAAGTTGCTTACCCTACTGTCCTTATTACAGCTCAGATCCCAGGCCTGAACTCAACATGTTATTCTGCTCTACAGCGACTAGAAACTGTAAGAGCTTGTTGTTTGGTTTAGGTAGACTCATTGGTTTATAACACTCACTTATGCAGCAAATATTTATGGAGTGTCTGTCCCCTGTCTTCCACTTTTACAACACTGTTACAATGGTGAACGAAGAACTTTCCCATTACCAAGCTCATACTCTAGGAGAAAGCACAAATAAAACCGCAAAGGAAAAGTGGTATATTGCATTGGGGGATAAGAAGTGTTTTAGACAAAAATAACAGGAGACCTCTCATTTCCATGAGAATGCTGGTTTAGGGAGACCCAGGGGAAGGGGCAGCTGGGGAATTGCTAGGTGCTGATGAAGCAGATCAGTAGATCTGCTGCAATATGTATAGGCTGCTAAGTGCGAGCCTTTTTCTTCCACCATCCCAATTTCTCTTGGGACCTACTGTAGAGGCAGAAGAGGAAGCACTCAAAAAATCTTGGAAGATGAATTTCAGCCTGAATAAGACCCAGTGCAAGTCCCCACAGGCCACGAATGACCAGGAGACCACTAGGAAGTTGTCTAGTTCTATTGCTGTGAAGAGACACCATGACCACAGCGACTCTTATAAAGGAAAGTATTTAAGCGGGGCTTGGCTCCATAGGAGACATTTAGTCTATTACCAGCATGGCAGAAGGCACTGGATTATTTGCTCAATGGACTATGATTCGTCTTTCCTCTCATGGTGTGTCAGGTTGTATCTTTTTGTTTTTCTAGTAGCTTTTCTAAATGCCCACATGAGAACCAATAGAGAGAATGTTTGCTCCATGTTTCCGGGTGTGAAAGATTTGAAATGCATCAATCATCATTAACTACAACATCTTAGTCAGTTGTTTGATGCAATAGAGTTTGATTGACATCATTATGCCATGTAATAGCAATAAAAAAATTACACAATAGCTTATCTTTTATAAAGACAAAAAGCCAGTGCAAGTGTATCAGCATCTGCCTAGCTGAGTTTGATTATCTGTTTTCTTAGCCCTTCATTGCACAAATGCCTGTGCTTGCCGTAGGTGTATTCATGCGATAACATTGGAGAGGAGATGTGATGTCCACTTTGGTTCTTCTTGATACCATGAATTGTAATACGTGTAATTTTACTATCATACATGTGGAAATAGTTACAGGTAAAGAGAATGCTAAGAATGTGTCAGTTTCTCTAGGCAGAGAAGAAAAGATTTGAGATGACATAATTCCTTACCTGCATATAAAAATGTTGTGTTCACCCATTCTCAAAGAATGTCCACTGTGGTTAAGGAGTTGAGATGGATACAGCCCTGATACTGTCTTTCTCATAGCTGCAAATCTGGGTATCAAAGAAAGTACAGTGGGCCATTGAGGTGCCAGTATAGAGGGACAGGATCCTATCAGATGGTTTCTGACACAGTATCAAAAACCTCAGGAAGACCTTTTTTGTGTTCATCCTGGAAGCAGCAATCTCTAGTCTTGTCTTTTCACAGGAAGTAGTATGTTTGGTCAGAGACTGTTCTGAAATCTTTGCTTTTGTGAAAATAAGAGTACTTCTGATTCACAGGAGTTATAAAAATAATACAGTAATTGCAAAGTTCACTTTTGTGACTCATTTTGCTTTAGCATGTGGTCCTCTACAGGAAAGCCTTCTATCATAGTTAAAAACCCCACTTGCTGTTTGTATTTTTTTAAGTGTAAAGGTACAACATTTTGAGGTTGAATCATTCTGTAATATGGGTCTTGGAGAGGTAGAGTGGAAGCCTGGGGAAGGGCAATTTTAAACATTTGCGTATATCTCTTTTTAAAAAGCAAGAAACAAATGGTCTGATTTGTCATGACTACATTATGTGTAAGGCTGGATCACAGAGTACCTTGTTTTGGATTTGTATTTATTTTTCTCCTCTCCTCTCCTCTCTAATTGCCCTCTCCAGAGTGGAGCCTTCCACTGCCTTTTGGCTTCATTAACGGCTTTCATTTTCATTAAAGAGCTTTGCACTAATGGGCTGTTATAAAATGCAATTGCTTCTTGCAGTCATCGCCAAATACTCCTGGCAGTTTTCTACATTAGGCCAAAGGATAGGGTCTGTGTTTGGGTAGGGGTGGGGTCGGTGTGTGGGTGGGTGCAAGTTTGGAAGGAGTGAGAAATAGCCACATGGAACATGTATCTACCTCCACCTTTGATGGCTTACAGAATTTAGGATCCACATCTGGAATTCCATGAGTAGTTATTGAGCACTCTTAAATGTCTCTTAGTTGTCAAATTTGAATGAAGAAAGGAAGCTTATCCTTCTAGTATTTTGAAATTTGAGGCTTATTGAGAACTAGACTTCCCTAAGTTCCACAAGAAAAAAACACTGATAATGACAGTTTTTCTTAATCAACCTTGTTCCACACACATATGCATTAGCCATTATGATAGTTGGTTATGAGTAGCAAGTCAATTGATGTACTCAGGTTTATATTTGATCTACAGTTCACCCCATTCAACCTGAGGCTCAATATTGATGAAATCACAGAGTCCTATTGCTTTATAAGATATAGGGAAGAGAGTGCATGTATTTTAAGTGCACAGTAAAAAAGACTCCTCTAAACTCTTAAGTGTTTGACTTCACCTCCTCTTCTTGATGTTTTCTTGGTTAGAGATTAAGTGATGGTAACATAATCAAGATCTTATGGGAGGATATCTTGATCCTGGGAGATTTGGTTTGGCTTGCTAGGGACTCCCCCATATGGGAGGCTGTATGGGAGTTTAAATGCATTTCTACTTTAATCTTCTTTTCAATTCTCCAAGGATCCTCCATCCTCCAGAATACTAAACTTATTGTTGCCCTTCATCTACACTGGATGGACCCATCTAGTTTCAGATAGCCTTGCAACCTCTCTTTCACCTTCACCACAATCCTTCTAATACTGTTTCTAAGCAAATTTAACCCTTTCTTAGATGCTTTGTTTCTTTTCTTATCTATTGATTGATTGGTTAGAGACAGGGTCCCATGTAGCCAAGTTGTACCTCAAACAAGCAATGTAGCCAAGGTTGGCCATGGATTCCTAATCCTCCTGCCTCTGCATCCTGAATGCTAAAATTGTCAGGCTTATATTACCATTCCAAGTTCTTCAGAAAAAAATAGAAGGATGGACATCTTTACCATCATACTGCATTAGTCTCAGAGCTGAGCTGAGCTGAAGCCTAATAATCCATGTTCTTACAGGGCCCCCAATGGAGGAGCTAGAGAAAGTACCCAAGGAGCTGAGGGGTCTGCAACCCAATAGGAGGAAGAACAATATGAACTAACCAGAACCCCCAGAGCTCATGTCTCTAGCTGCATATGTAGCAGAAGATGGCCTAGTTGGCCATCAATGGGAGGAGAGGCCCTTGGTCTTGCGAAGATCATATGCCCCAGTACAGAGGAATGCCAGGGCCAGGAAGCAGGAGTGGGTGGGTTGGGGAGCAGGGCGGGGGAAGGGTATAGGGGACTTTCAGGATAGCATTTGAGATGTAAACAAAGAAAGTTTCTAATAAAAAAAATTGTTTTTGAAAAAATTTTTATGTTCTTTTCATGGTGCAATTTATTTATCACGAATAAGAAATGCTGTGTGACTCAATCTATCACCATATCATCATTTGGAGTTTGCTTCAACTTTTTATGTCTGCTCCATTTCATAGTAAGGGACAGATATCAGCCAACATTTTAAGAGACTGATAATCTCAAATCAGGATGAAAGTTCAGTATTCAGTAATTAAACTCCTTGTACTTAGCTATTTCTTTTATGTATGTGAATGCCAATATTATATAATTAATATATTTGCAAATTGAATGATAATAAACAAGTTTACCAGCAGTTATTCCTCTTCTTAAATAAACAATACCAGTCAATTTCCAAACATCAGCTATTTTGTGTTTTGTTATATTTGAAACATTGAAACCAGCATGTGTTTGCTTTTGTGTTTGAGCATGCAAATTCCAAAAAAGTCAGGCTTTGACTCTTGTTATTTCATGCAAGGTATTTTGCTCATCATGAGCCTATAATGTCAAATAATAACCATAAGGATTTACAAGGCCCAGTTTGTGAAAGGTCACCAAAATGTATAAGTTGACATTGAGACTTGATACCATAAGCTTGAAATGAAGATGATTAAATCTTAAACCCTCCCTAAAGTTTGGAAAAGCCTGGCTGGATTTGGGTTTTAAAGATTCAGGAATGGTTTGCCTCTTTTCCCAACCTTCCCGTCATTTCAGCTACTAGGTATTATTCTTTAAAAAAAGAAAGAAAGAAACAAAGTCTTCCCTTGCTACTATTATAATAAGTACAGTGGGATGGAGGAAAAACACTTGAAATGAAAAGACATATTTGAAAATTTTTCTAGATCCCAAGGTGCATAGCATCAGTGAAGTAGAAAGAACAGATTGTGTACAGTTCTCCACTTCAGAAACATCAAGAAGCAAATTTTTATCACGTCTTTTAAAAAAATCTTTATTCTTGGAAAGGAGCAATTATCGTTGAATGTAATCCAGAAAACTGTTGGAGAGCCAGCTCCTGGAACAGGTAGGTTGAAAGTTCCAGGTCTTGTGGGCTGAGATTGCTACGCTACCGACTTCCAGGGAAATGCCTAGTGAGTCAGAGGCATCTGAAGGGCTATGATTGGCATCCCAGAGATTGGAGGACATGCAGAAGGCAGGCAGTTACTGCGTTATGAATCTGGATATGAGCACTTGGTTACTCCACATGAACTCATTCCCCCTTGAGCTCTGGAATCTCTCTAGGTTGCTCAGCTGCCAGTGTTTACTACTACAGACAACCTACACCCTTGATGCCTGGTTATAAACCCATAAAACAGGGAAAAAAAATAAAGCTCTACAAACCTATGTAATGGGCTAATGTTCATAGTTCTGGAGATGGATGTGGAGCAATTGAACCTAGACAGATCTGATCAGATCCCTGACTCCATTTTTATGAGTTCTATGGCTTTGGATAAGTAAGTCACTGACTTTCAGAACTTCACTGTACTCTTGTAACACAGGTATATGAATGGGGACCTTGTGGTATTCTAGAAGTAAATGAACTACACAAAACAGCAAACAGAATGTTGGGTACAGGAATCCCTTCAATGTATATCTTTTTTCTTTCTTCCTTTCCATCTCTTTCTTCCTTCTCCATTTTTTTTTCTTCTCTGCTTCATGCCTAACCTGAGCCTCATTTCCTTAGGGTTATGTTGTCAACCCTTTCCATGGACCTGGCTGACAAAGGCTTTAAGTATTGTTTAACCCAAGTGTAATACCCATTACTTGTTAAAGGCAACTTGTGAAACTGTAAAACTTGTGACTCCCAGGAAGCGATTGTCTCCAATGGTTGAATTTCTGGTTCTTGATTCACTGGTACACTGGGAGTTTTGGAGGTAGCCTCATGGTGAGTTTATGCTTTATACTTTTCAAAATATTTTTTGATCATTTTCTTCATGCAACCTGTCTAACTTCTTGGAAAACTATAGCATGGAGAATACCCCAGGACTGCCTGAATCAAACCAGAGGAATAGGCAGCTATGATGCCAAGTTGTCTGCCTGTCAGTGAGATTGTATATAGCTTCATTAGGAGATTTGATTGGCTAGGCCTTTCCAGAGTATGCTTCTTGGTTTGGTTGCTGGATCAGTTTACAATTACTAATCTAGTTGCTAGAATCCATTCAAACCTAAGGCAGGACTCTTTTTCCTTTGGCAGGGTCTCAGACTCTTATAGATTTATTGACCTGATGGGATATTGGTTATCCAGTCAATTTTGGGAGTGGGAAAAAAATCTATGGGTGGCAAGGGCAACTTATAAGGCCCTGAGGGTTTTGTGAGGTGATTTGAAAGTATAGAGTTCATAG
This sequence comes from Mus minutoides, assembly GCA_902729485.2. Classification (NCBI taxonomy): domain Eukaryota; kingdom Metazoa; phylum Chordata; class Mammalia; order Rodentia; family Muridae; genus Mus; species Mus minutoides. The sequence continues at coordinate 86,321 of LR751502.1, read as the reverse complement.
AGATTTATTGAGACTAGCTGTGCTGGACAGTATTCTAGGACTTGGGAATGTATCACAGCAGCATTTACAAGTTTGTGAGTTTAGTGGCCCAGTAGGAGCACGAGAGTAACAGTTCTGAGTACAAAGGGTGGATCTGTGGATAAATGTTGCTCAGGAAAGTCTACTGTAGTGGGTTTATGAAAGGGGTATCTTGAACATGGGTAAAGGAACACAGTCTTATGCCAGGTATCTAGAAACAGAGGACTGAAAAGTATGGCATTTGGATAGGTGAATGAAGTTGGCATAGAGATGACCGGGTGGAACAGAACTGAGGGTGTGGACTGTCAAACATATCTCACAGGTCATTTGGTGGCCATTGCGAAGACTGTGACTTCTATTCTAACAGAATAAACTTCAGTGGAGGGTTTTAAACAAAGGATCCCAAACTCATTTTAGAATATCTTTTGACCCTTGATCAAAAATAGACTGTAAGGGGCTAGGAAAGAAGCAAAAGAACCAGGTGGGATATAGAAGTTTGGTGCGGGGGGGGGGGTGCGGGGGTCAGCAGTGTATGAGAAAAGTGGTTATGCTCAGAGTGCATTTTGAAGAAGGTGTCAACAGAATTTGCTGGTGGTATAGATGGCTGTGGGCATGGCAAGAAGAGATACTAAGGATCCAGGGCCTTTGTTCCTAGCAATGGGAAGGGAGATTTTATTTTTCCTTAAGACTAAGGAAAAAGATAACATAGGGGCAAAGATCAGGAGTATGGTTGAGTTTTGTTGAATCTCAGATGTCCAGGCTTGATTTGACATCTAAAGAGAAAGATGACAAAGATTTTACTCATAATGAGTACTCTCATGCTCTTCCTGTGGTACTAAACCCACAAAGGTATATGGTACCCAGAATATCTATTCTCAGTAAGTTTCTATAGAATTTGTACTTACAGGTCATAGCACAAATTCCTCAGGGCCTTCTAGGTCCTGTTTACTATATTATCTCCCACAGATCTTTCCCTCCAAAACTGCTGGATTACCATTTCATGGGCAAAGATTGGCTGAGTTGGAGATTAAAAATTTGAGAGTTATTAATTTAGAAATGGTCCTTAGAGTCACGTTGCTTCAGAGTCACTTCCTACTGGAGTTTTCCTGTCTTTATAGAACTTCCATTCTCCAAGAGTAGATTTGTGTCAAAACACTGGCATATTCGTTCTCAATTTCTCTATTGGTAGATTTCTACCTGGTTGGCTTCAGGTGTCTGTAATATTGTAGGACTATCCTCCTTAGAGGATGCAAGATAATCTATTGTGAAGTAGGAAGAGTATACTGGGCTTTTGTTTATCTGAACTTGTCTTAAATTGTGCTTATGTATACATTATTTCTTTGGAATAAGCCTACTATATGGTTATAAGCTATAAAATAAGTCTTCATTGAAGATAGCTATTTAAGTAGTTCTTTGTGCATGTATATATATGCATGTGTGCACTTGCCTAAGGAGTTCAGAGATGCATCTCTGGTGTCATTTTTTGGGGTGAGCCTTAGACCTTGTTTATCAAGATAGTATCATTTCCCTAGAGTTCACTAAGTAAGGTAGGTAGGCACGTCAGTGAGCCCCAGGGGTCTGCTTGTTTCCACTTTACTAGTGTTTGTATTACAAGTGCAGGGCACTATACCTGACTGGTTTTGTTTTTTAAACGTGGGTACTATGACTGTAACTCAGTTCCTCATGCTAGGATTATAAGCATTTTACTAACTTAGCCATCACCCAGCCCTAGAAACTTCTTACTAACAAGATAGAAGATTAGAAATAGTTTATGAAAAGGGAAATTTTGGGGCTGGTGAGATGGCTCAGCGGGTAAGAGCACCCGACTGCTCTTCTGAAGGTGATAAGTTCAAATCCCAGCAACCACATGGTGGCTCACAACCATCTGATCTGGCTCCCTCTTCTGGAGTGTCTGAAGACAGCTACAGTGTACTTACTTATAATAAAATAAAATAAATCTTAAAAAAAAAAAAAAGAAAAGGGAAATTTTGTGAATTCAGAACATCCAGGTGGCTGGATAGTCCAGTATTTGGGAGTTCTATTCCTTTGTTCCTGGTGGAAGAATAACCACCAGGTGGCTTCCTATTCTGGAAATTAATTTTATAAGGTTTCACCACCATTGGCTGAAGTATCTCATGAGATCGCCATGATAACCTTGTTACAAACAGGGGATGAAAGAATTAATATCTATGAAGGAATAAGGGAAGACTAGAGAGGTGGATAATAGGTCTTGGGTGGGATTCTTTTCAGATTACTTAAACAAACTAGAAAGGATTCATGCAAGCTCTCACTTCAAGGTTACTCTCCTTTTCTCCCACCCTTACCCCATCAGCCTTGCTGATTTAAAACACAGAGCTTCTCCAAATCCTTATGGACTTTAGAAACTCTTCTAGTCTCAAGTCCTTACTTGAGGTGGTAAAAATAACTGGGCATTGTCAAGCTGTGGACATTGGCTCCCTGGAGAGGGGAAAAGGAACTTCAGTATTGTTCTCTTTTTCTTTCTTTTAGACTTTCATGGGGTGCTCTCATATCTTATGCATTGCCTAAGGTCATTGAGCACTCTGTCAGCTGTTTTGTGCCATTGATAATTTCCATATAAGTTGATATCTTGTTTCTTAAGGTGGTTGAGAAAAAAACCTCAATTGTTAAACTTTTTTAAATTTTTCTTATCAGTCTCACCATTCTGTTTAAAAATAACTAATTATTTTGCAATATCATTACATTATTAATTTATTTACAATAAATTTCAAAATTTTCAATAAGATACACCAGATGATATCAGTTAAACAAAGCTGAAATTGTTATTTAAATGGTTTACAGGAACCAGGAACCAAAATGCAGTTGAAGCCTGTTACCCACCCTCTGCTTGCTTTAAGTTTTATGATTTTTAGCAAGGTCACATGGCATGAGGCTCTTGGGGGGGGGGTCTATCAAGGTCTCTGGAGCATGACAAATTATTTCAGAGACTGAATCCATGTCTCCATAGAAAGCCGTGTCTCCTACTCTGTGAGTTGTGGATCTAGGAGCTTGGCCAAGACACAGGCAATCAGGTGAGGCTAATGGATAAGAGTACTAGTCTAGGGACAGTGTTGCTAAGGTAACCAGAACTCCAACTCTGAAGGTTTTGCCTGGGTTCACAAGAGCCTTCCAGATCTCTATTTGAAAAAGAGACTGCACAGAAGAAATTTAGGGGGAAAAGGGCTTAGCTACTGTAGTCTTTAAAACACAGAGCCCTTCCCAGAGTCACTTGGAAACAAGCTAAAATTCACATCTTAGCTCTTCCAGCTCTCATCCCCAATTTGATTCCATAGGCCTTGTACTGCAGACCAGGTATTTCCACTTAGTAAGGAGCTTTATTTACTTATTTGTAGATATAGATGTTGTTTCTAAACACAATCATCTTAAAGAATTATATTGGTTTTATTGTGGTGATAAATGAGGTGAGGATCTGGGTCCTTGGGATTGGGCTCATTATCTGTACCATGTTAATTATTCTTTTGCTAATGTGGTGTTTAATTTTGATTGTCAACTTGATGGGATTTAGAACTCCTAAGGTGTTATCTGTGAAGAAGTTTCTAGATTAGGTTACTAGACATAGAATGTCTTACTTAATGCTAAAGTGTGGGCAGTATAGTTCTGTGAACATGGCTACATATAAAGAAGAAATTGTAACAGAATGTCAGTATTCATCTCTCCCTCCCTACTCACTTATAGGCGCAGATATCAAATATAACTTCATAGTAAGAGAGATAGATAGATAGATGGGAGTAGAAGAGGAGATGGAAGCTTCCTTAGTTGTACAGAGGAAAGCCCATGGCCTCCTTGTCTTTGACCTTAAGTTTAGAAAATCACTCATTTTCATTTCCTCTAAATCCCAGAGTCCAAAAACAAAGAACTGATGATTCATGAAAGTTATGGATCATGTTGGATTATAAGTAGTGGTTAGAACTGGTGAAGGTGGCAAGAAGGTATATGAGAGGTGGGAGATAATGATGTCAGCAAGAGGAGAGGAGAGGGGGAAGCAGTTTGGGAGATGATAAGGTAAACACTTGTGCTTTTAGGGATAGCTTCCTGCTTAGAGTATGAGGCAAAAGCTAAGACACTGTGTTTCTCAACAGGACTGCTGGTAGATCTTAAAGAGACTTTAATCCTATTTATTTGATATCATATTGGAGATTTTCTTTAAGCAATCACATTTTCAATAAAATTTAATTTCTTCATACTTCCTGTTCCTACTCTATTCCCAGAGTAGAGGTTGTCAGCCTATGGGATGTGACCCCTTTGATTGTGAATGACCCTTTTACATAGCTTGCCTAAGACCAGAGGAAAACACAGATACCTACATTGTGATTTATAACAATAGAAGAATTACGTTTATGACATAGCAAATGAAATAATTTTATACTTGGGGGTCACCACAACATGAGGAACTGTATTAAAGGGTTGCAGCATTAGGAAGGTGGAGAACCACTGTCCTGGAGTCTTCAGAAGCCCATGTATGCAGTGTTAAGTGATCATGATATTTTGAATTCTTTGTCCAGAAATCCAGAAATGACTAGGTGAATAAGGAATGTTTGGGAGGAGTGAAGTGTGGAGGTGGGTATACTCACTGTTGAGAGTTGGTGCCGATCTGGCTTAGGTTCCTATGATGCTTGGTGACTTTACAGTAGCCACTGGGAAGTTGCCTGGGCATGAATGGAGATTGGCATGTGCGTATTATGAATTCCTCTCTTCTCTTTGTTGATTAAATTGTTATTGGTGAAAGTGACTCAGACCTTTCTGTCCCCAGAGAATAAATCATAGCCAACCGAGTAAATGTCGGCCACAGACATATTTGTGACACACACCAGCAATGCCCTTTAAGTTCCTTCACTGTAACATTTCCCTTAAAGTGGCATCATCCCATATAGTGGCCACTGTGTGTGTGTGTGACTATATTATAATGACAAAAATGAAAGAAAAATTTAAAACTCAGCTTCTCATGATGGCTAGTCACATTTTTGTGCATATGTATGTGTATGTGAATATGTGTTCGCATTTATGTCACATTTTTGTGCATATGTATGTATAGAGGCCAGAAGATGGCACCAATTGTTATTCCTTAGGCACTTGCCCACCTTTGGGGATTTAAAAAAAAACAAAAACGAGACAGTCTCTCTCAGTCTGGAACTTTTGAAGTAGATTAATCTGGCTGCTTAGAGAGTGCTAAGGATCTGCTAATCTCTGTCTCTTCAGCTCTGGGACCACAAGCAAGAGCACATCTCATATTTGGCTCTTTAAAGTGTACATTTGGGGAATGAAACTCAGATCCTTGCAGTTGCCTGGTGAGCACTTTATTGACTGAACCATATCCCAGCCCCACTAGTCACATTTTGAAGCCCTTGCGGCCATATATATCTACTGGCTAGTTTTCACAGAGAATGCAGAGTTATAGAACATTTCGTTATCACAGGAATTCCTACTAGGTAGAGTTACCAAAACCTTTGTGGTTGGACTGACCAACTTGGGAAGAGACAGTACCTCTGAAGGTGGATATTTCCTTGTTAGATATGGCTTTACAGAAAGGCAGTCTGGGGAATAAAGATGGGTGTCTACTTTGGAAAAGGAACATAGTTATGTATTGCTATATAACAAGGATTGCTAACAGCAACATGTTTCTTCAAACTCTGTGAGTTGAACCAGCAGTATTCCCCATGTAAGGGAAAACTGCATGACTACATCGACCTTGCAGAGGTGATACCTAGCCACGCCTGGTAGTGTAGGTCCATAATCTCTGTTCCTAAGGAGGATGGGGCATAAAGATCATGTTTTTAAGGACTGCCTAAGCTACAGAGTAAGTACATGACTAGTCTTGGCAAATTAGAAAGATCTTTACTCCAAACATGGAGGCTTGGGGCATAGCATAGTAGTAGAACACTTCCTAATACAGAGCTGACTCTATGGTTAAGGTACTTGCCATGTGGGCATGAGAACTTGAATCCTGATTCCCCAGGGCCCATGTAAAAAGCCAGGTAGCACATGTTTGCAATGCTAGGACTGTGGAGGCAGGAGGATCCTTGGAGCTTGCTGGCCAGCTATTCCTGCCAAATTAGTGAGCTCCAGGTTCAGTGAATGGTGGTTGATTTCCAGGAGAATCAAAACATGAATTGTCAGGCATTAAAGGGCTAGGCCTAAAACCAGCTTAGTATCCATGTGCCAGTTTCCATTGGCCAAAGTAAGCCCCAAATTCACAGGAAAGGGAAATAGACTACGCTTTTTGATGGAAGGAGTAATTTGTGTGCATGGGGCGGACTTGAGATGTTGGAAGCTCTATTTGTGGGCAAATGCCCAGAGGATGTATAACAATTCCTTCTTAGCTCTGCCCACATAGAATGCGCTAGACTTTCCCTCTGGTCAGTTTGAAATATTTGGCAAGTGAAAATATAGGGCACCACATTAGACTTGAATTTAATATTTGAAACATATTTATACTAAAATATTTGCTGTTTATTAGAAGTTCAAATTTACTTGGGCCATCCAAGAACTTCGGAAATAATGGGTCTCCAAAGAGAAACATTCCCATGGGCGCTTAGATGGAGATGGAAGGAGGGAACTTGTTAACCAAGGTATGGATAATTAGAAAATTATCCATAATTTTAATGCTTCTTATAATTTTATCTGTGCTTAGATGAGTGTGGCTTATTTAAATGATTTGAGACAGGGCCTGAGATTATCTTTTTTTCTAGCATCTTCCCATGTGAGTCTGAGGTCACACATTGAGGAACAAGAAACTAGATTGCCAAAGGACCAGATAAGGACAGACTTTAGTGTTACAGGCCATATGATTTCTTTTGTAATAGCTCAACTCTGCCTCATCAGAAAAGCAGACTCAGACACTATTTAAGAGAAAGAATATGACTATTACTATGTTCTAATAAAACTATATTTATGCAGACATACAAGGTTTAGCATGAGGTGGGCCCTTCTTTACTAACTCTGAGCTGGGTGATTGTTCTATGCTCTTTTCCCAAGGAAAAAAAAAGAAAAGAAAAGTTCCTGGTACAAGCAAGAAAAGACTTATAAAAGAGGTCTATTATTTTCAGAGTTAAGAAAGGATTGCTTTAGATCTCCTGCCAGCAAATAGAAATCTCTCTCTGCTCATAATTACTCACGTTCTCCAGCTAATATTTAGTGCTCTAGTGAAATGTAAAGTTGTCTGTGAACTAGGGGTCCTGTTATATTAATAAACAACCTTTGCACCTCAGCATAAATCCTAGGATCACTTCTTGAGAAAGAATAGGAAAGAATATAGGTTTAGGGAAGTTGGGTTATAGATCATTTGTGACTCTGCCTAGGGCAGGATGGTTGCTGCTTCTTGCCATATCCACCACCCTGAAAGTATACTTGAGCATTAAAATACTCGTCAAACTAAACGCATTCAGGTTTATGAAGTAGAGGTTGCTTGTGCAACTGTTCTGGTTTGCCTGAGTTGGAGGTATGTTTCTAGGACATGTGACTTTCAGTGCTGAACATGACCTGAGAGTGATGGGGGAAAAGTATGTAAGGTTGCAAGTAATCAATTCCACACCAACGACTGGATAACAGCACAACACATTTCCACAGAACTCAAAGGCAGTTAGAAGAGTCTCAAAGGAATATCCATCGTATTTTATTTGAATTTAAGAAGTGTATGCCATTTACGGCTTCAGGTGATGTGAATGTACAGCTCTTCCTTCTACAAAGGCTGAGAAGGACTTGTTATGGACATGTTTTTAGGCATTGCATTTAATTAGGTGCTCAGTGGATGCTCGCTGGTGTTGACAGTGGTTTGAACTGTGAGCAGGATAACAATAATAATTATATGTAACAAGTAACAGTTTATTGTGTGCTAATGTATGCAAGGTAAATTATGTGATTCACATTCATTATCTTATTACATGCTCCCATTGCAATCATACGAGGTAGGTACTGTTATCTTCTCAATTTTGGAGATAATTAAGCTGTTTTGTTGTCCAGAATTACATGGATTAATATGTTAGAGTTTAAACCCTCTAGAGCCAGGTCTGTTAATTATTCACAGGCCAGTGGAACCAGAGCCTTTCTTGTGATTTTTTTCTCCCTTTCTTCAGGAACCTTTGCTGGCCCTCCTCTTTGATGTAGTAGAACCCACTCACTTGCTTAGTACCTTTGATAAGGTAGTTTTTGTTCCTTGGAGTCTGTTTCCTAATATGCTTTTTAAAAAGGAAGCAACATTAAAATTGTTCATCTCTTTCTCTATGTACCCCAACAGTCTTTAGTGGGGTACAGACAGAACCATTGGTATAGGGAAAAGAGTCTGGGATCTTGATAGAACCTGGATGGATCGTCCTTCTACCTTTTGTGAGTGGTGCTCATGTCAGCTCAACACAGTGAGTTGCCAGACTCTTTGTTTCCTCTTCTCTCAGACAGAATATTCTAATCTCACATTTCTACATAGCGTAGGGGGTCAAAGAAGAAGATGGCAGAAAAATGAATTTAAGCGCATACCATCACTGTAAGTGTTCTTAATCTGCTAGGGTTGGAGACTCTCTTACCTAACCTTATGGACACTGACTTTGTTGTTGTTGTTGTTGTTGTTAGCCATTAGCTTGATAAGCAATGTCTCTATAGTACTTTCATGTGATTTTATGGAACTCTTCAATAAGTTCTGTGAGATAGACTCATGAGGTAGCTGAGGTTCAGAGTATGGGTGACATACTCATGTTGTTACCACAAGTTTATGAGAAAGCTAAGAGCTAAACACAAGTTTTATTTAAATTTTATCTAAATCAGTGACAACAGACAAGCCTGAACCATCCTCCAGTGAGTCATTCTCCACCATGGTTACAGCTTGCTATTCCCTGGGGAAGTTTTAAAAGTCCCTGGCCAATTAATCTGTGTATTTGAGCATGGGACACCAGCATCAATATATTATGAAGCTCTGCAGGAGATAGAATTCCACTGAAGGTTGAGAACATGCCTTTAAACTCTCCAGAAATCCCTTGGGTAGGAATGCTTGGCTTTAGATGCATGTTAGAATCCTCCAGGGGTCTCAGAGAATTGCCTACACCTGACCTCCCAGATTGGGCAAGTCTAGATTGGGTAATTATTATTGTTTTCTCAGATAATCCTACTCCCTGGCCAGGGGTGGGAACCATATCATCTCCTGGTTCCAGTTTCATCACACATTACTCAATACTTCTTACTCCTATATACTTCTAGTCTTGTCACCAGGCAAAGAAGTACTATTTAGAAACACAGACACTACTGACTCAGTCTACCCATAGGCCCCTCGTTATTGTTTTCAGGGATTTTATGAGGATTATTCCCTGACACAGAACACACCAGAACCTCTCAATCAGTGTGTGTAGACAAGTGTATCTGTGTTTACTTCTAGCAAGCTGCATTTAGGATTCTTTTACAGGACAAAGAGAAGGAGATGTTGCATTTATTAAAATTTCTTATGGCATATCTACCTACTCATAGCATGTGCTCATTAATGCATTCCACCTTCCCTTCTCCCTGCATGTGAGAGACATTCACAGATATCAGATGATATGGGCATTGAGGGTAGAGCAAGCTGCTGCTGCTAAGTTCTTGCTTTGAGTAGAGGTCCTTTGGTGCACTTGAAACACCAGTTCTTTAGTGTGGACTGAGCCAAGCTTCTTCTTTTGTGATAGCTAATACTCAGTAGGTGGTGGTTCAAAGACAAGACATGGCTTGTCACCCTGTCCATGCACCCTCTGTGCCAGGAGTTTCCTTCTCTGAGGTTTATCTTAGTGTGCTCTCAACTGCCCTTTATTACTGTGGTTAACCGAGGTCCAAGAACATTAAATAGAAAAATTCCAGAAATAATACTTTAAATGACTTACTATAATATGTTATTGTTGTTCAGTTCTAGTGTTAGTTATCATGTCAATCTCTAACTGTGCCAAAATGATAAATGCCGATATGCATATTCAATTATGCATATCCGTAATGATGGAAGGAAATTTAAATTGTATCTTTAGGCAATTTCAGCATTGTGTGAGTATCACAGTATTTGCTAGCACATACCTGGGTGGGATGGCATCCTGGTATACATAATGGCATGTGTTACAATTGTATGTAAGTAGCATGTGGCCGTTTGCTTTCACCGATGTCACCAGAAAGGGAGATAAAGCATTGTGTCATAACATATTTTGTGTCACCAGCAATAATACTTTTAGTTCTGTTCTAGTAGCACAGAACCGCCACTGGTGATGTTCTGTCATCACCCAGACATCCCTATATCATGCATATCTGTTTAAGAGAATGTTTAGCATACATAACTTCAGAACTAGCCTCTCTGAGGTGCCTACTGGGATATCTTGGAAAGAGTATATATGTTCCTCTACTAAGTGGGGACCACAGAATAACATATATTGATATTTGGTTTCTTTGGACATCTCAGATATGCTAGTTCCAAATACAGGTTCTAAGACATCAGTTCACTCCCAGGACCTCCATGATTGATCTAGACCTGGAAATTAGAATGAGTTTGTTCATCCACCATTTAAGGGGCAAGAAGCCCTCTGTTATGAATACTGGCATTCTTTTTAAGTCTGGGATTTTCAGTTCTTAGGAATAAGCCGAGTGAGACCATTGCACTATAGGGGATTGTGTTGGGAGTCAGAAAGAAGAGGAAGGGGCATCAAGGGAACGTCTAGAGAACTTGACAAAGGAGGCTGGCTACACATGTGCGTGTGCACGGAGGCAGCTTGTACCTGTGGCTTGGACTTGTGGGGCAGCTGTCACTGTTGCTACTTAGATATTCATAGCCAATTGCTTCCATTGTTCCTCCGTTTATTAGCTTTTGCCAAGTAGTTCAGCTTTTACTAAGGGCACCGGGTTTATGGCGGCAATATTTCTCACAGTGTCAGAGATAAAATATCAAGCTAATAACAGACTCCCTGCTAATGTAAATCGCACAGGGAAGGCAATCTTGTTCAGAAGAAAGTCCTACCAGGGAATGCGAAGTCTGAGGGCTTTGAGAAAGCAGTCGGTGGGATTGGATACACTCTGTGCTTGCTAAGAAGATGAAATAAATGATTTGTGTTAAGTGGTAACAGCTGCCGAAAAGAGCATTTTCCCACACCTGCTGCTTCCCAAAGGACTTTGTTGCTCCCAGGGGGGCTCTGGCAAAAGCTGAGAGGTTCAGCTATAGGATCTGGGGAGAGACTCTCTTCCCCCTCCCTCCTTTTTTTTTTTTTTTTAAATTGCCACTTTCCAGCCTCAATGGGTACAGAAAGCCTCTTGGTTTCCCTTACGTGTTATAAAGAGAAACCCGTTTGAGCATGATGGGGGTCCAGGCATTCTTGGCAATCCCTGAGGTCTTTTTCCTTTCTCTTCTTGGCGACATTCAGGTACCTGCTGGGCAAACCTACTGTTGCTACTTGTTGCAGAGAGTTTTAACAAGGCCAAGGTCAGAGTGTGTGAGTGTGTGTGTGTGTGTGTGTGTGTGTGTGTGTGTGTGTGTGCAACTGAAATTTAACAAAACCCCAGGAGCAAAGATGCTGCTTCTCTGAAGTGTTGTCCCATCCTTTCCCCCAGCCCAGATTTGTGCTTACTCGGCAGGGCTTGGGCAGACACATCAGCGATTTTGACGTGGACAGGTTGTTCTCAATGGAAGGCTGTTCAGGGTGCAACCCTAGCCTTGGGAAGTGAGGCCCAGAAGAGGGATAAGTGACAGGTGGCAATTTACAAGGATCAGGAGATACAAGTGCACAGAGACCTGAAGCAAAGGTTATAGGCAAGGATAATTTTCTGATGATGTCCCTTAAAGCTGTTGCTGGTACAGTCTTGACAGCAGTTTCTGCCCATCTTTCGGGCTACCAGAACGAGACGTCTATCTTCTCAACACTAAGTAACTGGAGAAATCCTAAGAACCCTTTAATTTGCTCCTAACATATCTGCCATAGCCTATAACCCACCTGTCTGCCAGGTCCCCTTGTCCTACCCCAGCCTTTCCAAACCCTTCCTGTTGGCATTGATAAAAGCTGCAGGTAGCTATCAGATCTTGTGTGAGTTAACACTAGCTTCAGGGATAATCCCATGGACTCCTTGGCACAGAGGTCACTTCCAATGGAGTAGGAATCAGGTCTTGTGGCCTCTACTTTCCAGTTGAGGAAACAGGCTGATGAGAGGTAGTGTAGCTTGTCCACATTTACATAGGACATGCACAAGGGATAAGATGACATCTTCCGGTCTTTAAATCTGAAATCCATCCGAAACCCTGCTTTATGCAGCGGAGCCTACGGCTCTTGCTGTATTGTCCGCACATGCTCAGATAGCTCTGCCTCAACCACATAACCCGACAAGTGAATGCCAATGCCAGCTCTCAGGTTGAAGCATGGACAGCCCCAGCCCTGAGTGGGCAGGGGCCGCTGGGATATTCCCCTGTTAGGACACTGGTAAGAAGAAACGAAGAGGCTGGCTGGTGAGCAGAGGGTTGTCTTCTAGATGGGAACAGAGCAGCAGTCACGTGTTTGCACACAGGGCTGGAACATGGGTTTCGCTGACGGCCACAGGTGATAGATGATGTGGCCGACTGCAAGAGGCGTGAGTGGTAATGTGATCGAGGGTGCACATTACGGGCAATTACAATTTGAATAAGTTATCAGTGGGAAGAAGTTGAGGTATAGGAACGCTGCTCTATTAACCCCTGAAGTCACACTCACAACAGTTTGAAAAAGTTTATGAATCGCTTTGAATCACAAGCGGGATGTCAAGCGGCAATGCAGTGAGAATCCCTAATGGCAGCTTCTGCAGCCGACAGTGCTTCGTGGGGACAATTTTAAGCAACAGTCTTATGTATTTTAAAGCCTCAAAGCAGAAAACAATGAAAGGTTCCCCTCCCCGGGGTCGGGGTCGGGGGATGGGGGGAGGTGAGCTCATACAACTTCTTGCCCGTGAGCAAACTTTCCCACAAATCCTGCCTATGATGTTTCAGTTTTCTGTTTTTCTACTTGTGATATTGAATATTCCTCTAGGCAAAATGCCCGGGGCCAAGATGTAGCCTGCCTGTTATAGGAGTGTTTGGCTGTGTTACTCCTTCAATTAGAATAAAGCCTCCAATAGAGATAAGACACCCTGGGACTACTTGCTTGGCTGGTGCTACCCAGAAGTCTCTTCCCTGGTCATCATTCCAGTTCCAAACAGCGAAGTTGAAGGCAGAGAACTCAGTACCCAGAGGACTCCCATGGAGCTCTGCTTTCTTCCCCAGGACCCTGGTCTTGTCCCTGGTAACCCTCTGATCGTGTGTTCTTTCCATCTCCAAGCAAATCAGCAGGAAAGCTTGCATACTCTGTGTATAAGGAAGGAGAGTCAGTGCTGGCCTAGACAGCAGCTCTATGCTTTGGCTAATGTGGATTTCCCACCTTAGCATCAAGGGGAGCCAAGAGAGCCCTAACAATGTGGTAGATCCTGTTGAGGAAGAGAAACAAATCATATGGATGCTGCCGTGTTATAGATGAAACTCAGGACTTGAAGTCACAGAACCTGCTTGTTCATTGGTCCACTTGTCCTGAACAAACCTGAACCTCAACTTACCTTACCCAAAGTTGTGGTGAGGATTATTTAAGTGGCAGAAATGCTTGGTGTAACATCTGACTCAACACATACTCTGTTAACCTAACTGCCCATCTCTCTAGATGTGTCTTATCAGTTTGCAAAGGGGATACGAGGGAATCTCTATTTCGTCCTCATTCAGTTTTGGGGAATGGGAAAGTGTTTGCTTAGGGTGGAAGCCTGGGTATCATGTTCTAGGGCAGTACCTCCCACTGTGATGTTGTTCCACAAACATTCTCATCATCTTCAGGTAAAACTGTTTAAGATGCAGAATCTTAGGCTTACACTATAGACCTCGTAAGTCTGAAAGGCAGGGCTGGCTCCCCTACTCTCTTTCCATAAGCACTCTGGATACTGTGATCATTGCTACTTTAAAAGCTTAGAAGATAGGCCTCTGAGAAGGGCTAGTTATTAAGAGTAGGGTACCGACGCCTGCTTGATTCTTGAGGGTGTCCTTTGTTGCAGACCCCATGTGTGCCATTGGGCACTAAGGTCATGTTATAATTAAATGATCATTTAGAGGCTGTCACTGTGCAGAGGGCACATAGGCAGCCAATTCATTAGACGAAAGTAACTTCTTGCAAATTAAAAAATGTTAACGATCAGATTTGAAGCATTGAGAGCCTATCAGGGACCGCATGCCTGGAATGAGCATTTACCATATGGTAACTTTGGAAGCTAATATTGATTCTCATTATTTTAAACGATTACAAACATTGCAGGTGTTTTATAATAATCTCCATTGTCTAATTAGAACATGCGTGAAACGAACTCATTCTGTCTGCTAACGAATATTGATTTGAACAGCAGAGCCCCAACACAGAGGCAGGACTGAGGCTGGCTGGCCAGCTTGCCACCCTTGCCAGCCCCCTTTCTCCCTAAATGATTAATCCTAGGATACAGGGCATTTTGACAGGCAGTCATCCACTGGGGCCTTTGCCTGATTTGAACCTGCTCCAGCCTCCAATGCCGACTCTTGTTATGACACCAACCGGAAAATCTGGAGTAAGCATTGGTCATTCTGTGACCTTTCTTTTCTGATTCCCTTTTCTGTTTTTCTTTCATTCAAAGTTTCTATCTCAAATCCATTTTAAAAGCAACTTTGTTTCTGAGTGATTTTTAGGGAATCCTGCTGGAGTTGGTCATTCCTTAACATTTCAGTTACACACTGGGTGGTAACTATTGCTTCATGCCTAATATTTTCTCTCTAACAGGACAGTAAGCTTGTTGAAGACAAGGGTTCTATCCCACCTTTACTCTGTAACACTAATTGCAATATTCATACCACTCTTAATCATGGTCAAGGGAGTGAGTAAAAACTATTCTTAAGAAAATACTCTCTGCTGAGCAGGTGTTTTATATATGAATGCTTCAATCAGATGAAAGTTATTATATACTAATTATTGTATGGAAGAAAGAACTTCAGGAGCTTTGGCTCCTAGAGTGGAGATTGGAAGCCTTCCTGGAAAGGAGGCAGGTAGACTGGATGTGTCACCTGCTGACATGACTATGCAGGGCTTTGGGAGGATTAAGAGAGGACGGGTGGAGGGCAAAGAAGCCAGAGAATAGGTCCTGAGCCCAGCATTGAAGGTTAAAAAGGAAAGCGATGGGAGAGTGTCTCCAAAACACATGTAGAAGTTGGAGTTAGGCAGGCATCTGTGAACCTAGCGAGTCTGTTTTGGGAGAGGAGTGTTCAGGGTCCAAAAAGGATGCAAAGGTGGCATTGCAGGCAGATTTTCTGCTACTCAGTGACACTTGGGTTTTATTCTGAATATGGAGGGTTTATATTAAGAGAGATTTGCATTTTGTCGAACAACATTTTAGGATCTATAATTCAGGAAAATCACCCTGGAAACACTAAAGAGGTGGGAACAGGGTGGCTGGGAGATTAGTAATGACCTATATGGGAAGGGATAAATGTCTCTGCACAGTGAGACGGAGAAAACAATACAGACATATTTAGCTTGTGATGTTAACATTCAGTGTGAGAACCTCATCTCATTTCCTCTTTTGATTATGGAAAAAAAAATCGTGGTAGAAAAGCCTGGAGAGAAATATAAATCCCGAGAACCCACCTCTCACAATTAACAAGTATTTACTTTGTGTCTTATATATAACACATGTATTTTCATTATACAAATTACAAAGAAACATTTTCATTTTGTCATACCTACTACTCCGCTGGCCTTGGTACTTATCAATCTAGTCCATGTTTCCTAAATAGTTTTATATTTAATTATTCATAGACGACATTGTAAAAAAGTCTCTAGTTTTCAACAAAATATTCTTGCTGTAGATATGCTCAACTTTAAAAGTTTCAGCCAGGCATGGTGGTGCATGCCTTTAATCCCAGCACTTGGGAGGCAGAGGCAGGCAAATTTCTGAGTTCGAGGCCAGTCTGGTCTACAGAGTTCCAGGACAGCCAGGGCTATACAGGGAAACCCTGTCTCGGAACAAACAAACAAACAAAAATAAAAGTTTCAAAGCTCAGGTTTACCGTTTGATCTGCTGTTCTTGCCTTCTCTTTGGGGCTGGAGACTCCAGCTAATCACATGCAGAAGGATGCTTCTGAGATAAAGACTAGAAGGGGAGCATTAGGTCTTCAGGAACACAGCCCTACACAACTCTTTCATACTGCTGAGAGCAGAGTGACTGTCACAGTTTTAACTTCCCAATAGTGGATACCTTGTCTTCCCTTTCCAGCACTTTCTACTGAGGGCCTTCAAAGTGTTTCCTCTGATGTGCTTGCCCCTGCTTTTCTCTAGTTTCCAGAGAGATCAGGTAACTAACTATCCATCTGTGCATTAGTCTTAAGATTTCCTACCATGTGGTTGGCACTCTCATACTCTCCTAGATCATTCGTCATACTTTCTAGAGTCCTTGGAGTTCTTTTTCTGGGAAGGATTTTTCTCTTATAATATCTTCTTGCCATTCCCCTCTTATCTTTCTGCTTTGTTTATGGCATGTTTTCCCAGGAAGGGTTTTTTTACATTTTGAAGTTGGAAAATTTATTAATTTGGCCCTCTATGTGTTCTGCTTTCGTTCGCTTTGTCTAAGAAATATTTTCCTACTTTGATAGCATAAAGATAGCAGGCACCGGCCCATATTTTCTCCTAACAGTTTTGCTTCTGACCATAAGGGTTCCAATATAGCAGGGATATGTTTTGTAGATATTGCGAGAGGCAGAGAATAGGCTTCTTATTATTTATTTTCTTCCCTTAATAGCCAACAGCCCCACAGCATTTATTAGCAGCCCTTGTCCACTGACTTACAGTAGTATCCTGCTCCCCCTTTCAGCTCTTCTGTCAGTCTTCAGCTCTTTGCCTGCATTCTCTCTTCCTACTGAGTAAGCACCAGAGTGATGTTTTAAAAATCCCTGGAGCTGGGGAGGTGGCTCAAGCTAGTAAAGGGATCCAAACTGACTTTGGATCTGCAGCACTCATGTGAATCGGCTGGGTGTGGCAGATTGTGACCCTAGCACAGGGGAGGGGCAGACTGGAGGAACCCTGATTTGGTTAGCTAGTCTTACACACACACACACACACACACACACACACACACACACACAAGCAATGCACCTGCACTTTAACTCCACTGTCAACCTCTGTGCCTATCAGCACTATATGTGTCTCTCTCCTAGTAATTTAAGAGAGCCATGTAGAGTCTGAGGCAGCCATGGCCTGGTGTCAGGGAAAACCTTGTCTCCTGGCTAGGGTCTTAGAAAATTACCCTCTGATCTGGCTTTGTATGGTTTTAGGGCACATAAAGAAAAGCCATGGCTTCCCAGATATCTCACTAGTCTTCTTGAGAGACAAAAAGAGGGACTTTAATTTGGCAGAGAGAAGGAGTGTGTGTGTGGGAGAGAGATAGAGAAAGAGAGTGAGAGAGTGAGAGAGAGAGAGAGAGAGAGAGAGAGAGAGCATTTGTGGCGCACCTCTCTGCCTCCGTCAGGAGCGCCTTGCTTGTTGATTCCCAGGACCCAGAACAGCAGCAGAGCTGCTGCTTTTATACTCTCCCAGGGAAGGGGGAGGGGTGTTGTAGTGGATGCAGATTGGTGCACCAAGCCACACCCATTAGCATATTGCCCATTCATTGGTGTCACAAGCAGTGCCTCATTAGCATATTTTCCCTTCGGGAGGGGCTACTGCTTGAGGAGGGCCTGAGGAGAGAGCTGCGCATGCGCACTAGGCTCTCCTCCCTGGCAGCTTGCCTGTCCTGTGCCATCTTGTAATGGGGCAGAGCCGCAGGCCTTCCCGGAGCCGGATGGCCTTCCCGGGAGCCCAGACGAGGCTTTCCCGGGAGCCTGGGCAGCAGCTTTCCCGGGAGCCGGCGGGTGGCGGCCTTTGCCGAGGCTCCGGCGGGCGGGCCCGGCCCTTGCCAAGGCAGCAGCTTCCCACAAGCATTTATTCACTGACATCTTATTTCTAGATGTCATCACAGAGCAGGCAGTTGGCATCTGGGCCAGCCCTTAGAGGCCTTGCTCTCCTAGGTCCTCTGTAGAGCTGGAGGCACTGGGCATTACTTTTCTTTAACTCAGAGATAGAAGCTCAGGGTAAAAGGAAGTTTGGGCAGCTCAGTCCTGTTTGTAACTGTACACATTTTCCTTAACTAACTTCACAGAGTGGACAATACCTTCCTCATTTGAGAAGGAGGCTGTGATAACTGAACTTGGAAACCTGTCCCTGACAACACAGTGAAATGAGCCAAGTTCTTGAGATTGTCGAGGTGGACTTTGCTTCAAAGTCATGATTTGGAGGGCTGATACCGAGCCCTGCCACAGTACATAATTCTAGACTCTTAATACTGGGACATTTTGCCATATAATCTTATCCAACATAACCTTTAGCTTTATGGAGGGAGAAACTGGGACAAAGGGAGGCTCAGTAGCTAGCTAGGATCGATTTTAGGGAAAGTCTGGAAAACACCAGATCATAGGTCCCACGCCGACTTGCTTTTATTTTCCTGCTTACTTGAGTGCTGGAGTGTTTGAATCTGTTCAGGTGCCACATTAAATCACCACATCACTGCAAACTGGATGGTTTATAAAGAACAATAATTTCTTTCTCACATTCTTGGAGGTTACAAAGTCCCAGATCTAGATCTACGTGAACGCAGGCTCTGTAAAGTTCTGCTTTCTGGTTTGTAGATGGCATCTTCTAACTCCACAGAGTGGACAATGCCTTCCTCATTTGAGAATGTCACACAATGAGGAACTCAAAGGGGATCAAACTCATGTCATCAGGCTTGGTAGTGAGAACCTTACCCACTCAGCCTTCCCCCAACTCCTCAAAAAGATATCGGATGGGGAGAAATCTGTAAGCTCTTTTTCTTTGTTTTTTTCCACTGTGTCCTGGAGAGAATAGAAAGGTATAGGATTTTCGGATATGGGGAGAGATTGAAATTCCAGGGGTGTTAGTCCCTGGAAATAGGCAATTTCTATATCCTCAGAGATAGGTCCCAGGGGAGGTGTAGACTGAAATACTGAAGTGGATAAAACAAACCTATAACATCCATGAACCTCCATTTTTTTTGGACAGAAAAGGCACTTGGCATGTAGTTGGGACTTTATATAGAGGTAAATCTCACTCCATATCTATATGCCTTTAAAAAGTCACACATACCTCAGGAAAGAAGCTTTCAGGTCTGAGTTCTTTGGCCTAGGGACACAGTGTGTTCAGCAACATGGGTCCAACTTCATCTTCTGAGAGGCAACCAAGGGCTATATTAATACTCTTTATTGTTATGGGAGTCACTTGTACTATCCTGACCAAACATTCAAAAGGAAGTTTCTCATGCCTAGTACTGGAGTTTTTCTTAGGCCATGGATCTTGTGGGTGTATTGTTAGCTATTTGTTTAACTTTGTGTGTGTGTATGTTTATATGTATTTTGTATAATTTTAGGTAAGTATAAAATAATATAATTTCTTGGGGTATTATCAAACAGCCTTGGTACTTGAAAGTAGGGGTTTATATGAGAGAGACTTGAAAGTATCTGGGAGGGACTGGAGCAGGAAAAGTGATGTAATTATGTTTTAGTGAAAATATACTAAAATAAATAAAATATTAAAACAACGGATTAGACAAAGTTTCAAAGACTAAAAAAGTCATTTATAAATCAGACCTTGAAATTTTTCTTTTATTTCCATTGACCTGAACTATTATTTTGAAAGTCTTCTTGCTCCCTTTCTGGTTGCTATTTCCTTTCTAGAGATTGTCCACATTATACCTTTAGTTCTTTGGTGGTCTTTTAGTAGTTAAGCCACTAGAAAAATGGAGATCAACAAATTATCTGTTGGAACAACAAGCCCCCATTAGAGATTAAAACAGTCATGTGGCTTCCACTTACAGCTTAAAAAGGAGGAGCTTCTGAAGACTCTTGGAGTCTGGAGGCAAACTCTCAGAGTATCATACCTTCCCCAGACCAAGAGGTAGGGGCATATCTTCTCTGCCTCTTGACAGAAGAGGTAGCAAACTCAGCAGCTTAGTTTTGGTCTCAGGGGTTGAACCCACAGTCTTACACATGCTAGACAAGAGCTCTATGATTCGCCTATACCTGTAGCCCAAGAGTGATCAGAGACTGTGCAGGTGTCACACTCTTCTTTTCTACTGGGAACTCAAAGTGGACACTTGTCCCCAAATGCTGCCACAATCCTTCCTGCCATATCATCTCCAGTCCGCTGGGACAAACCACTCTTCTGAGAGAGACAAAGTACAGATGTCTTATATGCCTCTTTATGTTCTTGTGCAGTAGGGAATTAGTATCCAGTACAATTAAAAAATGTGTTCCCAATTGTTCAGGACTTGGGACAGATGGAGAACTCTAGGAGCAGCTTTGTCTGTTTTAAGGAGAGGCTCAACTACCCTTTGAATCCCAGTGTCTTTCCCTTTTGCCTTGCCATGCCTAGATGTTATGCATTTGCTAAACATTTCCTCTTTATTGTGAATGACTGTTGTGAGATAAAATTTAACAGGAAGGTTTTTACATGTTCCCTGAAGGAATAAGGACTAGAAAAACCTCTGGGTGGCTTTAGAGTCTTAATTGAATAAGATGTTGGTGTGAAGTAAGAGGACAGAGGTGGTGGCTACCAAGGGACACAGTGAATCCATTCTCTGAGTTGAGATATTAATAGTCCCTAGGTGTGACACCATGCAAGGCAGGAGGAGGCATAGCAGTTCAGAGATATTGCCTGAGAGCAGAGAAGCAGGTGGAGGGGAGGAATCATGACATCTTTTTGAACCTTTGTTCCCTTTTGGAAATTATCCATCTCCTTGCTTATTTTCAGAACAAAACTTTGTGATGCTATGCCTATCTTTTTTAACCTTGCTAATAACTTCTAAGATAAAAATGGAAACTGGGGAAATATGGGGAGTTAGAAGGATCCCTGGGACTCACTGGGAAGCTAGCCTAGACTTCTTGGTGAGGTAAAAATAAATGAGAGGCCCTGTTTTACAACAATCAGTAAAATGAGAATGACTCCTAAGGTTGTCTCCTGGATTCCATGTGCATACCTGTAAACAACTCATTGCACACGAATCACACAACACGCAAGTCGATGTCCTTCTCAAAGATGGCAACATGGACCACAAGGTTTGAAAGCATTATTAAGCATCTGCCTGTCATGTTCTTTCAACTGCCTCCTCCTCATGTCAGGTCTCTAGCATGTCGGTACCTTTTCAAGATCTCTTGTGAATGAATCTATTTTCTTCACTCCTTCAGACAGAGAGCCTTCACATTGCTCATCCCTTCTATTGGGAGGTTTTGTCTTCTAACCTAGAGAATATACCAGTCTCTGATCAGTAATGCATGTCTAGTGAGATATTCTGAGGACCACATGACCCTAATAGGGAAAGGGACTCACTCCAGCTGCTCTGAGCCCCAGAGAAGAGTGGGACTGTTTTCAAGTTGTTCTGTTCATGGTTAAAGTTGACCAAGTTCTGGCGACGATCTTTTTAAAGGTAACCTTAAATAGGTAGCAGTTCCAAAATCTTCACTTAGTTC
This sequence comes from Mus minutoides, assembly GCA_902729485.2. NCBI lineage: Eukaryota > Metazoa > Chordata > Mammalia > Rodentia > Muridae > Mus > Mus minutoides. The sequence goes on along the minus strand of LR751502.1, from coordinate 64,720 downwards.
TGTAGCATGTAGAAAGCTCAAGAGAACTTTTCAGGTGGGAATGTCTAGGAAAAGATACTTGATACAAATGGTCCTCTCTTTGCCCTTTGGGCTGAGTTGTCCCTTCTTTGTCTTAGATGATAATAGCCTTCAAGCCTTAGAAAGCTACTTAATCCTAAGTCTTTTGACTTTACCTAGACATCATTTATCTAGGGATAGTCAATTAATAAGAGACATGGCTCTAGATTCTAAGCTGCTTAACCCCTAGTTCAGGTCTCTTGAAAAGGAGCTGGGAAAATCAGAGTGGAGATAGTTCAACTCCCAGCTTCATCTTAAAAGTCCTCATGGGATCAAATTGTTATTATTTTCTTCTCTTTTAGATTAAGAAAAACTTGGGAGTTACCTCGGTTATTCAATGACTTCCATACTTCTATGGACCCTGACTCTTCCTCAAAATCCTCTCTGTTTTTGCATTCACCCAGTCTCCTCCCTCCAAGGGAAACTCATTCCTCAGGGCAATCAATGTCCCTCTCAGCCAGAACCCTGTTACCAGGGCAACCATTCCAGGCAGTCAACTTGGGCTCATTGAGATGCAGATGCTGAGCCCAGGGCCCCGCAGAAGGGCAACTGCTATCAGAGTGGGCAGTTTCTGGCAACTCTAGAGTGTATTATACCAAGTGGGACATGGTAATTATGTATTTGTGGCTTTCGTTATGTGCCAGTATAATTGTCCCAAATTCATTGTTGTTTTAAAATTCTTATTTTTCTCCCTAGACCACTCAGCAAAAGACAGAAATTAGTGCCAGAGGGCAGATTTCTTCCTGGAAGAGACACTCACTTGGATAGAAAATAAGTGCCGTGATTTAATATCATCCAGTTGGTTATGAAGTTTTCTCCATTGGTGGGTGCACAATCTCAATCTAATTGCCAATGGGAGGTCACCAGGACCCTGAGCCGTGTCAGTATGCACATCCATATTAAGAAATGAACTGGGCATGGCATGGTGGTTCACAACTTCCCTTGGAAAAGAGGGCCATGTGAAGACTTGGAGATCATTGTTCCCTCTCTCTGTCCCTGGCTTTGTTTCCATACTGGTGAATGTCCACCTCCAAGAAGATAGGTTTCTGACATCAAACTTACCAACTAAAATAACATCCTTGGATAACATCACCCGATCCTTGCTCATGTTAGCTTAGCGAGTCTATAATGTGGTAGGTATGGTCAACTCACATGCAGTTTTCCCGAAGTATCTCCAATCTTAAGGCTAGAAAGAACAATGGCAGGGAATAAGGAGACGATGCTTATATGCTTATTGTGAATCATATTCTTTAATCTTAATGAGAGAAAAAGTATGGGTGCACAGAGAACTACACTAGACATGGTTCAGTGGGGCTTTGAAGTTAGTTCAGATGAGAGGTTTGAGGATACAAAATGGAAAACGTGTGTTTGAATTCTGGACACCGCTCCTTTTAGTCTGTGGAACCTGGATCTAATCCCTTCAGTTTTTTCAACCTTGGATGCATTTGGAGCAAAAAGAGAGAGAGAGAGAGGAGCTGTGCTGCCGTGGAAGTAGGAGCGAGCATGGTAGCTGAGTGCCTTGCATACATTATCTAGTCTCTAGAGTCCTTTCTGGTGAGGACACTGAGGCACAGACTGGGTCCATAGCTACTATGTGGTGGAACTAGGGTTCTAACACAGGACATTTGCTTCCAAAACATTCACTGCTACTCTGTTGTTTTTAGGACTAAGATGGAAAAGCTCTCATCTGGAGAGACTATCCATTGCAGGCCATTGGTATCTGTCCATTGGTATCTGTCAATCTTGTGCACATACTTGACTCAGTATCACTGTGAAAGGATGGGATGCCCTGGGCGCGTTGGGCCTTTCTGCAGGGGAGGTTCTTCTGTTTCTCCTCTCACTATGGTAGAGGCTATTCTTTTAGAACACTGGGTAGTTATGGCTGTTTGCTACCCAGCTCTGGGCTTGGACTCTTGTGTGTGTTTGATCTCATCTTTTGGGGGTGAATTTGAAGCTGTGGGTTTGAGGATGGTCAGATTCTCCTGCCTGAGTTAGGCATTTTGCCCAGAGAGTGCTATTGTGCGGAAGGACCTTGTGTCATGCATTGTTGTGGTTGTTGTTGTTGTTACTGTTGCACACCCCCCCCCCAAAGGGCAGTGATTGCTCTCAATTTGCTGAGCTATCTCTTCAGTTCCCAGACTGAATTTCTTAAAGAGAACAATTTTCAAAGCAAGTAGAAAGTCATAAGAGAGCAGTGGGCTTCACCTTGGCTTTACATCAGAGTAAATGTGTAGCTTTAAACTTCTCTGATGCATAGTGTTCTTAAAACATTCCCATTCAGAAAGCCAGGTTTTTACGTGGTCTCAGATGTGCCCTGAACATTGGCATTTTTGAAGGGTCCCAAGTTGATCCTAATATGTACCCTGGCAGGACTCGGCACTGGGGGAACCGTATGCATTTAGATGCTCTGCGACTGCGGGCCAAGTTCTTAATTTTCCAACCAAGGGTTCCGTGTTCTCATTCTGTATTAAGGGTTATAAATTATGGACCCAGTTCTAAAGCTAGGATCTAGAGACACCAGCCTAGAATAACATTCCCACAGGAGAAGAAAATTCATGCATGAGGAGCAACTTGTCAGTCAAACAAAGCACGATAGTCTGAAGATGTCGGACAATGCCTCAGTCATGCTACATCTTGAGGCAGTATTTTCTTTTTTCTTTTCAAGAGAACTTGGAAATCTCTCTCTGGGAGAGTTCTTAACCTTGCTTGCAAGTTCTGCTTGAGAAAAGTCCACGCTTGTTCCACTAGGCCCAGTGCCAAGAGCCTGGCCCGAGACCAGTCTTTCAGTACAGACCTCTGTTTCCATGTGGATTTTGACAGGTGGTCTTACAGCTGTTGCCCTTCTTCTCCCACTTTCTCTAGAACCTTGTTCCGCCATCAGTTTTACTCCGACATTCTTGAAGTTTTGCTTTCCCCTTTTCTACTGGCACCTTTTCTTTTTCTAAAAAATAGCATGCCTCAAAGTACTACTCCTCTCCAAAAAGCTGTCACAGGGAGGACTTGATCCTCATTGCCTCTGTGTCCTCAAGACCCTTCCTCAAGTCTGCAGCTGATTGGTCCTTCTGCAGATCCCCCAGAGGTCTTTCTGCCAGGCAGCCTGCCCCCTGGCCAATAGCTGACATTGCTCTCTCTCAGTTTCCATCCTCAGAGGAGCCTGGCAGCATCCAGCAACTGTTGGCTCCTTGTTAAAAATAGAACCTTACCATTCCCACCTAGAATTCTCATCTACCCATCAGAATTTTCTGCGGATAAGGCCTTATTACTGTATTAAAACCAATTCCATTGATTCTTTTATTTATTTATTTATTTATTTATTTATTTATTTATTATTAGAGAGTTTCTTTATTTACATTTCAAGTGTTATCCAAAAAGTCCCCTATCCCCCCCACCCTGCTCCCCTACCCTCCCTCTCCCTCTACTTGGCCCTGGCATTCCCCTGTACTGGGGCCTATAGACATTGCTAGACCAAGGGCCTTTCTTCCCAAATAATGGCCTACACACGAATGCTTAAGACCAGTGCTCTGTAGGTATTTATTGCGTGCGTGTGACCTTAGTGTTTGGAATGTTCACGTCACCTTTCCTTTTCACATCGGATGTTTGCTTTATATCTAAGTTACACACTACCGAGAGATGGTTGAGAATAAAGATTTTGAGCACGAGCCCTGTAACCAGTCCACCTGTGGTGGAATCCCAGCGCTGTTTTCACCAGCTGCTTTAGCCTCTTCCAATGGGAAAATAGTGTCCATCTCACAGGGTTGAAGGTAGACATGGATAAGTTAACACTTATAAAGCATCCAGAGTACTGCCTATACCTACGTGCTCCAAACAGTGCCTGTTAGATTATATAGGTTTATAGCTTTTCTATTCATATAAAATCCTTATCCTCTCCTAAGCTACTGTTAATGTAATTGACCAAGGAGCTTCAAATATTTGTCTGCTCTCAGTGTGGTTAATTGGTTCCGACATGTTGCTTGAAGCCATCGTCTTTCCCCTCCGCATTTAAAGCTATCATTTTTAATCTGCTTTTTCTCAGGTGTCTCAGTCCACCTGAAGAATGTATTGGTTATCCATCAGCAAAGATTCCCTACAGCAATGATTTTCAACTTTTACTCCTCAGCTAACTGAACCTATGGATTTATGCTCTTCTAGGCTATAACTTCTAATCTGGTAATATTTACTAAATTGTAATATGCCACGAACAAGAAAGCATCCAAAGCTAGAGAAGGAATAGGATTGCTAAAGTCATAGAGAAATGTCTGTCAACACTTTCTAAATCTCATAAGCCATTGGAGATATATCAGGCTTGGGACCCAATATTATCATCTGGGGATGAAACTAGTTTCTTGAGAGACAAGCCTTTGTATTTGATGAACTCTATGCAACTTACTCAGATAAAGAGGCTCAAATATATGGCAAGAGAGCAGCCTGCAAAAGGCCAAGAGGGGGATGGTTGATGAGCCAGATGATTTAATGGGCCATCTCCCCTGTAGTTAATTTCCCTAGATCTCTTGTGCTATATTGATTTTGCAAATAGCTATTGTCACATCTGCCCCTTCAGCTCATGGGAACCAGTAGGTTTTAAAAAATTGAATTGGGGGGGGTACAGATTAATCAATATCAAGATTTATTGACTTGGGACATTTATATTAACAGTAGCAAAGTTAAGTAGCATAGTTGAGTTTCTAAAATGTGTTTTGAAACTATTTCCCTTTGTGGATGTGATATGGCCCTCACCTCCACTTCCTGGAATACCTGTTTTTATTTGTGAAGCTAGTGGGATTTATGTTATGGTTGCAATCATATCAAGGTACTTTTCAAATGCCAAGTGATAATCATAAGAAGAGCCTCAAGTTTCCGCTTGTTCATGACATTTTTTTTTTCCTTCTGATTTCTCCTTTTAAAACACTTCTAACTTTTAGGTTATGTCTTTGACAGTTTTATTTTTAGAGGCAGGAATTCTGTTTTTTTGTGCAAAATATGCCTACTGCTTTTAAAAAGTCAACAACTACTTTGTTTAATTGAATAATTAATGTCTATCTCTTTTTTTTTTTTTAACCAGGAAAGGGTTGCATTCTTCTTTCTCAAGGGCATAAATGAGAACACTTCCAATATAATCTGCTCTTCACCGGGGTGCTCTTTTTATCACTGTGCTTGAGGGGGACTTATTATTAAGAAGAAAATCGTTTTGAGCTGTCTAGTCCACTGTGGTTTTAGTCCAGGTGTGTTTTTAATCAGCTGCCTATGGTATCTTCTAAAATGATCTTATGAAAAGTTTGGATGCGGCAGAAGCAATTATAGCTTTGCTCTAGAGATGTAGTTTGTAGATTATAATGTAGTTGTTACTGTTTTTCCTAAGACCCTGCTCAATTGAAAGGTGCTACACTGGTCTGAGGCATTGTTGCATAGGGGCAGTGAAGCCTGCCTCTTCTTTCTTTAAGGGCAGAGTTCAGCAAAATGAGAGCTATGGAGAGTCAGCTTGCTTGGGCAAGGCCGGAGTTCCCAGCTTCAGGACAGGTAGATAGATGATTCCCACTAATAAGAGGCGAGTTATGTGTGTTGGTAAACAAGTGACAGTTTTCTGTCAAATCTGTCACAAATCATCTGTCATCTATGTGGTTGTTCTGATTGCCCTCTACCTACTCTCTTCATTTAGGACATCTTTAAAGTAGTGAGGTCATTCTTGTTGTAAGCTGCCAGCTGCCTACTTGCTGCCCCTCCTCCATCCTGGCTGGGGTTTGCTCCTTTGTTCTTATTGCTCATCATCTGTGACTTCTTGGCAGGGTCATATAGAAAGCGAGCATCCACTCAGCATGACCCACTCTGCATGACCCATGAAGCACTCTTTTAATCTCTGATGTTGAAAGATGAGTGCCAAGCCTGACTCTTAAGCACTTGGCAAATTCTAGCTCTGTCTTCTCTATCTGTGTTTTCTGTTTTCTTTAAAAGATGGGCTAAGTAAGGACAGGAATAGTGGATGATAATGATGGCGAAGAGGATAATTATTTATTGAGAATCTATCTATTTTGGGCTGACTCCTAGGTTTTTTTCAGGTGTAGATGCTATTTCATTAAATCCCTGAAAATATGACCTCTGCTTTCCGTTATAATATCTCTATTTTATTTATGGTAAAAATGAGTGAAAGACAGGGTTGATTGTCATTTAGATAACAAGTCACAATGTCAGAGCCTTACCTTGAAGTCAGTGTTGAGTCTGAAGTCACTACAAAACAGTACCCCAATCCTAACCATGTGGCCCTTGACTGGGAACTCTCTGCCTGGTTGGAGAGTCTGTGGAGAATTTGATTCACTGAATTCAGAACAACCCTAACTTGTAAATTCCTCTAGGGATTTTCTTAGCTTGTGTTATCCTAAACTGTCTACATGATACTCCCAGAAGACAGCAGCCAGTAAGATGTGCATTGTTCTTGAGAACTTCCCTGCTCCCATTCTTGCCAAGTTTTCCTCTCTGCATGAGAATGCAACACACTTAAACAAGGTCTCTGTGAAGCCTCTTATCTAGCCTTCTTTTCTTTTCATTTTTCTTCTTTTATCTTCTCTTCCTCTTCTTCCTCTTCCTCTTCCTCCTCCTCCTCCTCCTTCTTCCTCTCTCTCTCTCTCTCTCCCCCCCCCCTCTCTCTCCCTCTCTCCTCTCTTGTTGAGATTCTAAGAGCTATGTTGACTTCAGTGAAGAGTCAGTCAGGTAGAACCTGGATTTTATAACTTATAGCCCAGGGGACTTGTCACCATATCACACTGCCTGCCAGTCACCTCCTTTAGCCATATGCACTTACTTAAGAGGATAAGGTGAGTTTTATTTTCTCTATGACTTGCCCAGGGACAAATCAAAGAGAGATGGACTAATAACTCATGTCACCAGAAAGAGAGACAGAGCCATCTTAAGAGGGAGAACCTGATCTGGAGGTAGAATGTGGGCTACTGTGCATAGCTGGGAGACAGATCTTAAACTTCAAAACTTGACAGCAATAGAATCAGATGTATAATGCACCTGGTTTCCAGGCAGAGTGTGCTCACTGCAAGACTTATCAGTAGTCATCTATTTTATCACGAAAAGGGAAAAAAATAAGTTTTGTATATTTTTGCATATGTCTTTCTTCAACAGGATGTTGTTTGTAAATAATATGAGATTAGAAATGATCTCAGCAAGGGTACAGTATGAGGAATTATGAAGCTTCTGTATATAGTGACCTTTCACAAAGGAGTGCAAAAACTGAACTGTGGTGGAAATAACTGTGGGGTGTGACTTCAAGGAGTCAAGAACTGACAGCCATGCAGCAGAGCAGCCTCTTGAAGGCTCATGCCTGCTAGGTTCTCGCTATCACGACTGCTTCCATATGTCCACTCTTAAAGCACAGCTGGCAGCCTGTCTGCTAGACCCAGGACCTCTCAGGATCTGGCTCACCTCTGCACCTCCACAGTGTGTGCAATGCCAATGGCAGCGGGCCACATGGCGGCTCGATGCTCAGCACCACAGCCTAGTTTTACATATTTTTAATATCTTCGTTGAAATGATCTGATAGCAGGTGATATTCTATGTCCTGCAGTACCCGAAAGGAAGGGTAGAGTTGCTGCACTCAGCAAACTGGGACAGAGCTCATTTTAGTTGTGCTTGGTTAAGGGGATTTATGGATTATGTGATACAGTGGTTTGTTTTTTTTTAAACCATCTTTCATAAAAAGGACTCACACATGGCTTATGTAAACTCCTTTCAGGACTGTTGATTGAAGATAATACCGTTATTATTATAGTATTTAATAGAAATGAATTCTATATGTGAGCAATATATCTACATTACTCCTTCCTCTCCCTCCTCCAATTTCCCTTTCCCCCTTTTAAATTAATAATATTTTTGAAAATTACTGTTACATATATATATATTCTATGTATGTATATATATATATATATATTCTATATCTGCATGTGCACAAATATATACATATACCTACCGAGTCATTGAGCTCTGCTCCTATGTATCCAGGGATGACTACTTTGAATTGGACAACTAAAGTGAGAGTTTGTCCCAGAAGCCAACTGATTATCTCTCCCTCAAAAGCCATTGGCCTACTGTATCTCTTAATCCAAGGGTGAAATAATGCAGCATTTCCCCTATCCCCATTAGCATGTCATCTGGTATCCACATTTTGCTGGTTCTAGTTCATGCTACCCTATTGTTGATAGTTCATGGATACATTTTACTTGTCAAGTTTGGGGGACTAAGTCTATACAAAAGCTTACTGAATTTTTGGCTTTTATAATCTTTCTGGCCCCTGAAGATAATACTAATATTTTCATCAAACAGTAACAAAATGGTAGAGGGTAACATAGGATAAAAATTAAGTAGGCTATGTGTAGAGGTATGTTTGTGTGTTAGTTACTTTTATAGAGCCATGACTAAAATACCCACGAGAACACTTTCTAGGAGAAGGATTGCGTTTTCTCACAGTGTCAGAGCTGTTAGTCTATGGTCCTGGGCTCTGATGATTCTGGGTCTCTGGGGAGGCAAACAGTATGGTGGCTGGAGGCAGCATGTGGTAGAGACTGCTCATCTCATAGTAGACAGGAAGCAAAGGAGGTTAGAGAACAGCTATAACCTTCAAAGGAAAATCTCCAGGAAACTATTTAGTCTAGCAAGGGCCTACATCCTAAAGTTTCTGGAACCTCCCAAAATTACTGTTACCAGCTGGCAGAATCATTCAACGTGCCCATAGGGGCATACTTCAGGTTCAAATCCTTACAGTGTATGTATGTACACATACACATTTTTAGAAACATGGGTATTCTCTAGGAAGACAAACCACTTTTTAAAAATGACTGTAAATCCTCTAGGCTTAACAGAATTAAGGCCTAGTCATCATTCATTTGGACAGTGTAGGCCAGATGAGCCCAGTGAGGCATTTACAGACCCCGACTTGCTTTATGGACTTCCTCTGCCATGTATCCAGATGGCGAATAAAGTACATATATGTAGATATGTTCAGGGTATTTTCCTCAATATTCTATTGACTTGAACTTAGGTCTAAAGGATATTCCTGGCTGTTGGGAAGTTGATAATATCTAGCTATGAATCTATTGGATTAAGGAAAGTTATTTCTCAAACACTAGCCACTTTTGAGCTAAGTGAGAGATGAAAAATATACAGTAAGTAGTTTGTTTATAAAGGTTGAAAAGTTCAGAAGATTGAGTTTAGATTTCAATGTAGAAGACTTTATGTATCAATCTAGCCACTAAGTGTCATGGGCCATGCACACTCTTGGCTCTGGGGATTCAGCCGTGAAAAACAAACAAACAAACAAACAAACAGTCAAACGTTTCTTCTGCTTGGATATTCATATTTGAGACAGTATCTTGGTTAAAAAAAAAAAGGTTCAGTTGAGTTCAGGAGACCAAGCAAGGATGAAGGAAGGATCAGGGGTTCATGCTTCAGATCTTTCACTTTGAACCATGTGAATTAAAGCTGAGGATTCAAATGGGTATGTCTGTTCATACAGATTTTCATGGCCAGGAGCTTGCCATGTGTTTTTTTTTTTTTCAGCAAGGGACAACCTCTCAAGTCTTTGTAAATAGAGGTAATACAGTGCTTTCCATGTAAGGATGCTCTGATCATTGAATGAAGCAATAAGCACATGACACCTAGTGCAGTATCCTACCGCAGAGTCATCTCCCAGTGTGTGAATGGTAGTCGCAGTGACATCAAGAGATAACAGTTATTAGGCAGGATGGAGGCTCTGTCCATGAAGGTTCTCTGGGCTAAAATCACCAAAAACAAGGCAAGTTTCACTGAACATTCTTTTTTCACCCAAATGGTTATCAGGTTATTATTGTGCTATTGCTTTTAATTTTCTAAAACATTAAACCATTTTTTTCTTAAAAATATCTATTTAAAGTTACTGCCAATCTTTTAAATATCTAAACTATTAAAAAAGGGTTAATAAGAGGAATAACTATCTAGAACCCCCTCGTATTTGGAAAGAACTATTTTTATCATGTTGGTGTCTTTTTTTTTTCCTGAATAATCTCAAGCATACAAAGACAGAGTGAACTCGACCTTAACTATTCATGGCTAGTGTAAATTCTGAATTCTTTAGAAAAGAGCTTCTTTCTAATCAATAACCAACTTGATGGGCTTCCTGCCATGATGTGATTCTTAGTCCCAAGGCCCGCCTATTGTCTACTTTTAGCTCCTTTCTATTAAATGTTCTTAAAGCTTTTCTTCTATGAATTCTAGCTAGCATTTTCCTATTAGTTTTTTGCTTTGAAATGTTGTTGGAACCAGGTACACTTATAAAATTATGCAAAAAAGAGAGGTGATTGAGCCCTTTCCTTAGTATTACTATATAGTTGTCTGCAACCTTCCCTGGTCGGGGTTGAATAGCATTAGGGATCATTCAGTCAATCTCTATCCTTTAAGGAATAAAGCATCCAAATACTTATCATGGACTCATCCGGTAGTCATAGCAGTCATGTGCTTTCAACTCAAGATGGACAGCTACTACCTCTCAGTCAACTACTTATATTCATTCCTGTTTGAGATTCTTTTGTCTTTTGTCTTGTTTTTTTCCTAAGAGAAAAATCACAAGAGTGAGAATTTGTTTCAATACATAACCTGTCTTAGGGAAGAGTTTTTCTCTCTCGTTTAGAGAAGGAAGAATTCCATGAGAACTCTAGAGGGAAAGGAAGGGAGGAAGGAAGAAAGGATGGACAGAAGGAAGGAAGGAAGGAAGGAAGGAAGGAAGAAGGGAGGGAGGGAGGGAGGAAGAAGGGAGGGAGGGAGGAAGAAGGGAGGGAGGGAGAGAGGAAGGAAGGAAGGAAGGAAGGAAGGAAGGAAGGAAGGAAGGAAGAAGGGAGGGAGGGAGGGAGGACAAAGAGACGGAGGGAGGGAGGGAGGAAAGGGAAGAAAGAAGTTAGCAATTGTGTGTGCTGTGCATGGGCAGCTTCCTGGAATCTTTCTGAGTCTGCTTGTGATTACATTTCAATTTTCCCTATCTAAACTGAAGTTTTCTTTTGCCTCTAGTGGGCTTCTTTCCAAAATCTGGATAATGCAAATTGACAATGTAAACAAGGCTGTAGGGGAAATTGGGCACTTACTCTAACACTTTGAAGGCAAATATTTTCTTTAGTTCTACAACTAAGTTTTAAATACAAGTCTAGGGGATGGGTATAAAGGTCTTGTGCATGCTCCTTGCTTACAGACAACTGATATGCTAATTAAAAGTCACTCCTAGACAGTGAAGCTGGTATTCTGAAATCTTGTTGCCAAGAAATGCTTTGTGGCTTTTAGCCATAGGAAAGGATGACAATCAATGCTTAAAATACTATTATTTAGCCTTACTAAATTAGACAGGTTTTCTTTATCCTTTATCCCATTAAGCTTGCTTAGACGATTGATAATTGAACAAAAACAACAAACAAAAAACATGTTTATGCAGGGAAGGACTGGAGAGCACGTGAAGACAATGCAGAAAGCCACAGCAGTTACCCAAGCACTCAAGGCAGGGATGGACACTGTAGTAGCAAGTCCCCTAGTAAGGGTGTGATGTTAGGGGGGGTCAGGTGTAGATTTTGCTTAGAGAAATAAGATGGAAGAAATTGAAGATATGAAAATTCATAGATTAATTTTATATAACATTGAACTGTGGTGAGTTGCCAAACTCCAAAAATTGGATTTATGATGTTTCGGGGTGTCCTAAGGAAGACTTGGGTCATAGCTCTGAGAAGTCATATCCTAACCCTATGAAGTCCTGGTTTAGTTCTAAACCAGGACAGGGTTCCAGAGTAAACACTGGTTTACTCTTACTCATATTATACGCCTGTCCGTTAGCTTTGGATAGAGCTGATGCTGAGAGTTAGGTGCTGAGCTTGGAGTCAGGATCTAGGCTCCAATTCTAGTTCTGGAATGTATGAAGCCTGGGGACCAGGCACGTGTGATTCTTGTTTGCATTGTGCTTTATCCAGCTGTGGAATGGAACTGATGAAGTTTACTCTGTACAGGATTTGGAGAAGTAGACATTGTTTGTTGTTCCTATTTTAGAGATGAGGAAAACAAGGGTCAGAGAACTCTAACATAAGTGCAAGAGGTACCACATGCAATGGTGCTTGTCAGTTGAGTTTATTTACAGGTAACCTGTATTATTATGTATGTGATGACTCTTGAGGCTTCTTTGAATGTGGTCCCGTTTCTCACTTTTGGACTTTTAATTTTGTACTTCCCCAAATGCTGGCATCTACTTGTTATTCTTCTCTTTTCTTCTACCCTCTTTCTACTTTCTTGCTTATCTTGCTATTTCTGATAAGAGCATCAAGTTTATTTGACAAGTTTGTTCAGAATACCCAGGTTTACATCGCAGGCATTAGTAAATACTGATGTCACCTCTATGGCCATGGGCTCCTTGAAAAGAAGGTGTCTAAGACTGATGATCAGTCTTAAGACCCAGAGGATATTATCTAGTTTAAAACTTTATGATTTGAAGTTCCTCGAATATTAAACGAGGAAAGTCCCAGTTTTCAAGTCTAAAGTGGAAAGGATCTTTTCATAGTGGAGGTGAGGATCTCTTCAGGATGAGAGATCAGAGAGGAGAGTAGCTGTCAATAGATTGAGAACAGAGTGGGGATGTAGAGAGGATGCTATAGCAACTTGCCAGGAGTCAGGCAACATCAGGCAGCCACCTCAAAGCAGTTCCTACAAGAGCAAACACTGACATTATAGCAGCAGCCACAAAACTATCCCTTGTTCGCTAGAGTCCTCTTTTTGAGATGACAAGGTTAAAAACTCTCCTGTATGGAGTAGCTTCGTGAGACACAGATGAGTTTTAAATATGCCAAGAGTCACCAGAGATCTGGAAACTGGAGTATTCCCTTGTGGTTATGTGCTCTTTACATGTTACCACTACATTAGAGTGTCTTGGGGAGACTACACTTGTCTCACATGGCTGCTTGGATCTTTTGACAGAACAGCTGTGAAAGTATCTCTTCTCCCAGTATGGAGATAGGAAGCAAATAGAAGATTGTTGGTGTGTGAAGTGAGAAAGGGATGATACAGCAGGGGGATGCATAGGCATGGCAGGAGTAGGATTGCTGGTACCATGCCTAGCCAGTAAAATGGAATTGATAAGGAAGGAAAGAGAGGTAGCCACCCATGCTTACTATATTGTCACTGTGGGAAGAAAAAAAAAAGTGATAATGTGCTTTCAGCTTGAATCTGAGGGAGACTGATAATCTAAAAAAAAAACATTATTTGTCATATTCCTTTAGAAACATTAGTTTTATGTATATAATTTTTTTGGTAGAAATTGTGTGTTATTAAACTTTTGTGACTTTCTTCAAAATGGTTGAGCGGGACCGGTAATCTTAGCACTCATGAGACAGAAGCAGGAAGATTGAGTTCCAGGCCAGCCTGGTCTGTGTAATAAATTTCACAGGCCGGCAAGGTTATACAGTAAGAACACACTTAAAGTTGAAGCTAGTTGTAATCCCACCAAGAAAGCTGAGGCAGTGGGATCTTAAGTTCAAACCTATCATGGGCTACATAGTGTGAGATCCTGTCTCAGAAAATGATAATAAATTAAACTTAAAGTGTATATAGTACAGTTTGAATTGTATGTCAACATGAGAAGCTCAAAAATAGTTTTCTAGTAGAGTTCATTGGTTTCCACACATGCATTCAGTTACTGTGGCATGAGAAGAGCTAATTATTAATGAATTCCGTAAATATTAGATAGAGAGGCCTAGAGTTCTCTGATCATGGACCAGGTAAGAAAAATAACTTTGAAAGTACCAGGAGTTGAGGCACATGACTGTGTGTGTGACTAAGTGGCTTTATTCTGAAAGAAATCTTTAGTCTACTCTCCTTCCAAATGGGGAACTGTCACAGAAGCAAGGTCTGCTGGGAACAACCGGGAGAGGGGGAAGAAGAGACAGGAGTGCGATGGAAGTGTGAGGCTGTTTACAGCGTAGAAGAGAAGAGTGTCAGCGGTTCCCGATGAATGTGTTTGTGAGAACATACTACATTTTGTCAGAGTTTATAGTTCTCTAAATCTTATCAAGTCATGTATTTCTAAAAGTAAGCTTTGAGACACAGCCCATAAGTGTTATAAAAGTCTATCTTACTTTAAGACAGAATTGTGAGAAAAGTACTTTAACCAGTATACTGTTATGATATTTAACTACTAAGATTTCTTCTGCCATAACATTGCTATCAGGTAGTTTGGTTTTTGTTTGTTTTTGTCACTCCAGTCAGGTCACCATTCACGTGAGGTGACATCCTGTCCAGGTAACCTTCACAGGGTCTTAGGGAAATAATGGTATTAATTATAAAGTGCTTCCTAGCCTGGCTTCTAAAGAAAGCTAACTGAACTTAAGTCGTAGCTCTAGGATACCATTAAGGATAAGTGAGTTATTTATCACTTCATATTAGCAGGGACTTTGCTAGATGAACTTGTTGTAAACTCCATCTGATTAAACCTAAACTAAGGTGGGGCCTAAGCCCAATTATCTATGGTGCCTCTTTATGCATGAGCAGTAAAACCCAAGCTCTGTCTTCCCTGAGATATACTCTCAGTATGGGGTAAGGGTCACCTGTTGTAGCTGACTCTTAGATGGTCGTAAGGTCTTAACCATCCTTGGTGCCTGGACATGAACTGCATCTATTTGTTGGAGTATGTTTTTAGCTGTTAGAAAGCTATTATAATGAGGACAAATTCATTCCAGCACATTGACTCTAAGGGTATCACATAAAAAATGTAGCGCACAGTTATTTATATATTTACTCCTCCAATAAACAAACCTTTAAATACTGGAAGACAGTGATCTTCTCACCTTGCAGTATCTCCATTTCCCAGAACCCTCAGTTGCTATCTATGCCATGGCTGCAGATTTCCAACATCATATTCTAGACAATTTTGCCAGAGTTGTCATTAAGATAGTTGAGGATGTGATTCATCTGTTTATTATATGCTTGTTAAATTTCTAGTTTTGTGTCAGGAAATGGGGATACAATGGTGAATAAGATAACAAACTCCAGGTTTAAAGAGTCAGGAAACAAACAAGTGAATGTGTGAATATATAAAGCATTTTCACATAAAGCTGAAAGAAAAAAAAAATCTAGTAAAGAAAAAACAACATTGACAGCAAAAGAGGAGCTATTTTAATAGAGCAGTTCAATTGGTAAGTTGTCTCTGCACGTGCGCACACACACACACACACACACACACACACACTCACTCACCCACTTGTGCACGTGTGTGCACACATTTGCATATGCACATCAATTCTCCTTAAGATAATATCTTCTCTGCCAAGTCAGTTCTTAGACCCTTGCGATAGTAATTAAAACAATGATGAGAGGCAGAGGGATGGAGGGAGGGAGAATATTAAAATAGCTGGAAGAAAATAAGCATGCTTAGTTAGGGAGGAATTATTTGAGTTTCAAGCTGAAGTCCCTGTAGTTATAAGGGGCAGTATCAGTGACCGATTTGAGTTGGAAATAATACAATAAGGCTCTAATTGTGGCATGCCCCATCTAAAGAGGTCGGTTCCTACTCAGCTGGAGCAGCGTGCTTGAATGCATAATGCAGACCCAGTATCACCATATGTCTTTCTTTTTCAAGAATAGCAACAGATCTGGTTTTTACATGAGATTTTTTTTTTCTCCCTCAATTGTGAAAACACTGTCATAGAGACTCCTGCTTCCAGAAAGACAGACAAGACACGCTTGTCTCTATTGTACCGTTAAACACAACTAAAATATTATATGCAAAAATATGAGAAGACTCTCAAAGGTAAGTGTGTTCAGGTTTGGATGTTATTTGATCCTGAGAAATGTCGTGTTATTATTTAACTGCATATGATTGACTCTTAAGAGATGTCTGGGGCCCTTGTTAATGGATTAATATAATTTCTCCAAGAATGGACCAATTAGTTTAAGATTATGTTGTTACAAAGTGTCTGCCCCCTTTTATATTCCCCTGTTTTGTATGTCCATTTGCAAAACCACAGGGATCCTCACTGGAGGTGGAGCAGATGTTGATAGCAGACAGCTGGATTTCCAGAACGATGTACATAAATAGACCTCTTTTTATAAAAATAACCAAGTCTCTC
>LR751502.1:0-47759 GCA_902729485.2 Mus minutoides | reverse complement strand
TAAAAAAATGTCTTTATTAGCACAAATGGACCAATATCAGAACTAAGTAACAGATAATGGGAAATTGTCCAAATATTTGTCAGCTAATCATCCAGAAGTCACAGGAGAAGTTTTATGAAATCAAGTATTATGTTAAGTTGAATGAAAATGAAAATACAACTTATCAAAATCTTTGGAACTCAGTCAAAAAATGCAAAGAATATTTACATAGCCAAATTCATATAATGACAGAAGAACTCTCTCCAGTTTGGAGTCTAAACTCACATTTCAAAAACCTAGAAAACAACAACAAAACAAATCTCTGGCAAGGACAAAAGGAAGAATAAGGAATAACAAGGAAACGGAAAGTAGGAAAAATAATATAGAAAATAGTGAAACAAAAAAATGAATGTTTCTTTTGAAATGTCAACACAATTGACGAATTTCAGGTAGACCTATAAAGAAAAGAAAAGAAAGGCAAATTCCCCCTGTGGGAAATGAAATAGAGGACATTATTATATATTATATGGACACAAGGTAATAAAGGAATATTATAAAATAGCCCAACACTTAGAAGAGACAGGCCACTTCCTGAGAAATACAATCTGCCACAACTTGTCCAATGTGAGAAGCAGTGTAAGTCACACAACCATTAAAGAAGCTGAATTGATAATTTACAAACTTCTCAAAAAGAAATCCCCAGGTTTAGATGATTGAATGTACCAGAGAACTCTACTAAAGAGAACCATTAGTACCAATTCTCGGGGAATTGAAGAGAAAGGATAACTTCTGGATTTATTTTATAAAGTTAATATCAAAAATAAAAGATAATAACACAAAAAGAAAGGGAAAACTAAATCCTAATGTCCTCATGTGTGTGATATAGAATCTAACAAAATATTAGTAAATTCAACAATAGAAACATATACCATCAAAAATGGAATGGGTAGTAAGAGGGCTATAAATCTGGCTTAATATTAAAAGATAAGCATGGCCAACATATTTATAGACTGAGCAAAAACCAAATGTAATTACATAAATTGATATGGAATTGATGTAGAAAGAGCAGTTGATAAAATTCAACATTTATTCATAACAATTCTTGTAAAATAATAGAGGGGAACTTCCTCAACTTGATAAGTACATCTTCCAAATAATACTTAACATCAAGGTTCAGTCCCTAAGAGGAGCAATGAATAAATTAGACTTTATTAAAATTGAAACTTTTTATTTTCTATGAAAACATTCTTAAGGGCTGAAGTTATGGGGTAGAAGGCAATTTACAATATTAAACAAAGAGAAGTTGTCTGTAATATATAAAGAACTCTACAAATAAGGTAAAACAAATAAGAACCCAAACAGAAACATAACATACTATTATTCAAATGGTCTAAACACATGGAAATATGTTTTGCTGAAAGAGGTCAAGAAACAGTAAATAAGCATATTAATTGATACCCAACATCACTAACCATTAGGAAAATGTATTTCTTTGAAGAAAGTATCAATATCTATGCACTAGAGTCAGTGTAATAAAAGACTATTACAATCCCCAGTGTTTGCAGTGTTATAGCAAAGTTGGATCGCTCACACATTACTGATGGCAGAATAAAATGGTATGGAGAATCTAGCCATCTAAATTATAACTCAAATACCTATATGAGTTCCCTAGTTCCAGTTTTGGCCACTTATCCCAGTGGCCTAGAAAATGATAGGTTCACACACAATCCCTTGTAAGTTTGTTTATGCGCAATTTTATTATGATATCCCCTAACCAAGGTACATTTCTGTGAGTGAGTGGTTAAAAAATAATACCATGGGATACTTCCCACTTATAACCAAGGAAGAAATTACTGACATAGCCACCTGGATGAAATCCTCACCAAACTAAACAGAGTAAAGGAGTTTACATGTTGTGTAATTTCATCCCACACTTACCTGTGTGTGAGTGTGTGTGTGTGCATGTGTATGTGTTTTGATATTGATCTCAGTTTGATCCTCCACCTCCCAAGTGCCTATTGCTTCCAATCTATGTTATATTATTTGAGTAGAAAAGTTATAGAATAGTGAACACATTTGTGGATTTCACTAGTCAGAGCTGTGAGAAAAGAAGTGAGTGAGATATTAAGACATCAGTTTGAAGTATACTTGAGATGGAAGTGTCCTGCATCTTAGAACCTGCAGTATCAATATTATGATTATGAATAAGCATTAGAGGTTTTACAAGACATTGCTTTTGATCTAGAGAAAAGGTGTAATGGGTGCGAGTGAATGCTTCTATTGAGGACTCAAGTTTGTTTCCAACACCCATGTTAGGCTACCCATAATCACATATAAGCCCAGCTCCAGGGGATCTGATACCCTCTCCAGTATACACACAGATAAACAATACAATGCATTCCTAAAAAGGCATTAATTTGAGTGAAAACTATTCAGGGGATACTTGAGATATCTCTTCAATTTCTTTTTATAACATAAAGTTACATGTGTTTACATATGGTTTGTTCACTCTCAGTTTGCACTCTTGGATCTATAAAGTATCATCAGTATAATAAAGTATAATCAGGACATAGGGAGAGAAGGGGATGATTTAGAAAGCTGGAAACACTGAGATAAGGGAGAGGTTTGTAGACTTGTGGGCAGAGAAACTCCAGAACAGCTATGAAAAGGATGAAAACAGATGGAAAAAGTTTTTCTTTTTTTAATTTTGTGTAGTTTGCTTATGTGTTTGATGAACTTTTCTAGCACATGCATGTTAAGCATATAAAGTTTGAAGTTAATCAGTACATTTCTTTAGTAATGATAACTCCATGAGACCAAGTCCTGTAGATCTAAATTTAAGGCTGTTATAAAAATATTGTGTTTAAAGATAATGCTAGAAAGAGCCCAACATATACATAAATAGGGGCTTTAAGAGTAAAATGGGTACATGTATCTGTACTGATATCAGTGTACAGTATTTTCACCCTAGAGACCTTTGCTTTCTCTTTCCTATTGGTGTGGGTACTGTAACTAGTCTCTTTAGTAAGGAGAACCTGAGATCTGAGGAGATCTCCACTACTTGATTTCAGTTGGTTCCTAGAATCCTAAGACAACAGAAATCTGAATGTGTGTGGACATAGGGAGAGAAGGGGATGATTTAGAAAGCTGGAAACACTGAGATAAGGGAGAGTCCCTGGACCCAGTGGGACTGGATGGAGGAATTCATGACGTGCTACAAGGTTGGCTTGATCACTTTGGCCTAGAGCACACGGCATGCAGTATTAGGGTAGTAGAGTTTCATCTTTCCATTCTTTGCGGTCACTCTGAATGTTCTTGTGGCTCTGGACTCACTGACTGCTGGTTCTGGGCACAAGGTGAATGAGCTCAGGTGCATGGAATTGAAAGGTAATGAGAATGATTAATCAAATTCCTTCCAGTAAAGGCTGCCACGTGCCAGACTCTGTCCTGGATAACCCTCCTACATGGGAATCAGCGACTGGGCTCTACCCTCGGGGTGTTTGGTATCTGAGGGTAGACATCTGTGCTCGGAGTAAACTGAGAGTGACTGGAGGCTTCCTTTGGCATGGTGTCATTGCTTCGTTATGTTGCTCTGCCAAGGTTTGCTTGCAATCTCCTCAGGCCATGCTCATTTAGTTATGGAAAATAGGGTGAACACGAGTTGTGGGAAATGCACTTAGCTGTTGAGACAAGATGGCCCCAGTGGTGAGCCTCTCACATGCCTGGAAAGGCCCACACAGCAGTTAGGTGGTAGACTGGCATAGAGAGAGATACATGGGGAATAAATCACTCTATTGCTGGTACATTTATCTACCTACTTGATTTTAGTTATTTATTTACTTAGTCTTTAATGTAACTCTAGGTAAATAGATACAAGTAGTATATGTTTTCTTGATGAGATGCCTACAGTAGATATATACTTTCCTTTGCAGGTTCAAAAGAACTTTATAATTTACAATGTCAAATACAGCGATATGTATATGGATATACATGCCTTTTATTCTTTTATTTTTGTTTGTTTTTGTTTTTGTTTAAATTGTGACCTGGTAACCAATGAATTAGCCATTAGGGTTTTAATTTTCTTCACCAGAAAATTGAGTATAATCATGTCACTTTCCATACCAGAATGATTTCTACTATACAGTAAATCCGTAATGTTATCCAGCTTCATTTATCAAGGAACTTTTAAATGCCTTGATAAAGAGTACATCCGTGTAGAGTACGTATTCCTACTGGCGAATGCTTTGATCTTCATGGGTGCTACATGTTGAAAAGCCAATGATAAAAAGTCCCTATGGCATAGTAAAAGAGTTGTGTGCTTGTAAGAAGCTCTAAATTCTAGCATTTGGCCCATGTGGTAGAAAATGCTGCCCAAACCCCAAGAGGGGGGGGGCAGGTGTTGACAGAAGAGCCAAGAAGTCTTTAGGGGACAAGGCAGTGTTGTGTCTTTTTCAAATTTCTGCTGTGCTGAATATGTGTGTGTCATTTGCTCCAGAGTTCAGAATCTTAACAACTGATTAAACATGCTCTGTGTTTCTGTTATAGGTGCTTGAGCACAGGGCAGGAGGACAGTTTTCCCACTCTTGCTGCATAGCATGTGTACACAGTAGGACTTCCTCCAAGTTGGGAAGAAGATAGACTGTTACATATCCACTTTCACCCGAAAATGACAAACATCACTCTTTTTCTGCCACTAATAGAGTGTGTGACTATGGGCAACTTATTTACATTTTCCCAGAACCAGTTTATTTTTCTGTGATATGAGAGGGTCTGAACCATAAAGATAAATTTTCAACTTTTACTTATTTTTTTAAGAAAGTGGGTTAGTTTCTATTGAAACTAATAGGTGCTCCAGGTATTGAAAATTAAAAAAGAAGTCCTATTCTGTTTAAGGATTTGAGGATAGGAGCCCGGAATTCCTCCAACCCTGCCCCTTTGCCACTGCCCTCTGATGTCTTTGGAGATCCTTTAAGGTCCTCCAGGGTTCCATGTAGCACAGTTGTAAGATCACTGGATTCTGAAATTGCTCAGGTGTCTTCAATCATTTGGTAGCTCTGTAATGCGCAGATTTAGAAGACTGCTAAACTTATCTGTGACCCTGTTCCTGCTTTACACTGTGAGACTTTACAACTTGGATCAGAGTGTACAAATTAGAAATTTTGGTTAAACTTGATTTAATTTCATTTTCAAAGAACGAATCACTTTTCCTTTGAGGGGGGAAAAAAACCAAAATGGCCAAAGACTTTGGTGCAGTGGGAAAGTCCGGAGGATCAGGGTGTGGCCTTAAGAGACTGCCATGGCTTCTGCTGGAGGATTCTCCAGCAGTCTTGGGGACCCTTTTTGGGGTTGAGTCTATGGGGTTCCTAGAAGTAAAGCCAAAGACAAGGAGTGGATTCCCATCCCCAAGCTGGGCTGCCTGGTAAATGACATGAAGATCAAGTCCCTGGAGGAGATCTATCATTCTCATTATCCGTTAAAGAATCCAAGATTATTAACTTTTTCCTGGGAGCATGCCTGAAGGATAAAATTCTAAAAATCACTCTAGAGAACCAGACTGTGACTGGCTATCGAACTAAGTTCAAGGCTTTTATTACTATTTGGGGTCGACAATGGCCATGCTGGTCTTGGTGTTAGTGCTCTAAGAAACAAGCCACTGCTACCTTAGGGACCATCATCTTTGCTGAGCCTTCCTCCATGTGTGGAAAGGATAATGGGGGTGGGAGGGAGATCCACAATCTCCACTCTTCCATCCAAGATGACAGGCTTCTGTGACTCTGGGCTGGTGTATCTCATCCCTGCTTCTATAGGAAGTAGAATCATCTCTGCTCCTATGCCTAATGTGGTGGTTTGAATATGTTTGGCTCAGGGAGTGGCACTATTAGGAGGTATAGCCTTGTTCTAGTAGGTGTGGCCTTGTTGGAGGAAGTGTGTCACTGTGGAGGTAGGCTTTGAGACCTTTCTCCTAGCTGCCCATGAAATAGCCTTCTCCTGTTTGCCTTTGGAACAAGATATACAACTCTCATCTTGCCTGCCTGGATACTGCCATGCTTCCTGCCGTGATGATAATAGACTGAAGCTCTGAAGGTATAAGCCAGCCCCAATAAGATGATGTCCTTCCTAAGTGTTGCCTTAGTCATAATGTATCTTCTCAGCAATGGAAACCCTAAGACACCCAAGAAGCTCTACCTCACCCAAGAGCTGCACTGCCACCCTGGACAACTTTGCCAACTATGATGCCATCCCCCACCTACCTGACCCTGAACACTGGACAGTGTTTGTGTTCACCAAGTCTCCTTATCAGGAATTCACTATTGTGTAAAAATGTATGCCAGAGTCTCCTTTCAGGGACCCAGCCTCCAGCTATGGCTAACACACAAGGAAGGGGTTTTATACAAGAAAAATAAAGCGAATTAAGTCTTTTTAGTTTTGAAGATTGAATGAACATGAAAGATCTAGAAATGAATCTACATAAAAGACCTTTGAAGTCTGATATATTCTGTTTACTTGCTCACCAGTGGTCACTACTCCATATATTAACTGACCAGAAGAATCTCTGAAGAACTAATGAGTTCCTGCCTTTGAAAAATAACATATTTTATATACACCATAGAGTTTATACTTCCACATATAAAACAGCAGGCAAGAAAGTCCCATATTAACAGGATAGTTTTGGATGATAGAACTCAGGTGAATTTTGATTTTTAAAAATCTTCTGAACTTTAAGCAACATGTACATACATTTATAACTTTTGCAGTCACAAAAAGTTATTAAAATGAACACATTTTCATCTACAAGTAATTAAGATAATTAAAAAGATTTTCAAGTCAGCACAAAAATTCAAATTAATAGTATTAAAAATAGCTTTTTATTGACTTGGAACTCAATGAGCCATTATAGTTATAAATCTAAGACTCCATATTGCTGGAACTTATAGAGGACCTTTTACCCCTTCTTATTGATGGATGTGCCTCATTCCTCCAGGGACAAAAGATTAGTGACTGGAAAAAATTCTGATAGAAGATGGAGTGGCCACTCATAAGGGGCATTATTCACTGTTTGGATCAGAGCAGATGTTCAAGTCAGTAACAGATTTCATTTAAAACATCTGAGAATCTATGTGCAAGACATTCTTATCAGGTAGATGATAATATACTTTTAAAATAAAGATTTATTTATTTTTTATTTTATTTGTATGAATGTCTGCCTGTATGTATGTCTACAAACCACAAACCTGTCTGGTTACCATGGAGGCAGAAGGATGTTGGGTCCACTGAAACCGGAGTTACAGACAGTTGAGAGCCACCATGTGGGTGCTGGGAACTGAACCCAGGTCCTCTGAAATAGCAGCCAGTGGTCTTATTCACTGAACCATCTCTTCTGTCCTGGTAATACAATTTTTATTATTCCTTTTACTATAGTTTGTTGACATCCACAAGAAGATACTTGATAAAAATCTGAGATCACAAGGTTAGGGTTGAGCCGTCAGGTCAAGCTAAGCCAATCCTTACATCACACATTGCCTTTTTAACTATGGTAGTCATTTAGGAAGGTGATGGACAACTGAACAAACCTGTTCAGCTTTTGAATGTCTCTTTTATCTATGAGGATCTCTAAGTTAATTAGACTTCTTATTCACCAGCAAGGAAAAAAAAAAAGGCTCTGGTTTCAGTATCAGATTGTCTTCTTAAAGAGAGACATGAAGATAATGGATGGATAGATAGATGGGGCAGACAGAAATGGCTACAGTAGCCAGACAGATCTATATTCAGTTTATTATGTTTGATTTTCAGAGTTAATTGAGTGTTTTACCCTAAAATTGTCTTTTTCTTCCTCTTCCTCTCTTTGCTGTAATTTAAAAGATAAGTGAAATAAAAAGATCAATTTTAAAGTTTTCTTTCCAAAGTTGTTCAGTGGTCTCCATAGTCATTGATTCAAAGATAATGCCAAGTGGCCAGATAAAACTGGCTTTATTGTGTTTGTAGATAAGCAGGGTTTGGGGTTTTTTGTTTGTTTTGTTTTGTTTTTGCTTTTGTGCGCGCACATGTGTGTGTGTGTGTGTGTGTGTGTGTGTGTGTAGTTTTTGTTTGTTTTTCTTTTTTTTTTCTTTTTCTTTTTTTCATTTTGGCAGCATAGGTTAATCCAACAGAGAGCTTCAAGCTTCACAGGCAGACAGTCTACAATTGAGTTACATCTCTAGACCCAAGATTCTTTGAGACTATGTGTGTGAAGCATTGAAGCAAGTATGGAGGAATTATGTAGCCAGAGGCACCTAACGAAAACATTGTGAAAGACATTAAGATGGTTCGCAGGACTTACTTCAACTGCAAATATGCATGTTCTGCCTCTAGCACACGTGTTTATAGAGTGCATCATCTTTGGGGTAGATAATTTCATTCTTGGATGACGAATGAGCAAGCTATAGGCTAGAATATGTAACTTGTGCTACAAAAGCTTTCCAGGGCAGAGCCAGAATTTGAATCCTGGGGTTTAGGCTTCGAGACTGACTCATTGCTCTCCTTTGGTCAATCAGATTATTCCTTTTGGTTCTAAGGTCCGTGGTTGTACTCAACCTCCAATTAATAGTCCCACTGTGTTACTTTATACATATTGTTGCTAAAATGGCATTATCTGTATTCTTTTTATTTTTCTTTAACAAATTCTTTTGTGTCATATTATTTGATTCCCTTCATGTTAAATTTCCAGTCTTCTGGAGTTGTGCTCCAAGTGAGGTCATGAGGCAGAAGGTGGCCTTGAATATTGAATAGGAAGGGTGATCTACTCCAAGACCCCAGGCAGCCTCAAACATATGACTTAACTTTTGAAATCCTGTTTTCCTTCTTTTCATAAAGACCTTGATATCACCTACTGTGCATTCTTCATGGGGGTCTTTCTAGGGTCTAAATAGTGTCTGTAGTAAAGCATTGGTTGTGTGTGGAGTGTTATTCCTTGAATGGATGATGGCTTCTAGCCAAGTGACAACTTTTCTGGGAATAATGAGAGTGTCTTATAAACTTTCAGTGGTTTCCATAAATACCAGAGACAATCAACTTAAATGGAAGAATTTATAGGAAAGTTTCATCCCATGGTTGGTTGGCTATGCGTTTGGTAGTCTGTGGTGTGGTAGAAAAATCATAGCAGAAGACACATAGTGTAGCAAAGGTGTTTATGCCGTGGTTTCCAGAAAACAGGAAGAGAATAGGAAAGGAAGTACAGTCTCAGTATCAGTTTCCAGGGCAAGACCTAATTGATCTATGACCCAGCCATATCATACCATTAGAAAATTCCATCACCTGTCCATTGCATGAAGTTTGGGAACAAACCTTTAGCAGATGACCTTTGGTGACATTTAGATTCTAAGCCTTATATCAGAAGGTATTTAGAATTGGCACAGAGGATTCCTGATAGATTTTAGAGAGATAAATCTTTCCTTCCACCTGACATGTATGCTGATCTTGATATCCTAGAGCATTTTGTTATCCAATAAAGATTCTCAAAGAGTAGTATGAAGATGCTGATGAGCTCTGGCCTGCTGTTGTAGAATGCTAGTCTTTGTAACATGGCTTTATGTATTTTGTTCCTGTTTAAATTATTCAGACTTCAGGAAAAAAAATAGTCATGGCATAAATTTGTTAGCTACATTCTTAGGTCACTTGAAGATGTGTATATGGTAGGAAGCTTCTAGGCTTTTTCTACCCCTCTAAAATACTTCTTCCTTATTAAAAGTATAATTAACTTTCAAAACCAACTCATCCAATGGCTTTCAAAAGAAAAAGCCTCCATTCTCTAATAATTATTGAGTATCTATCATCTCAGGGATTGGTACTTCTATATATGACTCTTTTGACCTGGTGGGATAGCCATCACTTTTGTAGGTGTAAAAAAAATGCTCTCTGGTTAAATCTGAGGTCATTCAAGAAGTAAGGGATTGAACCAGGATTTGAACTTGTTTTTCCAGAGCCAAGTACAAGGGTCCTTTGGCCACAGTTAGACATAGGGTGTACATCAGTGAAACTCAAAATGGTGCTCTAATGAATAATTGAAAAAAAATCCTAACGTGAATTCTAAAATTTGAGGGAGAAAGCTGTGATGTCTATAGAAAGGGCAGTACTAGGGAAGAAGGATGAGACCAACAAGAGGGAAAGGGATGAGAGAGAGCTGTGGCTTATGAATATAGGCAAAGAAACAGAGTTGTGATAGACATTGGTAAATGTAACTTGTTAAAAAGCACTTTGATAATAGACACCAGCTTCTCTTTTTTCTTACTATGACGGTCAATCCATGTCCCTGAGAACAGGTTACATGGAGGTGTATATAAATGAGGTTTAACACAGCTATGTCCACTTGTATCCATAATATTGCTGGCTGTTTTCTTCTAATGGAAACCTGAGTATTTCCAGTATGGTCATGTCTTAAAAGGCCTGAAATATTTACTGCCTGCCTAGTTACAGAAAGGTTTTTCTGACCTGGGCTAGGAACATGTAAAAATTATAGAGAAATTTTGAAAAGTCAAAAAAGCATCAACCTAGAACTAAAACTATATTTTACTATTTTTAATTTGTCCTTCCCTGCCAATAAATTGCTAGGAGATATAATTTGAATGGCTGCATAATATTCTTTTTTATTTTTTTGAGACAGGGTTTCTCTATATAGCCCTAGCTGTCCTGGAACTCACTTTGTAGACCAGGCTGGCCTGGAACTCAGAAATCTGCCTGCCTCTGCCTCCCAAGTGCTGGGATTAAAGACACACACCCAGCTTGGACAATATTCTTTAGTGTTAATGTATCACATTTTATTTGGACCCTCTTTCCTACAGATAGTGTATTTTTTTTCTATTGTAAATGATTCTATGTGTACATCTTACTACATAAGTCACTGTTTTGCCTCTTTACCATCAAGTACTGGTAATGAGATTATTTGATGGGAAGGTATATGAACCAGTAGTCTTCATGCTCTCTGTAAAATAATGCTTTTGCAACTTACAGTTAGCTGTATAGTATGGGTAACAGTATCTGCTTTTGCAAGCCTTTGTTAGTGTTGAGAATCATGGTTTTTTTTTGCTTTTTCTTTTTTTTTTTGAAAATTTTACCATCTGAAGCATGAGCCCCCTCCTTTGTGCTATGCACCTATTGCTATCATTTTCTCTTGAGAATTTAAATTTTTCATTATTAATTAATTAATTATATATACATTGTACAAAGAAATGGGTTTTACTATACCCTCTTGTTTAGGTATCTTGTGTATTCTGATCATGTTTGCTTTCCAGTACAAACTCTTTTCTCCTTACTCTACTATTTCCCCTCTTCTTCTTAAATGGCGCACCCATTTTTATGTCGTGTGTGTGTGTGTGTGTGTGTGTGTGTGTATGAGTGAACAGGCTAGGTTCCACATAAGAGAAAAGGGTGACATTTGTCTTTTGAGATGTAGTTTATTTCATTCAACATGATAAAGTACCACTCTACTCAGTTTTTTTTTTTTTATTATTATTTTTTTTTAATAACTGATGTAATTTCCCTGTCCTTTTGAATGGCTGAATACAACTCCACTGGGTATATACACCATTCATCTGCTAATGAACACCTAGGCTGATCCTATCTCTTGAGTACTGAGAATAGTGCCACAGTAAACACGGCATCTCTGTGGGAGGCTGATTTAGATTCATTTGGGTATATTCCCAGAAGTAGTATAGCTGGGCCATATGGAGTTCTATTTTTTGTTTTGGGAGGAGCTTGCATGCTGGTATCCATAGAGGCTATACCAGTTTATACTCCCGCCTGCAGTCCATTTTCCCTTAGTATTATGATGGATTTTTATTAGTTAATAGTACTGCCGTTTAGTGTTCAAAATACTTATTGTAACATTTAAAACTTTTTTGGCCTCAATCTTGTTTATATGTTTTCCTGTGAGCAGGTTATTTTTTCTTTTTTTTTAATTCGTTTAATTTTATTTGTAATTCATTTTTTACATTCCATATTCCATTTCCCGCCCCTCCCTTCTCACCCTCCAAGGGATCCGCATCCCACACCTCCTGCCCACCACACCCTGTCTCCACATGGATGCCCCAACCCTCCACTCCATCTGACCTCTAAACTCCCTCGGGTCTCCAGTCTCCTGAGGGTTAGGTGCATCATCTCCCAATGAACACAGACCCAGCAGTCCTCTACTGCATATGTGTTGGGGCCTCATATCAGCTGGCGTATCCTGTCTGTTTGGTGGTTGAGTGCTTGAAAGATCTCGGGGGTCCAGATTAATTAAGACTGTTGATCCTCCTATAGAATTTCCCTTCTCCTCAAATTCTTTCAGCCTTCCCTAATTCAAGAACAGGGGTCATCAGCTTCTGTCCATTGGTTGGGTACAAATATCTTCATCTGACTCTGTCAGCTGCTTATTGGGTCTTTCGGAGAGAAGTCATGGTAGATCCCTTTTTGTGAGCGCTCCATAGCCTCAATAATAGTGTCAGGCCTTGGGACCTCCCCTTGACCTGGATCCCACTTTGGGCCTGTCACTGGACCTTCTTTTCCTCAGGTTCCTCTCCATTTCCATCCCTGTTATTCTTTCAGACAGAAACAATTATGGGTCAGAGGTGTGACCATGGGATGGCAACCCCATCCCTCACTTGATGTCCTTTTCTTCCTGCTGGAGGTGGGCTCTATAAGTTCCCTCTCCCTACTGCTCTGCATTTCATCTAAGGTCCCTCCCTGTGAGTCATGGGAATCTCTCACCTCCCTAGGTCTCTGGTACACTCTGGGGGGGGGGGGGTCCACCCCACAACCTCCTATTTCCTGAGGTTTCCTGTTTATATTTTTTCTGCAGGCCCTCAGGGCTTCAGTCCTTTTCCCTCACCCAATACAGGTTATTTTTTCTTAAAGTTTATTGACTATTTCCTTTGCGATGATTCCTTTCTTTGTTTAAAAACACCTTTCTAGATCAAAGGATAAATGTTCATCTTTTTTTCCTCATTTTAAAATTAAATTTAAAAATGGTATAAAATCAAATTCTGGTAAAAGCTACTGAACTGAGTCTCATCCGTTTTTTCCTAGTTGTAAAGTATAGCAGTACAATTTACGAGTGACCCCTCTTATTCTGCTTGTGCTGCTCTGTCTGTCTTCTAAGCATTGGTAGATTCTAGATTCTCTTCTGTACTCACTTATTCTCTCAGTGGTACTTGTAATAGTATTACATTATTTTATTCACCATTGTTTTGCAGTATAGAGTAGTACCTGCTATAGAAGACCATCCTTTATTATTCTGTATTGTTATGCACACTTCTTACAAACTTCAAGTGCTTGCTGGTGTTTATTGTGATTATTTTAACACAAGGTTTGTTAAACTACAACCTATAGATGTAATGTGGTTGACCACTTATGATGTGTTCTAATGGTGGGTGGCATCTCAACAGCACGCTAGGCCAAGGCAGTTCCATGTGGAAGAGGTTTTATTGGAAGGGAGAGGCAAGGTAGTGGCAGAAAGAGAAGAGGGGGAGAGAGTGAGGGAGGGGCATTCTCCTTATTTATATGGAAAATGACATAACACAGGTAAAGGTGGGAGGTGAGCCAAGTGGATGCTGGGAATATGGTGCCTGTTGTCTTGGCAACTGGTCTGCGGGTTGCACTGCAGCCAATGTGATGTCATAGGTTTGGGATGTCCTGATGCCAACAACTTATTTTTAATAAGTAAAGTTCTATTGGAATATAGAGACACTCATTTGTTTGTTTATTCTCTATCACATCATTTCCTTGTAATGGCAATGATGAGTAGCTTGACAAAGATTATTAAGGAGCCACAAGGCTTAAACTCACTCACATTGTACTTTATAGAAATCTTGCCAACGCCTGACATAAAATATTTGCTCTAGGAATCCAAGAGGATGCCAATATTAACGGTCTAGGAGAACATACTTCTTGGGAATGCCATATATTTCACACAGGACCTTTGCTTCTAGTTCTACCTTCCCGGGTCTCTGTCTTTTTCCTAGTAACTTGAGAGTCAAGATAGTGGGAGCTCTCACATCTTCAGCTGGCTCCTCAGTAGCTGTTGAATGCCAAACATTTCTTCCTAGTCCAACTTCTCTCTACAGCTATGAATATTTGGGCATTCCCATTACACACCATTAGCCTACACTGAATAAGCACTTCCTGGAGATCTACCTCTTGAAAAAGATCATTTTACTGTTGGTTGAGTACTTGAGGTGTTCTGACCCTCCTCTTCACTATTCCTCCCCATTGACCTAGGCTAATAGAAACCAGTCATGTCTGGATTATCAGAGGGCTATGATAGGAGCATCTGAGGCACTTTGATGGAAGAAAGTCCAGAAAATATGAACTCGTAAAAGGCAACCAAGGTCACTAAGAAGGTTAATTCCTTAAGTGTGTGAGCATATCTGAAAGAGGCTGGTGACCTTTCTCTGTGACAGGTGTGGACCCTGTGCTCATGAAGGACTTAAAGGGGACTAAAGTGGGCCTTTTATGGATTTAAAAATAATTGAATAACCATATCTCCACAAGGACAGATACCGTCCTGCAGAGAACACACAAGCTTCTGTTGCGTTGTTTATTTTTGTGACAGTTTTGAAACTCTGTAATGTCCTGGTAGGGATTGCTGGTCTCCACTTCCTGTGGTCTGGGATGAGCTTTTATGCACACAGCAGGGAGCTGTGTAGTGTGCTGTAACTGGGCAGAGTTGCAGGAGAGGCAGGAAGGAAGGAGTCACTAAACAAGCATCAAGAAAAACATAATGTGCTCATGTATGCATGTGTGAGAGAGTGTATGCACAAGAAGAGAAGAAAAAAGAGAAAACAAAAACAGGTTTTTTAAGAGAGTTGTATTTTCTGCTATATTCAGAATGTTTTAAAAATGGATGAGGTGAAACCTGATGCATTTAAAACCATTTTTATACCAAGTAAGGGTTAAGAAAAGCATTTTCAATGGTTTTCACTCTTAGAAAGAAGGGACATCAATTCTCCGGATGCAAGATATGTTCTTCCTTCACACTATATAAAATTGAAATTAGGGTCACTCTGTTGAGGGGCAGACAAAAGCCAGGGCAAAGTGGATGTGAACAGAAAGGAAAAGGACATCATGGGGGCAGGAATAAAAGTATCACAAAGACCCACTAATAAGAGGTAGTGTTTGAGGATAGTCTTTCAAGAGTTTACACTTAGAAGAAGTTACTGGGTGTTCATACTTCTAAACATAGGAAGCTATGCCATAGGGCCTAAGGATGGTTTACCTACTCAGAACTCCACTGTGAAGATATTAATAATGAGGCTTGGCACTACTGAACATCTGTGTTCACTGAAATGCATGTGTTAACTCTGTTGCGTACTGATTACAGTTACAATGTACATGCTCTAATGATACTGACCCTAAGAGATGAGCTAAATTCTTAGGCATGTGAGGGCCTCCTACTGAACAGTAGTCATTTCATGCTCTGATATTTCTGATAAATGGAATGATTTCGTTCTTATATCTAGAAGGAAAGCAAGATGCTAACATGGTCTCTAACATGGTGGGCAGTATAGTCAGAGAGTTCATATTTGAATCTGTGCTAGCTATATTCTTTTGGGAAAGTTAACTCTCTGAGCCTCTACATGATAACTATCAAAATATCTTTTGTAATTCACTGAGGCTTAAGTGAGGTGGTGTAGGCCACTTGACATTAATCAATAATTATGAACTAATTATCAATTTAACATTATGATTAACCTGTGTATTATAATCCATGTTAACTGTCATTATTATTACCTGTAGGAGTTTCTTCATTTTATAAGCATCCTTGAGAAAGTAGTCACTTGAATTACAGATTCTTGCAAGAACACCCTTGAAGGTCAAAAAGTGAAGTAAAATAAAGTATTTACTATCAGGTACCTACTAGTTTATTTCAGGTCAAAACCTCATAAAGAATGGAAGACTAGCCGGGTGTGGTGGTGCTCGCCTTTAATCCCAGCACTTGTGAGGCAGAGGCAGGCAGATTTCTGAGTTCGAGGCCAGCCTGGTCTACAGAGTGAGTTCCAGGACAGCCAGGGCTATACAGAGAAACCCTGTCTGGAAACAAATAATGGAAGAATAATATTTTGTTAAGTAAGATACCTTAGCATTTGAAGTTAAAATATAGATGATTTACTTTTGCTGAAAAGAAGGCTAAGTATTAAATCAATTTTGTTCAACATAAGCATAGTTGTAATCCCTAGAGTGTTTTAAAGTAGTTGATGGATTAGATTAGTTTTGCCTTTGAGAGTCTGAGGACCAATGATGGGTTATACCTTAGAAATTTGGCTTTTCAGAGGCCTAGGTCCACTAATGTATTTAAAAGGTAGAGCATCATTCTGTGACTATGTCTTATAAATGCCAAGGCCTATTATAGACAGTGTAAGGGAAAAGATTCAACCTGTGAAACAATGCAAGAAAATATGTGAACTTTTTGTTTACTTTAAGAAAAATGTTTTATTTTGCCACAGTTGCAAGGGGCAATGAAGTGAATGAAGTTAGAAGAAACAATACCTGGAGATACACAGTGTCCTTCACACATTTTCCTTTACACCAATATGTAGCAAATTGGCTGCATAATCCCAGGACCTGGGAAGGCATGAAAGTCAAGGTAGCTGGCCCACTGCAAGGCTTTATCAAGTTGCCTGCGTTAGACAGCTCTTGAAAGTTCTTTTTTTTTTCATTTTTATTAGATATTTTCTTCATCTACATTTCAAATGCTATCCCGAAAGTTCCCTATACCCCCCTCCCCGCCCTGCTCCCCTACCCACCCACTCCCACTTCTTGGCCCTGGTGTTCCCCTGTACTGGGGCATATAAAGTTTGCAATACCAGGGGCCTCTCTTCCCAATGATGGCTGACTAGGCCATCTTC
Organism: Mus minutoides; assembly: GCA_902729485.2. Taxonomy (NCBI): domain Eukaryota; kingdom Metazoa; phylum Chordata; class Mammalia; order Rodentia; family Muridae; genus Mus; species Mus minutoides. Next base: position 30,924 of record LR751502.1, on the reverse strand, counting down.
TGCTACATATGCATCTAGAGACATATGCTCTGGGGGTACTGGTTAGTTCATATTGTTGTTCTACCTATAGGGTTGCAGACCCCTTCAGCTCCTTGGGTACTTTCTCTAGCTCCTACACTGAGGACCCTGTGTTCCATCCAATAGGTGACTGTGAGCATCCACTTCTGTATTTGCCAGGCACTGCATAGCCTCACAAGAGACAGCTATATCAGGGTCCTTTCAGCAAAATCTTGCTGGCATATGCAATAGTGTCTGGGTTTGGTGGCTGATTATGGGATGCTTCCCTGGGTGGGGCAGTCTCTGGATGATCCATCCTTTCATCTCAGCTCAAAACTTTGTCTCTGTAACTCCTTCCATGGGTATTTTGTTCGAGATTCTAAGGAGGAATGAAGTATCCACGCATTGGTCTTCCTTCTTCTTGATTTTCTTGTGTTTTGCAAATTGCATATTGGGTATTCTAAGTTTCTGGGCTAATATCCACTTATCAGTGAGTGCATATCAAGTGAGTTATTTTGTGATTGGGTTACCTCACTCAGGATGATATCCTCCAGATACATCCATTTGCCTGAGAATTTCATCAATTCATTGTTTTTAATAGCAGAGTAGTACTCCATTGTGTAAATGTACCACATTTACTGTATCCATTCTTCTGTTGAGGGACATCTGGGTTCTTTCCAGCTTCTGGCTATTATAAATAAGGGTGCTATGAACATAGTGGAGCATGTATTCTTATTACCAGTTGGAACATCTTCTGGGTATATGCCCAGGAGAGGTATTACTGGATCTTCCAGTAGTGCTATGTCCAATTTTCTGAGGAATCGCCAGACTGATTTCCAGAGTGGTCGTACAAGCTTGCAATCCCACCAGCAATGGAGGAGTGTCCTTCCTTCTCCACATCCTCGCCAGCAGCTGCTGTCACCTGAATTTTTGATTGTAGCCATTCTGACTGGTTTGAGGTGGAATCTCAGGGTTGTTCTGATTTACGTTTCCCTGATCTAATCTGCACTACCACTTCTGTAATTCTGTTACCGCAAAATCATGCATAAGTAAAATCATGTCTTAAAGAAACTTCAGTTTTAGCTTTACTCATTCAGCAAAATATATATTACTATTTATTCTACAACTCACCTGTTAAAGGATATTAAAGGATACCAGCATATTTCCATATCTGCCCATTATGAAATAAAAAGCTGCCATAAAGGTTTAGGCGTAGTTTCTCATATGAGCACAGAGTATACTATTGCTATTAGTTCCATATTTCATTTTTATTTTCTTCTATTTTTAATGAAACAATAGAAGCTTTTCCAGGAGTCCTGACAGCAGTTTCTGGTATAGACGTTCTTCCAGTCATGGCATGTTGACCACATGCATGCAAATCTTATTATAGCATTGCGACAAGTGTGTAGTGACGTCTCACTGTGGTCTGTGGTTTCCACACACATTTCTTCAGTCCCTAATGATGTGGAATGTGTTTCCTTGTACTTATTTGCCACCTGTATGCTGTCTTTAGTGACATGCATCCTCTGTCTTCTCATTACCTCAGAGTAAAAAAAAAAACCATCAGATTGAGATTTTTTTTTTTAAGTATTTTCTTAAATGCATGGTTTGTAGTTGAATGCATTCTGTAGTTTGTCTTCTTATCCCCTTAGCAGGGCCTTTTGGGAAGAGAGAGTATAATTTCAGTGTAGACCACTTTATCAGTGTTTCTTCTAGTGATCATTTTTTTTTTCTCTATTGAAAACTCTTCACCAGAGGAAACATCCTCAAGATTCTTACCTATGTTTTGTTTCTAAATATCTTACACTTCAACATTTTGCTTCTCAAGTCCACGGTCCATTTGGAAATAATTTTTATGAAAATATGGTACTTGGGTTAAAGTTTAGTTTTTGCTTGGTAATTTGGATGAGAATTATTCCATCACTGTGACTGAGATGTTTATTTTTCTCCATGAGATTATATATACATATTTGAGGTAGCCTTTAATCCCAGCACTCAGGAGGCAGAGGCAGGTAGATCTCTATGTTTTTGAGGTCAGCCTTGTCCACAGAGTACCGGGATAGCCAAGGCTACACAAAGAAACCCTGTCTCAAAAAAAAAACAAACAAACAAAAAATATTGAATATATTTGTTTATATCTAATTTTTTAGCCATGTTTCTCTGTGCAACACTGTCCTAAGTCTTTATTACTATAGTTACACAATAAGATTTGAAATTGGGTGGATTGACCTTTTTTACCTCAATATTATTTTCAATACTGTTTTAGGTACTCTGCTTCCCCATCCCCCACCCCTGATCCTATAAGTATTTTAAATTGAAATGGGTTATATCTATAGCAAACATTGCTTATATGTCAACAGATGTCATAGTAAAACAGTATGTTTAATATATTAGATTTCTACTCCATGAACATAGTGTATCTCAATATATTGAGCGCCNAAATATCCCCATTAAAAAGTGGGGCACAGAGTTAAACAAAGAATTCTCAACTGAGGAATACCGAATGGCTGAGAAGCACTTGAAAAAATGTTCAACATCCTTAATCATCAGGAAAATGCAGATCAAAACAACCCTGAGATTCCACCTCACACCAGTAAGAATGGCTAAGATCAAAAATTCAGGTGACAACAGTTGCTGGCATGGATGTGGAGAAAGGGGAACACTCCTCCATTGTTGGTGGGAATGCAAGCTGGTTCAACCACTCTGGAAATCAGTCTGGCGGTTCCTCAGAAAATTGGACATAGTTCTACCAGAAGATCCTGCAATACCTCAAAATTATTTTTAATTAGTTTTGTTACTTATTTTTAATTTAGTTAAGTGTCTGGCTGGTAAAAAAAAACGCATGGTGTCATCTCTTTCAAATTGTCAGGTTTCAGTTTTATGAGCTATCTTTGTATACATTCCATATAAGTTTAAAATTGGGTACTATTTTACTCTTCAGCAAAGTGATCAATAAAGGAGATTTAAATATTTTTGGCTGATGAAATTGTTCTGTATTCTTGGTGTATTGTGTTTCATGGTCCTATGAGTTGTTGATAGTGGGGTATGAAAGAACAAATGTTACATGTATTCTGTAATGTATAAAATACAATATATACTTTAAAAGTCTGATATATAAATAAAAGAGATGGTGAGCTCAATTTAAAAACATGATGCAACTACATGCTTTATATAAAACACTCACTTCTAATAAAATGTCATGAGTAGGGCAAAAGCAAAATTATCAGAAAATACAACATGGCAATATTAATTGGTACAAATCTTGAGTAGTACTGCTAGTAGGAAATAAATTAGGCTTAGCATAAAAAACAATTACCAGATAAGGGGGGATTGTTATACTATACATGAATGTTTTGAAAACAAAAGCAACCAAAGTTAGAGACTCCACACCCCTCTATCAACAACTGATACCTGTACATAGTATAAGGAACAGAAACAACTATGTCTCTCCATCTTCCCTGAAGTGGAAGTCTATACCCTTGTTTTGAAAAGCATTTGATAAAGTACTTGGTAAATGTATGATAAGTGAAAGATTGCTTGATGTTCCATGATAGGCTGACTTGATGGATACAGTTAAGATTCCCAGGAAGCTTTGCAGGGTCCAGGACTGTCCTTATAGCTCTCAGATTCTATGGATGAGGACTTCTGTATCTCTGTTCTATTCCTCCTAATATCTTTGAACTTGCCAATGGCTTTCATTTGTCTTAATGCTAGCCTCCAAGTCCTCTGCAGTATTGTATGATATTGAATGTTCGACTATGCTCTGGTAAACCCACACTTAGCTGGACTGCATGTGGCAAAAACTGGCTGTTAATAGACTATCTTTAAAATAATTTATATTTATAATCCATTTCACCCATTTCTTGATGTTTTGGATTCTTGAAATTTTCAATGTAATGATCATGGTCTTCAATTTCTTTTGACACCGATATAGGCAACTGTTGAATTCCCCTGGTATAGAACAGTCAAACAAGAAAAATGCAAATCAGGTGAGATATTCTTCCTTCAGGACATGAGCATTACAGAAAGAAATTAGAATTAGGTCCAACTAGTGGGAAGCTTTTAGAAGCATTCATTTAAGCTGCATTCAGTATAATTTAATTTTAATATATGAGGGATGAAACATAAGTAACTTTTTCTCAGTTGACAGAGAAACAACTACAGAATAGTTTTCTCTCTTCTACTGGGAATATTGAGAGCCATGGAAGAAACAATCCATTTTTTTTCTTAAGATATTTTTTTTCTAAGAGTAGAAGAGATATATTAATTTGCTGTTGTTACTTAACCTTGAATCTAAGGTACATTTCTTTCCATTCCTAAACAAGAGGGAAAAGGAAGAATGACCATCCTGAAATTTTTAGTCATCTCTAAACAGAATATGACTTGTCTTCTTTGACCTGACAGCATTTTTACTGGCAGCGCCTCGACAACCTAAACTTGTCAAGGCAACAGTTTTGTATTCTTTAGAAGAACTTTACCTGCTTGTCAGTTTGTCAACCCTGAAATATTTACTTCATTCCCAGGGATGCTGAACTCTCGAAAATATGCTAGAAAAAAAAATCATGGACCCAAGAATCCTTAAGGGACATGGGTCGCAATGAGCAGATAAGGGTTCTTAAGCAATATTGGGCAATAATCTTTCTCTGGATATCATAGCTTATAATTACTCTCCAAAATTGTGGAATTAATATAAATGCCTGCCTATGACTTTTCTCTTTCTCCTCTTCTTCTCCACCCCCATTGACTGCAAGGCTGGGGTCTTAAAACCAGCTGCTCCTTGATTACTAATGATGGACTGTCATGATTCATCCTCTCTAGGTTCTACTCTGCATTGTACCATTCCCGAGTATGATAATTAAAGGTGTCTGTGTTCATTTAAAACATATGATTATAAAATCATATGGGACTAGATTGTTTATGGAACTGGGGATTAATCCTGGAATCTCAGAGACATATTCTCTCAATGAGATATTTTTGTAGCCATCTGGGTAATTTATAAACAAACAAAATGTATATACTGATCTTCTGAGACCGGGAAGCCCAAGATTAAGGTACTAGCAGATTCAGTGTCTGGTGAAGGCTGCAATTATTACATCATTCTCTGATCCTCTTTTATAAAATGTTAATCCATTCCTGAGAGTAGAGCTCTCTAGGCTTAGTCACTTCTCAGGAGTTAATACAACCAAAAATGGGGACTACATTTCAATGTGGGTTTCAGAAGAACACAAGCTTGAAACTCAAAACAAAGACAGGGTTTCCTGTCCCTCATCTTGCACAAATAGCTCGTATCTGGCAATGGACCAGTTTGTTACTAGTATGAAGCTAACTGGCACACATGAAGATCAAATCCATAATTCACGCTCAATTCCAACTCATCAGGTGAGCTAATCAGCAAAGTCTAAGAGCAATACTCAAAGAAAGACCCAATGAACCAATTTATTCATCATTTATAAGTCATTGGTTTAGAATGGTTTTAAAGTCTTGGTCAGATAAGAGTGAGAGGTTGTAGAGGCTGGACTATATCCCTAGTTGGCTACATTCTAATACTAGAGCAGTTTAAAGGAGTCACTGGACCTGTTAAAATGGTGTTTCTGCCTTAAAGCACGGAGTGAGTGATGAATCACTGGATGGATGAGGAAGTTCTGTGTGTGGTGTCATTTATTATACATTGTACGCTGTGTGCTCTGCACCACTGACCTGCTTACAATCAATGTGTGCTCCTCTGAATATTGATAAGATGAGCGATGTGGTACTTTCTGTCTACCCTGAGGACATTATGAGTATGAATAAGCTAACATTTTGAAGAAAAGGTTTATAAGCAGGACTTTTCACTTGATGGCCAGAAAAGCCTAAATTAGTAAAAAGTCAGAATAAGTAATTGCCTAGAATTTTAAAAACCTCACATTCAACAGTGAGAACATTCATCAATGAGAACAATAATTTATAACTGGGTTAGTAGATCCATTTGTTGAATATATATGACGGTTCATAGGAAATTTGTATTTACATGAATTTTAATCAAGAAGGTCCAATTCTAAGTGTTTAATAGTAGTTTGTTATTATGAGGAACTTGCTTGTTCCTTTTAAGATCTCAAGCCAAGAGTATGTTCCTTAAGAAGCCTTTTGTATAGCAGAGGGCTGACCTATGATCTATGGTCACACACAAATGACCATAGATTTTAAATATAAAATAGGGCATAGTGGTTTACTATGAGTACATGCTCAATGGGGTACAGTATGATGGTTAAAAAGTCTGAAATGTTAGAGGTGTGGCTTCCAATCCTGAGAAATTCTTAGTACCGTATGATCATGGACACCTTTCCTTGCGTCTCTGAAATGCTATGTGCTCATTTTTAACATTAGGATAATAACTGTGCTGACTAGGTTTATGTCAACTTGACATAAGCTAGAGTCATCAGAGAGAAATGAAGCTTGAGAAAATGTCTCCATAAGGTTGGGCTGTTGGTAAGCCTGTATTTTTAAATTTTCTTAATGTTTGATGGGAAGGGCCCAGCCCATTGTGTATAGTGACACTTCTGAGCTGGTGTTCCTGGGTTCTATATGTAAGCAGACTGTGAAAGCCATGGGGAGCAATCCAGTAAAGTGTTCCTCCATGGTTTCTGCATCAGCTCCTCCCTCCAGGTTCCTGCCCTGTTTGAATTCCTGTCCTGATTTCCCTTCAAGATGAACAGTGATGAAGTGTAAGCCAAATAATCCCTTCCCTCCCCAGATTGCTTTGGTAATAGTGTTTCATCATAGCAATAGAAACCCTAACTAAGACAATAACCTTATAAGATTACTGGGATACAGGATGGTGTAAATCATGGGAAATTCTGTGAATTGTGCCTACAGTGCCATTAAGCTCAACCACTTCTATTATTAGTAAGATTAACACAATTCAGAAACATTTGGAGATGGTGCTCTTTCTCCGTGAGGGGTTACAGGTAATACTTGAGTCTATCTTTGTTCATATCACAGAATGGCAGCTCCATATATAGTGTTCTACCGCCTTATTCCTGCTTCTTGTCTAAGATAGGAATAAATACCACAGGATCAGTCTAAAAATACCCTTCAGTGTTTCATGTAACCCTAGTGTTAGGTGACTTAGAGATTCTATATCGGTCTGGAATAAATGGTTTCGGGACCCTGCATTTATTTCAGAATATCTGTGCATTTGCAGTGCTTTGTACCTGAGCTCTCACCAATAGGAAGAACGGGGCTTGGGCAACTGTTGCAATAGAAGGCTGCTTTTTTGCATTGCCTTCTACTTTGCTCAGTGCAGTAACAACTCAGCTTTGAAATGTCCTCTTCAGTGATGCATCCTGATCACGGCAGTTATTTAAGGGTTGTGGCTAATAAGAGAGTAGATATCCCTGGTATTTCCCAGAACAGAGTGCTCATTCTGGGAACCTTGGGTCCATGTGACTTCCCCGAGTCAGTGATTCACATTAAGACAGGGGATATGTTTGGAATGACACAAGCCTGCCCATTCAAATAAATCCTCCCAGGAAGGGAGGAAACTGTTGAGGCGTCTTCCCTGCTGATCAAAATTCCCACTGTGTGCACAAAACACCCTGTCCCAGGTCCCAGGTGTGTGCAGGTTTCTAATTGCCAGTGCTGCACTAAGATTTGGATGGTGAGAGAGAAGAGTTGCAAAATCACGAACAACACCGAGGGCGGTATTAGTTAGGAAGAAGGCAGCTTCCTGCACACTGTTGTAGGTGTTAGTGAGATTATCAATTGCTGGCTCCGGCAGAGACACAGGACTGGAGGGCTTGGGGAATGTGGTGGCCCCTCTCTTCCCTGCTTCTCTCCCCTATTCCCAAGGTTATGTTTTCCCAGGGATCTGCACTCTGCACTTTCATTTCTGCAGTGAAATTAACTCCAGCTTTTCAGGTAAGTCTTTCAGCTCACCTTAAAGCAAAAGGTTTGTGAGCTACGGTGGGGCTGGCTCTACCCCATCCTCTTTCTATCGGATGTGTTTTCTTAGTGCAAAAGTAGAATTTGGAAGCTTAAATGGGGGAAGAGTAGAGGTCAGAAGGAGCCAGATGAAGTGCGTGGCCCTGAGAGAAGAAGAGGTGGGGGGAGGTGAGTAGGAAGAAGGAAGGAGACCCTGGCATTTTCTTTCTAACAAATTTTACTGTTATTTTTTTTTCTTGGAAATTCTGCCTGTAGGCTGGTACCTGGCTCGAGAACAGGGTCTCAGGCATGAATCATAACTGTGATGTTCTTCCCCCACCCCCTGTTTTTGGTTACCGCTGCATAAGAGCAGGCAGACAGAAGCAGGGTTGCACGCTGTCAATACAGGCTGCAGAACTCAATAAGCAGCCAGACAGGAAGTGAAATTGAAGGAGGCAGCTATAGATTTCTCAGGTTATTTCTCGTGAGTTTTTTAGAACTTGTGTGATCCAGGCTTGTCAGATACTATTTTGAGCTGGGCTGAGACAAACACATTCCCTTAGTGTACCAGATGTTGTCTGCAGCCTCCCAATTTCCAGAGGCCACCTGGGTTGGCTTCTTTATCGGGAAGGGGTATCCAGGCAAGAGGCAGGAATGAGGGAGTTGGAAACTGTGATGAGGGAAATGACAGTTCTACTACTCTAGAATTTGGTAGGAATAGTAATACAATTCCTAGGATGGTGATAATTTATTTAGAGACCAAGGACTGTACATTATTCAGTGTAGTACTTAGATCACAATGGGTACTTAGCAAATGTACATTGGTGGACGAATAGCACCAACTATCTATTACTTTGGAGTAAGTTAAAATTGGGACATGATCTTTTACTTAGAATGGAATAATAATGCTCATTGGAATTATGAGGAAACATGTTCTGCTGAATCATAGAATAATCCCTTCAAGTGGAATTATTTGATTCCTCCCTGTCTTTCTCTGTCTATTTCATTATTAAATACATAGTGCCATAGGATTTCAGGTAGCTTATAAGATAGATTTCATGGAAGTTAATATCACAGGATACAAAAATGAAAAAGGCTAGAGCCTTCACCCAATAGTTTGTATCTTGTGTTTCTGCAGTAACACAGGTGCTGAAATAGAAGGCTGCGCATACTTTTCATATAACCATTCATTTCAGCTTCCTCTTCTGCCAACCCCATGCCTGATGCTACAAACAGGGGAAGAGGTTGATGGGTGGCTTTGTCTTCTTTGCATCTTAATGAAGAAAGATGATCAGAGGTAGCCATCACACAGGCAATCGAATAATGCATGGTAACTGAACATTTTGCCTCTGGGAGGCAATAAAGGAGATGATTGGGTGACCCTTCCCCATTCTTTGGGCTGGACTTGTCTCTGATAGCTATGCAGTGCTTGGCTTTCTCCCCACCACTCTTTGAAACAGAATCAGAAAGTGTATTATCTCCCTTCCCATTTTGCTTAATCAAATATTCTATTATTTTCAGCTGCTAAAATATTCTATTACGGCTGATCACGGCCTCCTTGGTTCAGAGTGTTTGCCACAGGCTGTAGTATACATACAAGCTGCAGAGGCTGCAGGAGAGCCCAAGTCTCTCTTATGGTGGATGCTGGGATGGGGTTGTGGGTTCCAGGTATCTTATCAGTCTTGCAACTGAAGGCTGGGAGTATGCTCAAGAGCCAAGGGGGACTCAGACAGATGCATGTTGGACAAACTGGGATCAGCTTATGTTTTCACTTCTGTCTTAGAGATGGGGATGGGTTATGTTCATCCATTGAATCCACACAAAGCTATTGACTTAATAGGGTTCTTGGCATACTCAGAGAATAAAATATCATGTTCTCTTTCCCTATATCATTCCTTTCCTCCCATCCCCCAAATTAGGATTTCATGTAGTCCAGGCTGCCTTCCAACTCCTTGTCTAGCCAAAGCTGGCATGAGACAGACTTTTTACTCTTTTCCCTTTACTTCCTGAGTAGTGGGATTGTAGCCATGTGTTACCATGCCTAGTTTATGCAGTGTTGTGATTGATCAACCCCAGAACTCCCTGCATGTTAGCCAAGCACAGTACCATCTGAGCTATATCTTCAGTCCCAGTAACTGTCCACTTTCTCCCTAAGTAGGGTACCCTACTTCCAGTAATCCCCAAGTACTCTATTCCTGGTCTAGGGGATACTGTTACATTGTCTCATTTATTTCTCTTGCAAAAGAAATAAATTTTATCCTATTTCACAGATGAGAAAACCGAGTCATGCATCATTCCATGTACCTTTCCGAACCCTCCTCAGCTAGTGAGTGGACGAATCTAGATAGAAAATGTTTCCTTTAACTGCACTGTAGGCATCTATGCAAAGGCACATTCAGAAAAGCTTCTTTTATGAGATGGTGCTGTGTTTGTGGCTGCAATGTTTGGTTAGGGGAAGTTCAGCCTGGAAGAGTAAGAATGAGAGTCAGCCTTAAAAGGTTGGCAGACAACAAAAAGAAAGTATCTTTAACAAGGGTGATGGTTATTGGTTCGTGTAACTGATATTAATGTCACCATGGTCTGGATGTTTCTGTCTGTGTCACTTGCTTTGTTGGCTTAATTTAATTGTTAGGCTCTACCTACTACTTCTCTGTCAGTGGTTCTCAGCCTTCCTAATGCCGCAACTCTTTAATATAATACTTTATGTTTGATAACCTCCAACTATAAAATTATTTTTGTTGCTACTTCATAACTGTAGTTTTGCTAATATTATGAATCATAATGTAAATATTAGTGTCTTCCAGTGATCTTAGACAATCCCGTGAAAAGGTCATTGACCCTCTCCACAAAAGGATTGCAACCTACAGGTTGAAAACCACTTCTCTAGACCCTTTGCCCCAACATTTGTAGGATGACTATAGTACACACACACACACACACACACACACACACACAGAGAGAGAGAGAGAGAGAGAGAGAGAGAGAGAGAGAGAGAGAGATATTCTAGGGCTTATTTTTTTCTTACTTGTCTAAGCCATGTTAGTGGGAAAAAGAAAATAAAAGAGTATCCAATACCTTTCTCTAGAGAATATTTTGAGAGTAATGGAAATGAAAGTCCTCCAAGAAAAGCAAGATGGGAAGAAGGAGAGAGAATGCTTGGTAGCCCCCTGTCATCCTCTAGCAAAGAACTGAGTTGAGTATGGTAGTGGGGCAGAATATCCCTCATACAGCTGGCGTAGGGAGATGTTTGGATCAGGAGAGTCAAGAAGCCAGCAAAGTCTACATATCAGAGTATCTGACCCTAAAGCTATGTTGCCTCAGCTGATAGCTCCATCTTGGACCCAGAGGCCCTTTGAATAATGAGATAGAAATCAATGTAGCCAAAGATTGGTCCACAGTACTGGGAATGATTGACTACCCATCCCATGAATGTTCCCAAGATGCCTTCTCTTCAATCTGAAGAGGCACTAAGTCTCTTCCTTAGTTATCTATCCATGCTCTGGCCACCTCTTTTGCTATAACTGCTCGGAGGCACTGTTCATAGAAAAAGAGAGGGCCCCAGAACTTAAGAGCCTGATGCATTGTCCTTAGGCTATAGCTACTTACACTTTCACTCTCTCTCTACCAACCAATGCCTACATTTCCCCAGGGGGTTATAAGGTTACCAGTAGAGAGCTGTATTTTGTCTTCAAAAACAATTCTTTTTTTTTTTCTCTTTCTTAGAGAAGCATGAGTAGATAAGAAGAAAAGATTATATGCTGGAAGTAATCAAGGCATATATTAAGTCTAGGTCCTGTGTAGACAGTCCCCTGTCTGACTTTGTACAGGTTTTTCTTTTTCTTTTAAAATTTCTGGTACTGAGTCCTCAACACAGGTCTTTCCTTCTGTCTTCTTTCTTCAGCAAGAATTATTTTACTGTCAAGCACTGTTATTCTAGCAGAGCATCCAGGGGTGTCCTTTGGAAGGCTGTTTCTGCCCGTTTGAGTCAAATTAGATGTAGCAGGTGCAAAGGGCTGAAGGAGACTCAATGGTTGATAGAATTATAACCTGAATTTGTGGCAGCATTTGGACTCCTGGACATTGACCCTTTGAGTCCTGTACCAAAGTTATCCCTCATCTTTCACCAGCCTGTACTGACTTTATCTGTGGGTGATCACATTGCCCCTAGTCATGTTTGGGAATAATCCTACTAACATGGCTTCTCCTCTTTTTTTTTTTTTTTCTGCTTTTCAGTACCATGGGCAGAAAAAAGGTACATCCTTTATGTACCTCAGCAGTCCAGCAAGTTTTATTAATTGTATATCCAAATCCCCTTTAAACCCATGTCACCTCATTCATTCTTGGTGTTCCAATGTTGGTGTTCCTGCCTCACTGGGCTTTAAAATTTTTTTTAATTTGGTTTCGTACATGTTTATGATATATTGTGAACAAATTCACCCCATCACTCCTTTGTATCCCCATTTATTCCTGAAGGCTTTCTTTATAAATACTAAATACTCTCATTACTGCTTTTGTGTGCATGCATACACGCATGTGTGTGTATGTGTTATGTGTGTGTGTGTATGAGTGTATGTGTATGCATGTGTATGTTTGTCCAGATATCCAGGTTGCCTTAGATATATTCAAGAAATGGTTGTTGGATGAATAAATGTAGAATCAAATTGTGACACAGGTGAATGAACTCCCAACCCTCTGCTGTCTGTGCAATAAAAATTGAATTATTATTTCTATGAATAGTTATGGGAACGAATGATGTCCTCTTACTTTCAGCTTACTATGGTCTTCTCTCTGTCTCACAAAGGGTTTAACAAGTACATGGCAACTAAACTGTTTGCATCCACATGGAAGACCATACCTCGGTCTCCCCACACTCTTTCCCTGCTTCTCACAGGGCTCATTTTATCAGCTTGTTTTGGCAGCCTTTGGGAAACCTGATCTAAGCTTGAGCAATGGTAGAAGTGCCTGCTTAACAGCTTGGCAGGGAGGAGAGGCAATTGAATTACCTGCTTACATTTCTGATCTCCCAAGCTTATGTCAGAGCAAGAAGATAATAGAAGAAATCGTTAACACTGCTTGGGACTAGTGAGTCCACACAGTGGAGAGATTTATCACATGAAAATGCTTGCTCTCTCGGAAGCTGAATCTCATTCTCCATCGCAACTACCTCCTTCCCCTCATTTTTCCTGTAACACATTTCCCTTTACAGTATCTTTACTCAAGGTGCATTTGCTCTGGAAACAGAAACACCTAGTCTAGTCGGCAGGCGGCTCACAGCTCATGGCCAACTTGATGGCAGTCTAGGGATTGCAAAAGCAGCACTAGTCCAGAGGAGACAATTTTAGGGACTGCAAGACAATTCTATGGCTTTCAAGGCAGGAAGGTGAGGGAGTTCCTGATGGGTTTCTCTACTGCCTGCTGGGGGGGCTCAGGAAAATGCTTTGAGTCAAAAAACCTAAAGCAGGTTAAGGTTAAAAATGGAGGTTTCTGGGGGTGGCGGTACTTCTTAGGTTGAGAATTGTTCCTACAATGGCTTTACCCAATGCATTTGCTTATAAACTATTGATAGACACCACCAAAATGAGGGTGGTCAAATATCCTCTCCCACAAAGTTCTAACCAGGGCTTTGATTAGAGACCTATTCCTAACACTGTAAGACGAAGCAGAACTGTATAAATAGTTTTACAGGCTCCCTGTCAAGAGTCACTCATTCATCCAATACATGCTTTTAGGGCTGAAGATTGAGTTAGTGTCTACAAAGGAAAGTAACTCAGATCATTTACTGCTGCAGAGAATGTCCCATGAGAAATGAAAACATAAAAAGTACCCATGACACATCAGTCCATTGCTGTTCTTTGTACATGTGACTTGTGACTGAGTCATTGAATTGATACAACAGCTTCATGATACACATCCTCCATTTGTAAGAGAGGACACTGGGACCCTGTGCTGTTAAATGTCCTTGTTAAAGCCAAAGAATTACTAAATTATTCGAAAGGAAAGACATGTGTAACCCTGACTGTGCCCATCATTTCCAAAGTAGCCTTTGGGAATTCCTCATCATCATCCTCTTTCTTACTCAGCTGAGTTATTCTCGTGAAAAGAAACTCAGATTCTTAACATCTGAACATATGAAGTTAGCATTCATATGTTTGGTGCCTGAGATGGGAAGAGAGGAGCATGGGGATACAGATGGCATTTAAAATGATACAGGGCTGCTGCAGGATATCCTCAGATCTTCATTTTCTCAGATGCACAAAGGCAGTGAGAAATGATTAGAAGTGCATACTTCAGTGTGACGGTGAGACCTGCTATTTATGGCACCTCAGAATGTCTACTTTCATTAAATGGCAGGAAACCTAACCAAACTTCCTTAAGTACCAAAGGCATTATAGCAAGTTCCCTCTAGAAGTGGCTCTGGATGTAAAGTGTAGCTTGAATAGAGGTCTTCCACAATGGACTGCTGTCCCACGGTTTCATCTCTCAACCTGCTTCTGCTTCTCTCTCAGCTAAAGATTGCAAAATTGATGCCACAGCTCCATGTCTTGCTTGGTGGGTTGATAGGTTTCCTTTCACAAGTAACTTTTTTAAAGAGTCCTGAATTTGTTCTACTGTTGGTCCTATTAAGTTGCCTGTCTATATCTAGAGCTCTCATTGTACCCAGGGAAATAACCAGTCTAGACCACTGGCTACAACAATGGAGTAAGAATGAAGAAATTGTTGATTCCCGGGGATTTTAAAGATATATTCAGTATATTTTAGAAATCGGTGGCAAAATCTTCCACAGGAGACTTGTTGAGTGATGACCAATATTGTAGATCCTAGAGAAAAGTGGTTCTCAACATTTCTGACGCTCCCTCTCATAGAGGGCCTTATGTTGTGGTGATTCCCAACCATAAAATTTTTCACTGCTACTTCATAACTGTAATTTTTCTCCTATAATGAATTATAATGTAAATATATGATCTACAAGGTATCGGATATTTGACCCCTATGAAAGTGTCATTCACTTCAAAGGGGTCATGGCCCAAAGGTGCTTTAGTGGTATTTTCTCCCATTCTCTCTATCTTCCTAGCCGTCAATATTTTCACTCTGTTCTCGGCAATATACTAACGGGGCTCAAGGCTTAAAGAATTGGAAATAATAAATAGAACAAGAGGCCTCGAAAGTATAAACTAGCTTTTTTGTTTTTATATATAATTCTTTAAATAGCTATTTATGAAACTTATTTGGAAGTAGATTTATTCACCCCCTGATACATAAACCATAGCAACTCCGCAAACTAACAAGGTAGTCTGTGTGGTTTGGGTACTTATATACGAACTGGCTCTTGCAATGGCCCTGAAGGTCTTTTCTTAGCAGGAGTTCCTATTCCAAGCAGAGGGACTAGGCACATCTCTGGTCCTACAGATGGTGCTGGTTGGGTGTCAGCATATGGGGAGTTATGTGGGTGGAGAAGCTGGTGTCAGGAGGGCTGTGCTGGAACATTGGACTCAAATCAAAGGCAAAGTCTCAAGGCTTCAGTTGATGAAGGAAAATCTCCTTAGCTGAAAGATGTCGAACTTGAGCTGTGATGATGAAGAGACTTACTGTCTTGAAGTGGCTCACACTCTACTGGACATCATCCTGAGGGACAGTCAAGGCACCAGCAGCAGGAAAGTCAGGGTGTTTCCTACTGATTTTTCCCTTTACTCATATAAAAGGCAGCTTGGTAGAGAAAGCTTATATTTCTTAGTTGGGTGGCCTGGGGTAATTTGCTTTCACTTGTGTGCTGATAAATATGGATCACAGAAATAATGTGATATAATGTGATATGAAGCCCGTACCAGCTTCTCACAGGAAACAGTGTATTAAATCTTAGTTTCAATGTTTTTTTTTTCTCTCAGTCTATAAGTGCTGGTCTAGATTCTCAACTATAAATTTCCTATGTATTCACCACTTCCCTTCAGAACACAGAGCATGTTTAACAGTGCATAACTGAAATTAATTTGCTATTCATGTATCTTTTAAAAATTATTTGATCATTTGCACCTGATGATAGAAAAAGCAAAGGTCTTCAGATACATCTCCACCTTCCCTTGTTGGAGTTCTAATCCTGGGTGAGAGACACTTTTGTAGGACTCTCTGCTCTGCCCCCAACTAACACTCATTTGGATAAGGAGATTAAATATCTTATCTCAGTGTCTTGATCTGGAAATGACGATATAATACCTTCCTACAAAGTTATTTTGAGAACTTAAGATGACTCAGTACAAAAGCTGGCTCTGTTATCATATATACATGGTTAGTGCACAGTCTTCGGAGTTTAAAAATTAAAATACCACTCACATGCATGGCTGTCTCTGGATGGCTGTGGCTCAGAGAACCTCAACTGCTCATATAAATTAACATAAAATAAAAGTCAGACAAGTGGTGCCCCCATGGCTCCCTTAAGCATGAGGCTAAGGGAGATGCCAGCTTTTCCTTTGTGGTAAAGGGATACTTCTTTGATTTCCTTGCTGAAGGGAATCATTACATTGGACGGGAGGCTGAATTTCCTGGGCTCATTTGTTCTTTACCAATCCTGAGATTCTGTGTATTCCTGATCCTTCTTCCTATTGAGAAAAAACGTATTTATAATTCCTTTATAATTGGCCTTTAACTAACTGATTTTTTCTTTATTATTCAATATAAAATACTAATGTATCTCAGGACACTTGCCACATTTAAGCAGAAAATACATATAACATGTGAAAACACACTAGGTTTAGACATTCACTCATGTTGCTTACTCATATTTACTTCTTATTAGAAAAATAATAGGACAAGTCTCATTGACTTTCTTGACATTGGATGGAGCCAATATGACCAAATATGGCCAATGAGTTTAACTGAATAATATGTCTGTAATCGCTGATCTTAGAACGTGCTGCTGATGTGATTTATGGCAAAGCCACCATACACTCATTACAGTTGTGGGTTCTGAGGTGTTCGGGCAATATATGATTGTATTTGGTTTAAAGAAGACATAATTTTGATGCACTGAGGCACTTAGATTTTGAAGGTGTTTTCTTAATGTTCTACAATTTAACCTACAGTGATAATACCCTGTGTTTAGTCCTCTAAGTTAATAGCTAATGTTGACTGGGTGTCTTCAATGAAGTAGGTAAGTGTTTGTTCACATTTAGAAATAATTCTCTTTTTCGGTTGGGTCCTTGTGTGGCTTAGGTATCAGAGTAATTGTGGCTTCATAGAACAAGTTAGGTAGTATTCCTTCTGTTTCAATTTTATGGAATAGCTTGAGGAAAATTGGTATCAGGTCTTCTTTGAAGGTCTGGTAGAATTCTGCACTAAGTCCATCTGGCCCTGGACTTTTTTGGGTTGGGAGGTTTTTAATGACTTCTTCTATTGCCTTTTGTGATATGGGCCTGTTTAGATAGTCTTTAGACTACGTGTTTAGTGGTTGGTGAAGTTTCATCTATTTTTAGAGTTGTGTATGTATGAGTGCCTATATGTAAATATATACATGAACCATGTGTATCATGGGTGTGTCTGGCGCCCAAGGAAGGCATAGGCTCCTTTGGAACTGCTGTTGGAGGCAGTTGTGAGCTGTCTAATGTCAGTGCTTGGAACTGAACCTTGACTCTCTGCAACAGCAGTGGGTTCTCTCTGTATATGTTATTCTTAACCTCATACTTATTTAGAAAGCCACAGTAACAGTTTTTAAGCAAATTGCCTAAGGTCTCTGAGCCAGTGGGTAGAGGAGTGGAGACTCCCATCATCTGACTTCAAAGTTGTATTGCTAACCACTCTTCTGCTGCTGGTGTGGTCAGCCAATATTAACTCTGCCTTTACGCTTCTTTTGAATGGGATCTTCTCTAGTCATATTTGGAAATAATTTCCTCTTTTGGCCACTACTCTGCAGAGTGGTTGTAAGTTTGGGATACCAGTAGAATGACCCACTGTGGTGTCTAATGCTAAGCTTGTCACAGGAAAGCTCTCATCTTCTTTGCTTTGTGTGACCAGTTTAGTTTTTAAATAATCATTTTAAATCAAAATATATAAATATATAAGATGTCCTGAAACAAGCCTTTTCCTTCCTATTTTTGTTTGAAATAATTCATATGATTACATAAGGTCAAGTTTCCTAGGAGCGGAACCTGAGATAGAGACTTACTTATATGATTTGTTGGGAGAATGAGCTTGGGGAAAAGACCTAAGGAGGTGTGTGGAGGTGGGGTCTGGAGGAGAATATTGCTTCCATGAACTCTCTTTAGTTCATGTTGAAAGTGGTCACATTGTATTTTACCACCAGACTACTGTCCTGCAGCAATAGCTAACTCACCTCTTTGGGGTTTTTTTTTGTTGTTGTTCCTGTGCTGAATTGCATTCACTAAGAGGCACTTGATCGGGGTTATGACCTTTTGCTTCTATTCACTTTTTTTTTTTTTTTCTATTCACTTTTTGATGATCAGGCCCAACTGGATAAGAGGCACCCTGTGCTATTTGAACCCTTGCAGATTAGTTCAAAATGCAGACACTTTTGTTCTTGCAAAAATAAGATACTTTTCCCTCCTAGAAAGTGGGTCAAAATAAAATAGTATGCACTTAGAGAGTTTTATTAAGTGTATGCTAAGTACTTTGATGGCAAAAGGCAAGGGACTTATTGTAACAAAACCATAACAGGCCAGGAAACAAGCAAGCTCCCCTGCACCTTATCTGTGACCTGGGTTCCACCCATAGCCTTTCAACTCCTTTTATCATCAGTGCTCTCAAAGGATCTCATCCACTAGCCACAACTACCCCAACCGATTTCCTGAGATGTAGAGATAGCCATGTTAAATCCTTGATTGAAGCCATCATGGGTATTACCCCTGTTGGGATAGTACAACAGTGCCTCCATTTGGACTACCAGCTCTTTTGTTGTTGTTGTTGTTTTTTTTTTTTTCTTCAAGACAGGGTTTCTCTGTGTAGCCCTGGACTATGAGCTCCTCCGTGGTCTGGCTCCTACTGCAATGTACAGCTTCATCTTGCTTTGCTGATCATCTTGGATTTTTGATCCATTTACAATGTTCCTCTCCTCCACTCTATTGTTTGTGTCTTTACCTTGCTGAGAACTTGGTTATCAATTCTATGAGGCAAGGACATTGTCATATTCATGTTTTGGATGGAGCCCTAAGAGATAGAGAAACTTTTTCAAGATTTCATTAATAACAAATAAAGTTGGGAAATTAATATAGGCCACCTAATGTGGAGAGTGATATTGAATTACTTTCCAAAAGTACTAACAATAATGACTAAAGTTAGTGTTATCTGGTGTTACCTCTGTGCTGAGTATCTTGGTAAGCTCTTTATGCTATGAGGATCGTCTCTCAACAACACCTTTAGAGTAACATGTTAATATATTTATTTCAATGGTGGAAACACTGGTACTTAGAAGGTTAGTCACATGTCCAAGGTGACACAGCTGGTAGATGGTGGATTCATTATCAGGCTCCTGAAACTCTAGTTTTACTTTTATTTTGGTTCAGAAGTTTGCTCTACTCATTAATTCATATTGCCCTGTCAGTAGCTGGAGTTTGTTTCTCTCTTCCCCCCATTCTATCTTCTATCTTGTATCCCTTAAAAGCTCTATGCATTTACATAATCATAATGTATATTGGCCATATTCATTCACCACTACCTCCCTGCAGCGCCTCTGCGTCCTCTTTCATCTCTCTCTCTCAACTTCATGTTCCCTTTTATTTTATATTTTATGAATATTTTAAATTTGTTTTATAATAGTTTATCAATAAGAGCTTACAGAAAGGAATGGTTCTAGAGACTAGATGGGTAAGACTGTTTTAATACACCATGATTGACACTGGAACATCCTGTTACAGCACTGGTCTGAATTCATTAGCTTTATGGTGGTGACTGAGGCTCTGACTTTCTGCAAACTTTCAGTTTCATTGACAATCAGGGTATGAGTGAGTGTGTGTGTGTGTGTGTGTGTGTGTGTGTGTGTATGTGGGTGTGTTGTATGTGTTTGATTCTTGACTCCTAATTGTACTAAGAAATGGCTTTTTATGGGAAGGAAGATTTTTTTTTGCATGCAGAGCATTCAATTTATGCTTTTGTACACAGAAGATGAAAAGAAAACGGTGAAGTGAGATCATTTGCTCATTTGACCTAAAAGACTGCGCAGAGAGACATGAAGGTAAGCAAGTGGAGAATGTTTTGTGAGGTTAGCTTGGCTGATTGGTGGATTTTCAACCTTTTTTGAAATGATAAAAACCTAGAAATATTTCCAGTCACAAACCTTGATGAATCAAGTACATTCTCATAATTTCTGTACAGGAAATAGAATAGAGAAATCTTATATTGGTTTGCAAGTAGAGATTCATGCCTTACCATACGAGCTCCAGGTATTTGAGATATGATTATTAATAACAAAGCCAGCAAGAAGTTCTTGAGAGGGGTGCAATGACATTTATCTGCCCTTTTCATCATATGTATTATCTGGGTCACTATGAAATTAATGTTCGCACTTTCCACCTCCAGGCAAAGCACTTCCCCAGCTCACCTTGTGCTGCTGTCATTTGTAGCACTTTGGAACAAATGTGCTGCCCTGAGGTGAAGATGGAAGAAAAATATGTAGGTAACAGAAGACCTAGGAACTCAATTAAGAATGGATGGTTTCACCTAAAAACTATGCATTTCAAGATCACACATAAAGAGCCACTTTGATTTAAAACATTCCCTACAGACCTGGGTGATGATAATTGGAAAATCCTGGTCTAGTTGGAAGAGCATTGGCAGTTGAATGTCTGTTTATTCAGTGCAGATGACCCAGGGCCAAAGTCACAGTTCTCATGCTAAGAACACCATTTGGGTGTCACTGTCACTAATTTGTTTAGAGACTGTGGGCCAGTGGTTCTCAACCTTCCTAATGCTGTGACCTTTTAATACAGTTCTCTTTGTTGTGGTTATCCCCCAACAATAAAAATATTTTCATGGCTATGTCATAACTATAATTTTGCTACTGTTATGAATCATAATGTAAATATCTGATATGGAGGAAGAGCTTAGACTATCTCTGTGAAAGGGCTGTTTGACTAATAAGGGGTAGTGACCCACAGGGTGAGACGTACTGTAGTAGGCTGAACATTCAGTCCTTGGCTCAGGAACCTTTGAATGACTTATCAAAAGTGACTCTAGATGAATGCATGAGGGAAAGAGGACAGAGATAAATGTTGGGTGTTGGTTACTTAATGAAATCACACTGAAAATGTAATCAGTGTATGCAGAGTGCAACATAGGGACCCATTACTCTTACCTTTAGGCCCTTTCCTTAGGACATAAGAAGGCATTTCAAGAGCTGTGGGTGTTATTGAATTATTTAAAATAATGAGCAACTAAATACCTTGCTGTTCTACCATGGAAGGTGTAAAGAGTTAATGCCTAAAGTCTGGAAAATTAGGAATGTTCCTGCCACTAAAAACAGGCTTCTGAAAAGTATTTAAAATATGAATATAAGGGGGCTGGAGAGATGGCTAAGTGGTTAAGAAAAGTAGTTACTCTTATAAAGGGTCCAGGTTATATTCCCAACATCCAGATGATGGTTCACAGCCATAAGTAACTCTAGTCCCAGAGGATCTAACACACATTTATACCCTCTGTCAGCACTCCATACATGTAGTACACAGACATACATGCAGACAAAACACAAAACAATATATAACATAATAAACTAAGTAATCCTTAAAAAGTTAAAAATATATGTAGATAGTGTATGTATAGGCATATTGTTGGTTAGTTTAGGTGTGAAAATTTCTATAAACCACTAGAACATAGTCTCAATGAGAGGAAGGCATAAACTCCATTTTAGGACCAGGACTGATTTAAAAAGGAACATCATCTAGACCAGGATCTGACCATACCCACCCCACCCCCGAGTCATCAGTCCCAGGAACTAGGCCATAAGTCACAGTTCTAGGAACAGACTATAACTTCCAGGAATAAGGCCATAGAATGCCTCATCTAAAGAACAGCCTGGAGATAACCACAAGGATGGGGAAATATACTATCTCAGGATGCTGTGATGGGCAGCCTTAGATGGTGTGAGTATCTCACCCTGTGGTTAAGCATTCATGGCACAGGAATGCAGTCCACTGACCACCTGGACACAAGCCAGTCAGAAACCAACCCATGTAATATTCCTACCATCCACCAATGAAGTTTTAGATTACCTAACCCTAGTTCAGATTCCCCTAGTTCCCTATAAAAATGTCTGTGTACCTTTGCCTGGGTCATTGCCATTTTTTCAAGAGAAAAACACCTGCATGTAGACTTCTTGCTTTTGTGAAATAAAAACACTCTTGCCAATTGCATTTTCAAGTGGTGGCCTCCTGGTAGTGCTTTCAAAGCTAACACTTAGGAGAAACACTTAATGGTTCTCTGTGAGTACTAAGTGATTTTAGTTTTCTGACTCCTCTTTAGCAGCCAATACTATATGCTAGTATCATTTTGATTTCATGGTGCATTGAAATGAAGGCTTGGTTTTAGATGCCTGACTCATTAGCTCATGCTAGTGTCTCCACTTAGGGTTAAAAGTGGCCCTGCCATCCTCCCAGGTCACAAGGATCAAAGTAGTGATGCATGTTCTCTACCCAAGTTTCTATCTTTCTCACCTTCACTGTTTCTTCATCCTTCAGAACTGGGCTCACCAGTGCTCCCCTAGGTAAGTTCTCTGGACCATCATATATAATTAGGCATTTCCTTCAAATGTCCTGCCACACATTAGAACTCTTCTCCTCATGCTAATCCACACCTGTATAGGAGATGGATGTATGATTCCTCTCTACTGCAAATTGTATATTTGCCACTTTTGAATATCCTCTCTCACTGACATATATGAGCCTCACAGTTGTATTTGACAAATGAATGAAGAATCTCTTCCATTCAAAGGTTTTGTTTGATTTGGTAGGGAGATAGATCTAGGATTGTGGAGTGGTCTGGTAGTTCACAGTGCTAGTGTGTGTGTGTGTGTGTGTGTGTGTGTGTGTGTGTGTGTGTGTGTGTGTGTGTTTGTGTGTTGGAACTTGCTAGTAGAGTGATTGTGTTGTTTTGTTTTCCTGGGAAAGAGCTTCTGATTCAATATGCCAGATAGCCAAAGCTTTGCATTCTAACATGGGCCAGTCAATCCAGAAGTGAATCAATGCCTGCTTATCCAATCAGATTATGTGCCCAGCATGGTGCTAGTTACATTATGACATAGAGGGAACAGCTTTGTCTCTTTCCTTCAGTTCCTTCAACATGGTCATTGAAACTTGAAGATATCAGAAGTAGGGGGAGTGCTGAGAGTTCAGATTGATAGGGTGACCATTGCTTTCAATGAGCTCAAAGAACTGGCATGGACCCTGGCAATGGCTGGCACCACTATCACTACTGGTCCTCACATCTTGAAAAACCAGACTATGGCCCTCCTCTGCAGAGGAATATGCCCCTGACTAATTATTGCAAAGGTGTCACCCTAAAAAGCAAACACATTCACAGCACCTACTCAAACTGTTTATTTACTTTACCACACACACGGAGTAAAGAAAGCAAACTGTTCCCAAATAGAATCTCGGAGTGAGTGTCTGAAACCTGTCTAGGTTGTGCAGGTTTCTGCGTTTTGTAGGTGAGACAGGAGAATTTTGGTCCAGTTGAATTGGCATTTAGGGAAATGCTAATTTCCCTTCCTGAAATGTCTTGGAGGGTACCTTTCAAAAACAAAGACACACACCAAAGCAAACCAACCAACCAACCAACCAACCAACCAACCAACCACCATGAACAACAAAACAGGAAAGTTCTCCCTCACCTTTCCATGAAAACAGGATAGCGAGAGAAAGAGCAGGATGATAGAACCTGCTTGAAGAAGCACGGGTGGGCTATAGATGCATCTACACATCTGGTTTCTTTGAAGCTTGTAGCTAAAATTTGTTTTTCTCCTAGCGAAATCTATAACCAAAGTTCATTATTTAAGGAAGAAAAACAACCTCTGCCCACCCCCTACAAAGGGTACCTCATAGCTTCCCCATGCTCATTGTTTGGGACAGTCCAGCTGAGCCATCCTTGAAAGGAAGCAGCCTCTTCAGAGCTGAACTTGTCACCTTCTCCACCTCTGATGGTCTTGAGTTTGTCTGTGTGAGGAGTCAGGGGGAAGGGCAGAAAGAAGCCTGTAAGTGAAGTCCACAGGCCAAAGCCTGTTTTTAAGCACAGTGACCTCAGTCACTGCAGACTCTTAGCTCTTGGTGTAAATATTTATAGACCCTTTAGTTGTTCCCTGACTCCACCAGGAGCTGTCATTGTCTATGCTAATATATTTTCATTTATTCTTAAAAGTCCTCTCATGTCCACTCTTTTTTTTTTTTTTTTTTTAAGAGAACAGGCTAGTTTGTGTCTGCTAGTAAGGGCTTGCTCTATTATTATGGGAGAATCTAAGATACCTGCAGAAGGTGAAGAGCTTTCTGCTTAAGGAAACATTTTCCTCCTAGGGGCATAAATACACAAAGAAGCTTATGCGAGAGCTGCAGGCTCTGGAGTCAGAGTATTCTAAGTGAATTCTAGGATATATGATTAATAATCTAGGTGTAAGCAAGCTTTAAATATATTCATTGGGAGGTTTTAAAATGAATTCAAGGCACCTCCTTGGCACGGAATGAGACCTCCCTAGACATCTCCATCCTTGTTTGAATCTTTTTTTCCCCTCCACCTAATGTTCTATTATTTTGTTGCTGGATCAGGCCTGCAGGGGGCAGCACTAAAAACACCATTAGAAACTGTCTTTCCCTGCTAGTCTGTTTTCACTGATTGTTTCTGGGTCCCTGGGCCGTTCCTTGTTACTTCTTCAGTGGGACACTCTCTAGCAGTGGGGCTATGCTTGTCCTGTCACCCTGTTGTCCCCCCAGAGATCCAGGAAGTGTCTGTACACACAGCAGGACCATAGCAAAAATATTGAAGTTCCTATCTTCCTCCCACTGTGGGTTTTGACCATTTCTTTCAGTAACCAATTTAGTTTAATTATGTATGAAAGGACATTCGTAGAGGAAATGTCCTATAAAGCATTTATCAAAGAATCAGTCTTTGTAATCTGAGATGTCCCTAGAGCAAACATATCTGGGACGATGATTCAGGTATTACCTTTGAGGGACAGTGGGATGAGACGTAAGAGTTGGTGGTGCTTGAATCATCATGCTTGACTCATGGGATCAGGCTAGAATTTCTACAAAGTACATTTGTGAGCAATCCCCCTCCCCCACTCCCTGTCCCACGGATATACAACGAGGTGGTCATGACCATTACTACCATTATCGGATGACTGCTAGTATTATCGTGGAATACCAAGGGAGACTGAGGCACTGAATAAAATACCTTGCTCAATTCTAACATAGTGGAATGACATCTAGGTTTGGATAGCAGTATTTTGATGGCAGCCTTTTGCTCTTGACAATGTGTAGTTTTTCTAGAAACAAGCTACACTTGAGATTGATGGTCTCACATCCTTATCTTATCTTATCCAGACTTATCTCATCCTGTCCAGATTTCTGAGGCTGGTTTTCTGGTTTGGGCTCAACTGTAGTCTCAGAAGATTATAGACAGGCTCAGCGTGTTGGTTTGGTAGGATGGTTTCCAGCGTGTGAGGGTGAGTTAGCTTCCTTCTGTTACTTCTGAGATCTTTGACTCAGCCAAGACACTGAATTTTGAAGAGTCTTGGTTCTCTCTATCCTAGGCCAACAGTGGCTTCTATCCCTCATTGGGTTGTAAATATAAAAGAGAGAAGAAAATACTTGAAGGCTCCTGGTAAACAGTTAAAGAATTCTAGAAATGTTTCCAATCTTCATTGTGGCCATTGCCTCCCTTATGGAATGACCTGGAATTTCAGTTACCCTGAAGCAAGTATTTTAGTATCCTTAGATGAAAGGAGAGAGTTATACATGTTGCTGCCCACAAGTAGGACAGGGCCAGATGACACAGGTCAACATTCAGAGACTGTTGCTGGAGAGACATTGGCTTGAAAGCCAGCAGGGTCCATTGGCCACCTTGTCTAGATTATCCATCATCCCTCATGCTGTTCTTACACAGAGGAGCTGGAGATGCTCTTAGTAGTTTATTAAGGACACACTAAGGTCAGTACATAATAATCTTGTTATTTGAGAAGCAGCTCTCCTCCTGGTTCTCCTCTTAGCCCTCAGCCCCTCCTTACCCAGCTTCTATTAACACCCATAGCTGATGATATTTTTAAACTTCAGGGCTCCTGTCTGGCTGGTTATTCATTTAGCTGAGAAACTGCAGCACCTAATTAATAGGAAATTAGCAGTGAATGTAACATTTGGCCCATAGTCAAGGACCAAGAAGTTATAAATATGTGCCACGTGAGGGCCCCAGGCACCCGATTCCCACATCTTGAGAAGTGACAGTTCCTGTACTGTTTCAGGAGGTGTGCGTTGGTGGTCACTGGCAGTAGGGCACCATCATCATCTTCTCTGAGGGCCAAAGGGAACTTCCTGGGGAGCACAAGGGGAGTTCTGCCTCAGCTTGTTTCCTGAGTGGCTAGGTCACTTTGTTGAGTTAAACGCTACCTCAAAGGCCAGGTCACAGTGAGTACAAAAAGTCCGGACACAGGCTAGAGAACTCTTGAGGGTGTTGCACGTGATGCTCACTGCAGGGTCAGTCAGATGTTGGGTTCCTTAAAGAGTCTCAGGTCTGCCATTGTTCTAGATACTTCCATTTGGCCTCTTTTGTGACTTGTGTGTTATAATTCATAATGGATCTCCCAAGAGCCTAGACGTGTATCATTGATCAATTACACATATACAGAAGAAGAATATCTGGTTTTTTCTACTGCTCTAAATCCATGGCTACTGAAGCCCTTCTAAGCAAAAGTTAGGTTATTAAGAGAAAAGTATACAAATCTATTTAGTGTAAGTTTCATATGACATGGTAGTTTTTATAAAGAAATGAAAACATCAAATGTTTTTATAGTAGGGTGATGAAGGATGGACAGTCATGGGGATAATATAATAGAGGATGAAAAGTAGTAGAGGTATATTCTGTTACATGTGAGGCACAGAGAAAACTTCTCATGCAGGAATCCTATGACTCACTGTGTTACATGGGTGGGTCAGAAAATTTAAGATTTCTCAAATTCCTTTGAATACTGAATATGCCAAAGTACCACAGTTGTGGGTTTTGCATCTTGAATTCCATCATAGACTATGGGAACTGGGACCCAGAGTAGTAAGAGACCTTGCCTAAACCGGCAAGAGGCAGAGCAGCTAGGCTCTGAAGCAAACATTTTCATCCATCAACTTTGATGATCAGTGCAGAAGTCATAGCTGCCTGGCTACTTTAGAAGAGACATAAAGCTAGAGGACAAAGCCATTCTGAAGTATTTGAGAAGGGAAAGACTGGGCTTAGGGCAAGGGCATCACTGGGGCTTTCTCTGGCGGCCAAAGTGTCTCCAGCCCACAGAAGGAGAAAGCAACACCTAGGAATCAGAACAGAGTCTTTTCTTTATCCTTTCTTAATTTAATTTATCTCATTTTTCTTTTTCTCAATTTCTCCCAGCAGGGAAATAGACATTGAACAACTTGTCTTTTTCCCTTGTGAGAGTTAAAAAATCTGTTGATAAAAGGACTGTTAAAATTCGAAGTGTGTTTGTTATGAGGCAAACCATAGCAGGTGGGAGCAAAGAGGTGCCCAGCTCCTTGGTAAAGCTGAGCCAGGAGGAGAAGCCAGCCTGACTACATTAGGGAACAGAAAGCCCAAAGTAAGTGAAATCTCTTGCCAGCTTTATTTAAAAGATCGATCGGAGCCTCTTTAACACAGGCTTCTACCTGAGAATTGATATAATGAATCCAGCATTTATGTGTCTCTGGGAGGAGGCTTTTGAAAGAAAGAAAAAATATAAAAGAAATTGCATCATTGGATAGGTCCCAGTAGGGGCTGTTCTTAAGGGAGGAAATAACTCATTACTGATATCACAGAACAGAAATGGACTAGAAGGCTGTGTGTGGCTTGGACCAGAGAAGGTAAAATCTCTTTTGGAAGGCAAGTGTGCCTTGCTGGAGCCTTGTTCATGAAGTGAGCTATAAATTATGGCCCAGGGCGAGGATGAAGTTTTCACAGATGCCCAAGTACACCCAACTTCTCTGCCTCTTTCAACTAGCCAGGAGCATTTACTGAGCCCTGACTTAGGCGAAGGTGGGCCTCATCCTCTGGAGGACAGAACCAACTCTTTATCATCCCTTTAGAACTTTATCCCCCAAATGATTTTGGAATTGAAACACTACTCTTCCATTTAAGAATTCGGGCATGTTATCCAGACATGGTGCCTCAAAACTATAATTGAATTATTTATGAGGCTGAGTCAGGAGAAGTGTCTTGAGTTCAAAACTAGCCTGAATTATACTATATAATCTCAGCAAGCCTAGGCCATAGTGTGAGACCCTCTCTCACAGTTCACTACTGTGCTGTTGGAGGGGAGGAGGTGGGGTGGGGTTGTTGGACATGGGTATTGCCTCTTGACCCTTAGTTAATCTTGAACTCAGTTTATAATTTTGTTAAAATATTATGAGGGAGTGATATCTACTTTAAAACAATTAAAATTTTCTTTCTTCTTGACTCTTCCTCAATCTTGACCTCATTTTCTGATTTTGTAAAAATACAATAGGGGACAATATCTGTTTTCAAATGATTAAATGAAGTACTAGCCACAAGAATTAACCTAGTCTGGCACTGAGATTTGAAGACAATGATTTCATTTTTGTTATGTGAATAAAAGAGTAGAAATAACAATCATTTGGTACATGGTCACTCAATAATCAGTTCTGGCCACTTGCTAAAGGTCATGTCAACAATATTAATGTTAGGAACAATTCCAGATAGTTTGCCTCTCTCTCTCCCCCTTGCCTTGCACCAAGCAAAGTCCTGGGTCAAAGTCAATCTCAACAGCACCCAGCCTCCATGGTTCTACTCCATCACCACCCAGCCTCCATGGTTCTACTCCATCACCACCCAGCCTCCATGGTTCTACTCCATCACCACCCAGCCTCTATGGTTCTACTCCATCACCACCCAGCCTCCATGGTTCTACTCCATCACCACAATCCTAAGTCCACTCACACTGCGACTCCAACCTCATTCTCACGATGTTCTGATTGTATTAGTCAGTTGTCTGGGGAGACAGACCAAAATGAGTCCATCCATATGAGGGATGGAGGGAGTGAAAGGCAGGGAGAAAGAGAGAGAACAAGAGTAAGGGGGAATGGGAAGGGAAGAGGGAGAGGAGGGAGAGTGGAAGGGAAAGGGGAAGGGAAGGGAGAGAAAGATTATAAGAGGCCAGCACTCACAGCATCTCCACAGTGATGCAGCAAGCTAGAGACCCAGGAGAGAAGACAATGTTTCTGTCAGCGTGCTGACTAGCTTGAAAGTCAGGAAAAGTTAGTACCTTCTTTTGAAAACCAGAATGGAAGAAAGGTTCCCTTGACTTGAGAGAGGGCCAGCTTACTGATCCTATCCATGCCCTCAACTGACTGGATAGGGACCATCCACATTGGGGAAATCTACTTTACCCAGTTTTCCAAGTTAAATATCAATCTCATCAAAGAATACCACCACAGGAACAACCAGAGGAACATTTCACCAAATATCTGGGCATTCTATGGTTCAATCACATTGACTCATAAAAATAGCCCGATACCAGCCTTATCTCTAATCTTATCCTCAAATTTTTTCTCAACCTTAAGCTTAACCCTAAATCTAATTGGGTTTTAATAATTACCACTAACTACCCTATATGTGCCAGATACTTTTGGCTTCCAAGCTTCCTTCTTTATGGAGGGGAAACACATCCCACCTTGACAGTAAAACTTATTAATTAGTGTATTGAATACCCACCATTTAGAAAGTCAAGATAAATCCTGGAATATGGACTTGAAAGGAAGAAACGATGAGCAAAGAGGTCATGTAGATTGGTATCTGATTAAAATCTGCTTGGCCACACACAGTGACATTACTGTGCTCCAGATTCATTCCCAATCCCATGTGAAGGCATTGGCAAGGCTGGGCACAGAGAGGTGGGCACTGTTTTTTCTTTCAGTTTTTAGTGTAGAGAATATAAACCCAAGAATGAATATGAGCTGAAAACCACTGTCAATATTCTCACTCACCTATGTAATTTTAGTTGAAGTTTATCAATGTTTTTATACTCTGTGATTTCATCCACACAGACCACAGTCTTGCTTCGGAACTATCCTGTGTCATGAAAGAGCAGGCTTCCTGATTTCTAGAAAGCTTCCTAGGAGGAAAAGTGTCAGAGCTGAAGCAATGGCTCAGTGGTTCTTACTTTGAAAAATCAAGGACTCATCTTAGATGAAATGATCCATCATCCCTGGGGGAAAATTCTGGGTAATGGTGATTTTGGAATTATCATGGCATGATAGTTGTTAAGTGGTTCTGTCACTCTAGCTTCAACCTTTCATTTTATAGGTCAAAAGAAATTAAAACTTGAGAAGGCTACGTGGCTTTGGTAACTTCAAACATCAACGGGCAAAGCCATGTAATACCCAAAGTCTCCAGACTCCTAGCCCAGTCCTCTTGTCTAGACATATGCCTCTTCTCTTCTCGTTTCCTTAGATTTATAGCTAAAGAACAACTGTACCACATTAGACACCACATTAGGACCTCCAAGATAAGTGATACTCTAGCTTAGCCCATATGCAACCTACATAACAACGTTCATTGCTCTGCTCTGTTATCACTCTTGTTCAGAGGTAGGTGTACTCTGGCAGAAACCATTCTACTCCATCCCATTTGGAACAATAAGGAAATAAATCCTCAGCCATCAACCTTGACCAGACAGATGAAGGTTGTGCTCATTTGGCACTGACCTTTTAAAGACAGATTACAATGTGGGAGAGTCTATATTATAGCTAGTATATGTGTGTGTCTGTGTGTCTATCTCTTTCTCTCCCTCTACACACACACACACACACACACACACACACACACACACACACACAC
>LR751508.1:115968-149115 GCA_902729485.2 Mus minutoides | reverse complement strand
TACAGGACAGGAAAGATGCAAAAATCTGTGACATGGGCAACCCAAATGGACAAAGTGTCAGTAGTTACCTAATTCAAGAGGGGTTAGTAGGTTTAAGAGGAGACCATGAGTCTAATTTTGGCCAAGTTTGGACTGAAGAAAAACTAGTCTAGTAAATGTCTAGTGAAGTTTCTAGAAAACAACTGAATACAGGTGTCTGCTAAGTATTCATACTTTGTAGCAAACAAGCATCTAGGCCTTTACAATAATGAACATTTTAACAATAATCAACAAATGTGAGAATATGTGTGTGGTCCTATCAGAGCTTGTTATAAAGTATTTAGTTAATGTTCCTGGGAGCCATTCTCTTTTCTGAGGGGAGGTAGAAGGGGGGTGGATCCTGGAGAAAGAGGAGGTATAGAGGAAGAAACTGGGGGGAAGGGAGTGAGAGGAAAGTGCAGTTGGGATGTAATATATGACATAAGAATGAATAAAATGGAGAAAAGAAATCACTAAGGAAGAGTAAGTCAAGTCAGTGAGTAAAATGAGCCACGGATGGAGACCACGACAATGCCAGCACCATGGTTACTTAGAAAATGACTTCAACTGCGACTTTGGTATTTTAAAGGCATTAATGGTATTTAGCTTGCTTAAATGATTATGTTTTGATCTATATTAAGTTCACGTCCCTTCGTTAGGATTTATGTTGGTCAGTATGAAAAATTTAATAAGTATGCTTTGCTCCTGCCATATGTGGATTAATGGAATTCCCTTTTTTTTTTTTTAAAAAACAACTTTGGAGTTCTTTTTGTTATTTTTAAAAATAAATTCAGCAGCAAATAAGTATTTGAAATAAGGCTGACTTGTTTGAGCACATAATGTTATAGATGGATGGCCATGACCCCCACATTCCCACGCGTGAAGGACTCGGGGAAAGGAACTCATTGAGAGAAGATGCTGAAGCAAGGTTCACACAGGAAACATGGAAAGCTAAGATTCTTCATGTCTCTGGGGGACTGTGGAGGTTGACTAAACTTCTTCCTGGATGGAGAGAACATTCCCATGAATCCTTTATTTGTTCCCATAACCTCTCTTTTATATAATCATTTCCAGCAGCTACTAACATTACCCTTAAAGTTGCCAACAGTGTGTCAAGCTAAAATTCATTTCCTATATGTTCTGAGAAGCAAATGTAAGAAAGTATTGCACAAATTTCTGGTTAATCCTCTTCCTTCGTTCTGCAAACTAATTGATATTGCTAATTACATTGTCTATTAGCATTCAATTCTTCTGCATATTGTGGTTGCTTTTTTTGTTTTTGCTTTGTTTTCTAGCAACGTTACAATTCATTTATCGGGCCAGCAAGATGGTTCAATGGGTAAATGCAGTCACTGAGTCTGACCTAAATAATAGAAGGACTCAGCTGAATTCGAGAAATTACTCTCGGGCTGGAGAGATGGTTTGGCCGTTAAAGGCTAGGCTCACAACAAAAATATAAGAAAAATTATTCTCTCTCTCTCTCTCTCCCTCTCTCTCTCTCTCTCTCTCTCTCACATACACACACACACACACACACACACACACACACACACACACACACGCGCGCACATGCGCACACTATAATACCAAAAAATAGATAAATAAATAAATAAATAAAGCAAAATATAATCATCTGTGGACATGCATGGCTTGCTGACCTACTATGTGCCTCTGCTTCTATCTACAATTGTGATTGTTTAGTGGGGTGGAGAGCTGGCTTTGTTGGTTAAGTACTTGCTGCGCAAGCATGAGGACCTTGCAGTCCTCAGATCCCCAGCACTACTGTGCAAAGCCATGAAGGACAGTATGTGCGGGTGGTGATCCTAGCCCTGGTCAACAGAGACAGGGGGTTCCCTGAAGCTTGCTTCTGCTCTGCTAGCTGAACTGGTGAGCTCCAGGTCTGGAGAGAGACCCTGTGGGAAGCCTTTTGGGGTACCGCTTGGCAGCAGTCTGACACTGGCTAGGACATAGAAATGGCTTTGAGACAGGAATCTGACCTTGGGAGCAAGCTCAGGCAGAGATCTGACATCAGGGCCTAATAAGGAAGTAAGTTTCAGCAAAAAGCTAACTTTAGGTTGTAATAGAGAAGTAAGATAAAGCAGGAATTTTAGTTTTGGGGTGGAACTAAGCTTCAGGCAAGATTTTGGGCTTGGATGAAGAAGTGGGCTCTGGTTTCTATGGCAAGCCCTTTTTTTTTCCCAATATTTATTAGATAACTTCTTCATTTACATTTCAAGTGTTATCCAGAAAGTTCCCTATACCCTCCCCCCTTCCAGCCCTGCTCCCCTACCCTCCCACTCCCACATCTTGGCCCTAGTGTTCCCCTGTACTGGGGCATATAAAGTCTGCATGACCAAGGGGCCTCTCTTTCCAATGATGGCCAACTAGGCCATCCTCTTCTATATATGCAGCTAGAGACATGAGCTCAGGGGGTAGCAATCGACAGCAAACCAGTGGCTAACATCAAACTAAATGGAGAGAAACTGGAAGCAATCCCACTAAAATCAGGGACCAGACAAGGCTGCCCACTTTCTCCCTACCTATTCAATATAGTACTTGAAGTCCTAGCCAGAGCGATTCGATGGGCGTGAAAGAGTTGAACAAGATAAGCATTTAGTGTGGTTTGGATGTGTTCCCCAAATTTCATGTGTTACGGGCTAACCCACAAAGTTATAAGTGATGGAGTTTGAGAGGTAAGGACTTTGAAAGGAAAAGCCTCCCTAATTCTTTCTCTACCTATGAGCTAACAGAAAGAACGGTCTCACTGGATGGGATTCTCATCTTTTGACTTCCCAGCCTCTATAACAGAGGCAGCTCACTCCCTCTCTCATTCCTTCCTAAAATGATGCAAAGGAGACCGCCCCTGTGCTTGTGAATGTGCATATCGTGTGTGTGTGTGTGTGTGTGTGTGTGTGTGTGTGTGTGTGTGTGTATTCAATATTTGAATTGATATTTTCCCTATATCAATTCTTTCCAGCCTTGGTGTGGCTGAGTCGTGTTTATTTTGAAAAATCTCATATAATAAATAACAACTATAAACTTCTGATAAAACATAAATGTCAGTCCTTTGAAGGAACCCTGCAATTATCTGCAGCAGGAAGACATAGAGGATTGTGGGTAGAATGAAAGAAACAGCATTGGGTGAATTTACATCATTCTAGTGTTCAGACAGAGAACAGTTGCCTTGCCGTAGCAGAAAGACTGAAAATACAGTATGAAGTCTGCAGTTTTCCTGGCTCAAAAGTCTGAGGACAGAGTTTAGGGCAAACACCTCCATTAGAGACTAAGGGAGAAACCAGAGAGGAGACCAGGGCTTGAGAGGGGAGCTAGCGGCACACACTTGTAAGTCCAGCACCCAGGAGACTGAGATAGGAGGATGGCAAATACAGAGCTAGCCTTAGCTACATAATGGAAAGAGGTAGAGGATGGATGGATGGAGGGACAGGGAAAGAGAAAGAACAAAATGTTGCTGATGTATTTTACCAAAATTTCCAGCCAAGCCTCCATGGAGCCAACTCCAACAAGTCAATTAAAATCAAAATCACAATACTGTGAGGAAGGCCGTTTCCTATCAATGGAGAGATGTTGTGGTAAATCTCTTCAACCCAAATATGCCCCAGCAATGAAAACACATTAATTAATTAATTAATTAATTAATTAATTAATATGATTACATGCTGTGCGCCTAGATTGGGCAGATCTACCGCTACATTACCATCTTCTACATCTATGAGACCCCTTAGAACTTGCAGATTCTCCAGGCCATGTGCTTCTGCTCTGATTTTCTTCCTCTTCCTCCTCTGCATCCTCTCCCTCTTCCATTTTCTTCCCCCCCCTCTCACTTTCCGCTCTACCTTCCCTTTTATCTGCCCAACCATCAGCTCTCCTTTATTTTACAAATTAAGGTGGGAAGCAGGTTTACAGGAAATCACCTGAGTGCTGACTCATTCCTTGTTCGAAGCCATTCGCAGGAGAACGAAATTAACATCAAATATAATTAGCCCCAGGGCTATCCACAGCAGAGAAAATGTTCACAGTTTGAGTCAAGTCCAGTTTTAAACCAATCAGTGTTTTTGAGAACTATAAAAGAATTGAAAATATCTCCTCTAGAGTGTGTCATAGTTTGGTGGACGGTAACTGGATGAAGAAATTGGACTCAAATAGAGAAAGACAGTTAATGAACCACGACCTCCAAGAAGATCCAGATTTGGGAACTAGACGACAATGATCTTGAGAACTGAGAGCAGTCAGTGCTCTTACCTGCTGAGCCATCTCGCCAGCCCTCTGGGACACTTTCATACGTGTATATAAAGCATTCTGATGATCTCTTCCTCACCCTCTCTTACTGCCCAGTCCCTGTTAATCCCCTTCTTCCTTACTAGTCCATTTCCCAGATTTGGGTTTTCTTTTGTGGCCCATTTAGCTTATCCAACGCCATCTGTGTAACCACTGGATTGGGGCTATTCAATGGAGCCTGGTAGGATCCCCCGCGAACACACAACTGAAGGCAATGATGCTCCTCCTCTCTTTGCATCTATAACTAGTAAATAGCTTGACAATGGGTCCCGGCCACCATCGGAGAGCAGCAGCCACGGCCCTGTGCTACCCCGTGGCCGTGGGCCTCAACAAGGGCCGCAAGGTGACAAAGGACGTCAGCAAGCCGAGACACAGCCGGTGCTCAAAGTGTCCAAGGACAAGCGCACACTCAAGTTCATCAAGAAGACGGTGGGCACGTACATCCATGCCAAGAGAAAGCGGGAGGTGGGAAACCTGCTGGCAGCCATGAGGAAGACTGCGGCCAAGAAGGATTGATCCATCCGCGCATAACTGTCGACGCGCCCATCTTGTGGGACCGCCCATCTTGTGGGACCCAGCCCCGGCCAGCATCTGCAATTGCTGTGCGCCTGTGATGACGATGATGGCTGTGTCTTTCCTAGAAGATGGAATTTTGCAAGCCCTTTCCCTATTTCCTGGCTCTTCTATTTCTCCGTTCCCCTTCCACTATGTTCCCTGAGCCTTACAGGGGATATTATACATACCTGTTCAGGGCTGAACACTCAAATGTCATTTATTTTCAACATCTTGTACAGACATGAATCTCTACGCTCAACATTCACTGTGGTGGGGGAAGAGGCGTCTCTGACTGAGACCAAGAAGAGCATTTGCCTATGGGTATGAAGATAAATATTAAGAC
Organism: Mus minutoides; assembly: GCA_902729485.2. Classification (NCBI taxonomy): domain Eukaryota; kingdom Metazoa; phylum Chordata; class Mammalia; order Rodentia; family Muridae; genus Mus; species Mus minutoides. Next base: position 143,903 of record LR751508.1, on the reverse strand, counting down.
AGCAATTTGATGCGAGTGTCAATTTAGTTTAACAGTATAAACTTTCCTCTAGGGCCTTTGTCTTCCCCTGCCATGGGACCTCAGATCTAGTAGGAGAGGTTTGCCCCCACTGTTTGCACAACTGGGTGTAGCCAGATTTTTTGGCTATTCTACTGGTTCCCATTTCTACCACCCTTCTTTACCCTTCCAAGCCCCCAACCCCAAGTAGAAGAGAAAGAAAGTTAGGAGAGAAAGAGGGCATTGATAAGGTTAGATTAGGGGCTGATTAGGGACTCGGAGTTCCTTGGGGGAAATTTTGATCTTTGCTGGCAGGGATTCTAGTTTTGTTTTTTTTTTTTCTTGTTGTCTCTTTGTTCAACACACTTGATAAACTGCAACAAACTACACCCGACCACCAGTGGCCAACCAGCACCCCCTGTCAGGGCTCTAGCATTTATATAGCCTCTGAAAAGTTCCCAGAATTCCAAACATTACACATTCGCAAAAAAACTATCTGCAGCTGGCAAAATCACACCCTTGCCAGAGCGTGAGGCGAATCATAGTCAGCTACGGAGGACAGTCTAAAGCAGCCCCATATCCCACACCTGGGACCAAAACCATATTCCCATATTTCCATCTCTCCCTCCTCCCTCCTCCATTTCTCTCTCCTCCCTCCTCCATTTCTCTCTCCTCCCTCCTCTCTTCTTCATTTCTCTCTCCTCCCTCCTCTCTCCTTTCTCCTCTCTCCCTCCTCTCTCCTCTATTTCTCTCTCTCTTTGTGTATGTGTGTGTGTGTGTGTGTGTGTATTTAAGCAAACCTAAATTCTCACTCCAAGTGAGCCTCTCCTGCCTAGCAGGTTAGTGTCATAGTTTGCACGGTTCACCACTGAGTAGAACTATAGATACCTTTTCTCTCCCCATAGCCTACAAAGTGTCTGTAGGACTCTGAAGGCAAGCTGGCAGGAAGGAGAGCCCGCTTAGATTCTCTATGTCTTGTCACCAACATTTGTGGTGGCTTCAGCAACAGGATTTTATTATCTAGTTCTAATGGGCAACCAAGAGGAATGACAGGAGCTCAGACTGTTTGGGGACCTTCTGGGCACCCCTGACAAAACTCCTGAGAAGTCTCTCAGCCCAACACTGAGGCCCTTTCTTGTTCAGTAGCCCACAGCGTCTAGGGACAACTCTCGGGTTTTCAATTGCTCTGGACAATGAATCCCAGCCTTTACCACCCAAAGAAATTGGGGGAGAGAACCTGGAAGTTAAGTCAAGTGAAAAAGAAAAAAAAAGTATCCATAGGAACACTTTGATAGTTTGATATATGTTCACTATGGTGGAAAGACATATATGGACTTTATTTATTATATCGATTGTCAAGATCACGGAGGTATAATTTATAGTACAATGAACTCTCAAAGGCGTGCAATGCCATGAACTTCATCAGATGTGTGCAGTCATGCAAATGGCACCACGTCCTTCACTGCTGATACACTCAGTTCTCTGGTGTCCTTTGTGGTCAGGACCACCCCTCACACTCCTAAATGTGATAACAATCTAGATAACGATAACAATGACTTGAGTTATCGTTTTTTTCAAAATGTCATCTAAGTGTATCACGTCATCATAGATTATGATGACAAATGTCATCTGTGTGTCCAATGTCATCATAGAGTATGTAGATTTTTGTGTCTTCAATCAATGTATTGCTTTTTAGACTCCTCTGTGGTGCTGTATGCATCGGCCGTTATATAGACAAAACCACAGTGCTTAGGTCGATGAATTTTTGGATCGTGCCGTGGTTTGAATGTTCTTTCCGGTATTCATGTTGCAGTGTAATTGCTACCGCAACAGCACTGCCAGGTGGGACTTTAAAGGGGCAGGTAACTAGGTTACTAGGTTATTGGGGTGCTCTGCTCTGAATACATTAAGGCCACTATCACAGGAGTGGATTAGTTACAGTGGGACATGGCTCTTACTAAAGATGAGCTCAAATCTGTTCTTCAGTCTGTCTCACGTGTGTTCGCCTCCCTTTCTGCTGTGTTATGACTGATCAAGATGCCCCTTGATCTTGGGCATCTCATGAAACAAACGACTTTCTGTGGTTTGTAATTTATTCAGTCTATGGTATTGTGTTATAGCAGTATAAAATGGAACAAGACAAATGGTCCCTTTTTTTTTTTTTGTCAATTGTGAATAAAGCTATTTTAAGCATTGGCATATAAGTCTTTGTATTTCTTAGGTTAGAAAAGAGATTTCTGGGACATTCTGTTGGGTGCATGTTTAGCTTTATTGGATTGCCAGGATTTCAGTCTGATGTTGATTTGGGTGCTTGCGTTTATAAGTAGGGAGGGTCTCCTATATGCTAGAATACACTCTGTCACTGAGATAGAGCCTTAGCCCCGAGGTTATGGTCTGAGATAAAGAACATACAGGACTGTTCACTGTAGACTATAGGCTTTGTCTCAGTTACTTCAGGAACAAAACACCTGTCTCAAAATATAGGGGCATAAAGAACAAAACCAGTAATTTGTTTGTTCATACACTGCAATTTGGGCAAGCTGGCTTCTCACTGCTGTGTCTGCAATGTCAGACTTTGTGCTGCTGGAGGATCTAAAATATCTGAATTTCCATATTCAGTGCCTCCGTCGGCATGGCTGGAACAGTTAGGTTCTAGCCTCCTCCAGCAGAGTGATTCGATTTATTTGCATGATGATGTTAAAAATGAAAAGAGTAAAAAACAAAACAAAATAACAGCCTCCCTTCCCCCACCCCAATAAGACAATAGATCATTTAAAAATCTTTTTGTTATGGCACAGTGATCAGTAAGAGGAAAGAGATCCGCGGGAGGGGAGAGAGACAGGGCAGGATGAAGAGATGGATGTGTGTAATGTGGCATGTCCATGTGAAGCTTATAGAGACACTCAGTAAGACGATGCCCCATCCCCAGCCCTTCTGCATAGGTGCCGTGATTTCACGGTTGTCACAAAACCTCACTCCCCACCGTCTCTTCTTCCCGATGCTGATTGTCTCTTTCCTGAAATGTCTAAATGAATGTTTCCATAGTGTAGACAGCAAGAGTCTAACTGCTAATAACGCGTTCATGTTTTACCTGGGAAAGTAAGGCAGGCTTAGGGGAGGAAGGCAGGGGGCAGACTCCTGTAAATTTTTGGTTAGATTTTTTTTTAAGAAGAGTTCTACTAATGTGTTAATATTTCATCAAAGTTATTACTAGTCTGTAGAGCTGGCAGACACTGCCATAAAGCAATGAAGTAATTTTATACAGTTAAATTATTACATAGACCTTTGAGGTTTGTTCAATAACTGTAAGGCCCAGAAGACAAATTAAATATGAATGACTAAACTTCTGAAAGTTAAACTTATAATAGCTTTATTTTCCTCTACCAACTACAGCACACTCAAGTCCCCAGAAGAAATTCTAATACTAGCTGGGCAGTGGTGGTACACGCCTTTAATTCCAGCACTTGGGAGGCAGAGGCAGGAGGATTTCTGAGTTCAAGGCCAGCCTGGTCTACAGAGTGAGTTCCAGGACAGCTAGGGCTACACCGAGAAACCCTGTCTCAAAAAACAAACAAACAAACAAATTCTAATACTAATAACGAACAGATTTTTAAAAAAATTACTGACTTAAACTTGCAAGCTGAACTCAGAAGGGCCAACTTACTCAAACCAATCAAACAATTTCCGTGCACTGAATACTCTATGGGCTCTAGGTGAGGGATCTATGAACTATACTCCTCTGTGAAATTTAATATATGTCAGTGGAGTTAAAAATGAGCAGCACACTATTCCTATCAAATAGTTCTCCTAAGCTATATGTATAACAAAACTATAGTGTCTTAGTCAGGGTTTCTATTCCTGCACAAACATCATGACCAAGAAGCAGTTGGGGAGGAAAGGGTTTATTCAGCTTACATTTCCACATTGCTGTTCATCACTGAAAGAAGTCAGGACTGGAACTCAAGTAGGTCAGGGAGCAGGAGCTGATGCAGAGGCCCTGGAGGGATGCTCTTTACTGGCTTGCTTTCCCTGGCTTGCTCAGCCTGCTCTCTTATAGAACCAAGACTACCAGCCCAGAGATGGCACCACCCACAAGGGGACCTCCCCCTTGATCACTAATTGAGAAATGCCTTATAGCTGGATCTCGTGGAGGCATTTCCTCAAGGGAGTCTCCTTTCTCTGTGATAACTCCAGCTTGTGTCAAGTTGACACAAAACTAGCCAGTACATATAGTAAACATGTTTGTGGCACTTTCCTGTTGACATTCAGGTGGGTCAGAAGCAGGCATGTCTTGGATGGTTGCACTGTCCTGTACACATACTGCAACTTCTTACACGATCCATGTATAACGGACGCGCACATCACAACACACCTTTACAGCACTTCAAGTTGACACACACTGTCATAAATGCCCCGAAGTCAAGCGACTGGACTTAGAATAGATACTGCTCTACTAAGGAATAACTGTAACAGTACAAGCAACGCCACACGTTATCAATCATTTCCTACAAGCATCGTGTTGAGAAACTGCATGGCAGAAACAAAATCAAGATAGCGAAACTGGTGATGAGATCTGAGACACACACTAGCCACACAACAGAAACAACACAGCCCCCACCCGTGGAGCAGTGGGTTAGTATTTTGAAGGAAAAACCAAGATAAAAGATGGTTTGCCGGAGAGTGCCCCACTCCGGTGGTCCATCACATAATCAGCCACCAAATGCAGACACTACTGCACACACCAGCAGGATATTGCTGTAAGGACCCTGATATAGCTGTCTCCTGGCAGGCTTTGACAGTCCCTGACAAATACAGAAGTGGATGCTCACAACCATCTATAGGGCAGAACACAGGGTCCCCAATGTAGGAGCTAGAGAGAGTACCCAAGAGCTGTAGGGGTCTGCGACCCTATAGATGGAACAACAATATGAACTAATCAGAACCCCCAGAGCTCATGTCTCTAGCTGCATATGTATTAGAAGATGGTCTAGTTGGCCATTATTCGGGAAGAAAGGCCCTTGGTCTAGCAATGTTTATATGCCCCAGTACAGGGGAATGCCAGGGCCAAATAGTGGGAGTGGGAGGGTAGGGGAGCATGGCGGGGGGAGGGTATAGGGGACTTTTGGGATAACACTTGAAATGTAAATGAAGAAATTCTCTAATTAAAAAAAAAAAAGATTGTTTGCTACAGTGCATAGACAGAGGTCCTAGCTCTAGGTGGAACCTTTAATTCTACGGCCTTTCCTCCACTGCCACACCTGTCTTCATGTTCATTTCTGTAAGTAGAATCCTCTTTCAGTGGGGTCTGGCAGGATGAGGCCTTGGGGTACATGTATCTTTTCCCTGAGTTCTTGAGTGTGTTTGGAGACTTACTTTCGGATCTGTCATAATGAGTTTTCATCCATAAGAGGATGGTAAATGCTCTTTTTTTTTTTTTTTTTTTTCCGAAACAGGAAAAAAAAAAAAAAAAAAAGAGCATTTACCATCTGTATTGCCCTGGCTGTCCTTGAACTCACTTTGTAGAACAGGCTGGCCTCGAACTCAGAAATCTGCCTGCCTCTGCCTCCCGAGTGCTGGGATTAAAGGCGGGTAAATGCTCTTAAATGAGCCTTAAATATCTGACTGGCTTCCTAGCTTCTCTGCTACTGCTATAGAGTTGGGACTGTTTCTCGTATCTGCTGCCTGTCAGTCCTGTTCTCCAGCTCTGAGGGAACTGGTCTGCAGCAGGCAGGCAGTCTGTGCTGAATGAACACCATATCGGATATGCACACCCAATGGCACCTGACTACAAGGAAGACCCGCTGCATTGTGAATTCAGAGAGGACATGGGTCAGACCTTGGCCTAGACCTGTGGCTCTGGCCTGTCAGCCCTTCACACTTCTGCACTGTCTGGGGAACCAAAGGCCTCCCTTCCCAACGCCCCAGGTCTTGATTGGCCTTCAGCTACTGCCTTTATCCAGGCAGGGTCTGTGCTCCTCCCTAGTTTACACCTAGGACTTATAAATTAGCATAAATGATTACATTGGTCCCATTCTAAAGGTATAGGTTTAAATGATGGGCATATTCCAGCTGGAGGAGCAACACACGGCCACAACTATCTATGAATAAACAGCAAAAAGTTCAGGGAGCTTCTCTTCTGCTTGTGCCCAACAGAAGGTGCCTGCTTCCCCAAGAGCTCTCCAGCCAGATGGTGAGTTCTCAGTCCATTTTAAACATGTGCAAGAATGCCCGTGGCTCTGACCCCATTTCATTTTAGAATCTGCCTTTTCTTTCATCACTAGGTGACTGGGGAGGGGGGGGGGTGTCTACGGATTTCTCTCTGGACAAAGGAGGTTCTTTCAAAGGCAGTAGGTCAAAGCCACGGGCAAACACACATGCGTGGAGATAGCTTTACTTTTATACACAGCCCTTTCTTTTCAAGACAGGCTCCCTTGGAGCCCGGAGCCCATTATGTAACTGAGGTTCATCCAACTGCCAGTCTTCCTGCCTGCTCCCACTTCCTAGTTTTAGGTGTGGACCACGCCACACCCAACTTAAACTGTTTTTGACTCTGCATCTGTAATTACGTGGCTCTGATTTTGTTTCAGTTCAGTTTCTGTTCTTGAGCTGTACTCTACTGACTCGAGAGATGAAAAAGTGCTCATTCCAAAGAAAGAAACATTTTGGAAGAGTAATGCACATTACATCACAGCCATCAGCTGATTGCTGCAGATCTTTCCACGTCGGTGTTTGAAATGCAGAATGCAGAATTGATATTTCAATTATGCTGGGCCTCCAATACAACGAAGGTAAAGACTTCCAGCAACAAGGAAGAGCCAGGAAGGTTAGCAGTCGTTCTAACCAATTACTTTGATTTGCCCAAACACATTACACACTACTCCTTAAAATCACTTAGGGGCACACAAGTTACAAAAGGCTGCTTGCTGAGGACCAGGACAAGGCTCAAGAAGTGCTTCATCATTGCTACTGAAAACGACCCAAGGTTACACTGTCTTCTTAGATGCAACTTAGTAAATGAAGGAGAAATGACACTTGGTACAAGGTACCGCCGTGAAGTCTGGATTCATCTAAACTGTTTCCACTTTTATTTCCTAGGGTGAATTTTTACACAGACTACACTAAACCGGCAAAGGGGAGAAAGTGGTGTATATGTGAAAAAGAGGTCGTGTAAATATTTACCGTATATTTCCTTAAAAATCATTCTCAAAATTACACGGAGTATTTTTGTTCTTTTTTACATATATATATATGTATATATATATATATATATATATATATATATATATATATATATATATATATATATATATATATATATATATATATATATATATATATATATATATATATATATATATGTATGTGTATATATATATATATATATATATATATATATATATATATATATATATATATTATATATCACATGTTATATCTACTAACATAAAAAGATGAACTTGGAAAGAACATTTGGTAATAAATAGCAAATATCCTAGTTTTACAAAGGAGGAGACAGAATTGGAAACCCAGATCTGATGACTCTCCCAAGGACACACAGTTGGCTGATGGCACAGGATCCTACCAGACGTAATTTCCATTTTCCTACTCCAATTCTGTGCACACACCACACACACACACACACACACACACACACACACACACACACACACACGATCCAGATAATTACTGTTGTGTTGACAGTTTTATGTCAGCTTGACATAAACTAAAATCATCTGAGAGGGGACCTCAATTAAGAAAATGCCTCCAAAGCTGGGCGTGGTGGCGCACGCCTTTAATCCCAGCACTCGGGAGGCAGAGGCAGGTGGATTTCTGAGTTCGAGACCAGTCTGGTCTACAAAGTGAGTTCCAGGACAGCCAGGCCTGTACAGAGAAACCCTGTCTCGAAAAACCAAAAAAAAAAAAAAAAAAAGAAAAAGAAAATGCCTCCATAAGATCAGGCTGTTAGCAAGCCTATGGATCATTTTCTTAATTAGTGGTTGATGGTGCCACCATGGGGCTGGTGGTCCTGGATTCTATAAGAAAGCAAGCTGAGCAAGCCATTCAGAGCAAACTAGTAAGCAGCATCCCTCCATGGCCTCTGCATCAGCTTTTGCCTCCAGGTTTCTCCCTATTTGAGTTTCTGTCCTGACTTCTTTTGTTGATGATCTGTGTTATGGAAGTGTAAGCCAAATAAACCCTTTCCTCCCTAACTTGCTTTTTGGTCATATAGAAACCCTAGTCAAGACAAGTTGGTGCCAAGATTGTGAAGTATTACTGTGACAGACCCGACCATGTTTTAGAAAAGATTGATAAAGAGCTCTGGAACTTTGCTCAAGAAAATCCATTGCATGTTTAATGTTTGGTGAGCTGTTCTGTAGGCACTAGGAAGATAAGAATACTGAGGGCCATGCAGACAAAGAAGCCTGGCTTGTGACGTTTCACAGGGAAGCAAAGATGTTACAGGGCCATTTGTGTGACCCCAATCTGTGGTGTCTGGTCAGCTAGAGCTGAAGAATTGGCTGGGATTAACAAGAGACCAGAATCATAATCTAAAACCACAGGGTTACTGGGACAATGGATGCTGGTTAGCTGGAGCAGAAAGATTAGCTGTGATTAAGAAAAGACCAGCCAGCATCATTGATCTAGAGGTTCCCAGGGGTGTACCTCGTGCTAACACCTGAGGAGCTAGGAGTAGGAGTGTAAAAGTCACCCAGGTGGTACTGGCTTTGAAGGCATGAAGGGGTCATGGAGAGCAGCTGAGGCTTGGCTCTGTGAGAGGCCAGGAGAAGCCATTGGTGTAGTTGCAGCCTCAGTAGCCATTGAAGGCTCAGGAATGAGGGAGGGGTCATGTAGAGAAATTGAGGTTTGGCAAAATAAACCGAGCCAAGAGAAGACTATTGGTAAAAATTCAGCCCAGTTGGAAGAGACCACAGCATTTTGTAGATGTCAGTAACCTGGGATGACCACCAAAACCCCAGCAGTGGTGCAGCGGAGACTACTGGAGCTTTGAAGACAAGCTGTGTGTGAGCTTTGAAGACAAGCTGTGTGTACTGCAGAGGGTGGAACTGGAGAAGTGACCCAAGCCTTTTGGAGAAGCTGGAAGAGGGCTTCTAACTCCGGAGCTGTGGGGCCAGGGCAGGGAGATGGTGACAGACAGATCACTGGGGATTGTTGGTGGCCAGCCTAGCTCCAGATCCATATAAGAACACGTAGATTGTGTGCATGTGCGCGCATACACACACCTCCATTAAAAAAAACCCAAAATATTGTAATAATATTTGTATTAATTCTTTGAGAATTCATACCATGTCTTTTGACTACATTCACCCTCTACTTTCCCAGATCCTCATGGTTCCACCTCCACCTCTCTATCCACCCAACCTCGGATTCTCTCTTTTTTTTCCCCCCAAAATTTAAAAAATTAAAAGTGCTTTATGCACACAGCTAAAAATAAGAGGCGTTTCATCACAGATGTATGTCACAGTCACTGAGGCGCTCTTAAAATGCCCACATCATGGTGGACATCAGAATGACTGCATCCCAGTGTCTAGAGATGGGAACGGAAGGATACACCAACCTTTTCCTCAGATGATTCCAGTGAGCAGCCAAGTCTGAGAAGCAGGGTTTGATTATATGTAGAGATTAGTCTTAGAGATGGCCCAGCAAGTAAAGCACCTGCCACGAAAGCATGAGAGCCTCGGTTCAAATCCCCAGAAACCGTGTTAAAAACCCAGGTGTGGCTGAGTATAGTGACACATGCCTTACATGCCAGTACTTGGGAAGCAGAGGCAGGTGGATCTCTGTGAGTTCAGGGCCAGCCTGGTATGCATACTGACTTCCAGGACAGCTAGGGCTACAATAGCCAGATGTGAACTGTGGTCAACATATCACAGCTCTGGGGGACAGACACAGGAGATTGCTTGGAGCTGACTGGCAGCTAGCCTTGTTAAATAGGTGAGCTATAGGCTTATAGCTACAGGTTCATGCAGCTGTAGAAACTGCCAATCCTAGTTTCTACATATAATCAAACCCTGTTTTGTCTTTTCAGTGTAATGCACATAAACATTTTATACCACCCCTTGCCCCCACATTTTATTTCTCTAACCCCAGAAAGCAAAGGTAGTCTTTGTCTCGGTCTTGTGAAGGCTCAGTGCCCCAGTGCAGGGAAATGCCAGGGTGGTGAGGTGGTATTGGGTGGGTGGGTAGGAGGGGGTGTACCCTCATAGAAGCAGGGGGAGGAGCACAGGATAGGGGGTTTCTAGAGGGGATACTGGGAAAGGGGATAACATTTGAAATGTAAATACATAAAATACACACACACACACACACACACACACACACACACAAGTTAGTATTGTGCTGGTCTAAATTGGTGGTTCTTCACCTTCCTAACAGTCATCCTTTAATACAGTTCCTCATGTTGTGGTGACCCCAACTGTAAAATCCCCGACTGCAAATCCAATCCGACTGGCTGCCTCACCCCTTTCCTGCCATGGTGACAGCTTCACAGCCACGACACCCTCAACCTGTGAGCCAAAAACAAATGCTTCCCTCCTTAGATTGCTTTTGCACGGTACTCTGTCACAACCTCAACAAAAGAAGATAAACACAAGTCCTCACCATTTTAGTCCATGGTACAATTTAATTCAATAATCATATTTTTAAAAGTGAAAAACAAAACATTTTATCAAAATGTCACTGCCTCGTTGTGAAGAAGACAGCAGCCTCTTCCGTCTATGTCTTACATGAACGGTGAACTCCTTTCAACATCTTCTTTAGGGGTATTTGACTTTCAGAGCCAACTTTATTAGTGGCTGCACTTATCTTCGCTGTCTATCAATAGAACCTTGCACACTAATTTAGACTGCAGCTGGTCCAGCTATCCTTCAAATATTGCACTTTTCTTTTATTATCCTTCAAATATTGCACTTTTCTCCCATTAATTTATTTATTCTCTTTACATCCCGGTCATAGCCCCACTCCCTCCTCTTTTCCAAGTCCCACCCTCACATGCCCTCTCACCCACTCTCCTCTCCTTCTCCTCAGAGATGGAGAGCTCCCATGGGTATCAACTGAGCGTATCCTCTTCCACTGAGGCAGCCTAGCTAGGAGAAAGGGATCCAAAGACAGCCTGCTTCAATTGTTAGAGGACCTACATGAAGATCACGCTGTATATCTGATTATATATATGGCTAGGTCCAGCCCCTGAATGCCCTTTGGTGGGTGGTTCAGTCTCTGAGAGCCCCCATGGGCCCAGGTTAGTGGACTCTAGGTCTTCTTGTGATGTCCTTGACCCCTCCAGCTCCCTCAATCCTTTCTGCCACTCTTTCACAAGACTCCCTAAGCTCTGCCTGACGTCTGGCTGTGGGTCCCTGCATCTGTTTCCATCAGCTGCTGGATGAAGCCTCTCAGAGGGCAGTTATGCTAGGCTCCTGTCTGCATGCAAAGCAGAGTATCATTAATAGTGTCCAGGGTGGGATCTCTCCCGTGGGGTGGGTCTCAAGTTGGACCAGTCATTGGTTGGAAGTCTTGCCTGGCTACAGGATGCTACCACTTAAGGGTCCATATCCCCTACACCTAGGAGTCTCAGCTCAGGTCTCTACCATAGACTCCCCAGAGCTGCCCCTGTCCCAGCGATGCCCCTTCAAACTAGATATCTGCATGCAGAAGAATACAAATAGATCCGTATCTATCACTGTGCACAAAACTCATAAGTGGGTTGAAGCCCTCAACATAAAAATGGATACATTAAATCTAATAGAAGAGGCCTGAGAGATGTCTCACTGGTTAAGAGCACTGACTGCTCTTCTGAAGGTCCTGAGTTCAAATCCCATCAACCACATGGTGGCTCACAACCATCTGTAGTGAGATCTGATGCTCTCTTCTGGGGCATCTGAAGACAGCTTCAGTGTACATACATATAATAATAAATAAATGAATCTTTAAAAAAATCTATTAGAAGGGAAAGTGGGGAATAGCCTTGAGCTCATTGTTACAGAAGACAACTTCCTGAACAGAACACTAGTGGCTCAGGCTCTCAGATCAACAATTAATAAATGGGACCTCATGAAACTAAAAACCTTCTGTAAGGCAAAGGACACTGTCAATAGGACAAAATGGTAGCCTACAGAATGGGAAAAGATCTTAACCAACCTTATATCTGACAGTGGCCTAATATCCAAAATATATAAAGAACTCAAGAAATCAAAAATCAACAAACCCAAATAACCCAATTAAAAATGCAGTACAGAGTGAAACAGAGAATTTACAACAGAGGAATCTCTAATGGCTGAGAAACACTTGAAATATTCAACACCGTCATGGAAATGCAAATCAAAGTGACTCTGAAATTCCGCCTTATACCAATCAGAAGGGCTAAGATCAAAAACTCAAGCAATAGCAGGTGCTGGTGAGGATATGGAACACGGGGGACACTCCACCATTGCTGGTGAAAGTGCAAACTTGTACAACCACTTTGGAAATCAATTTGGGGGTAGGTTTCTCAGAAAAGTGGGAATAGTTCTACCTCAAGACCCAGCTATACCACTCCTGGGCATATACCCAAAAGACGCCCTACTACAGGGACACTTGCTCAGCTATGTTCATAGCAGCTTTATTCATAATAGCCAGAGACTGAAAACAACCTAGATGCCCCTCAACTGAAGAATGGATGCAGAAAAATGTGGTACATTTACACAATAGAATACTATTTAACTGTTAAAAATGAAGACGTCATGAAAATTTGCAGGCAAGTGAGTGAGGTGACCCAGACCCAAAAGGACATTCATGATCGAGGTGTACTCATTTTCAAGTGATATTAGCCATGAAGTACAGGATAACCATGCTAAAACCCACAGACCCAAAGGAGTCAAGTAACAGGAGGGCCCAAAGGAGGGTGTTTGAATCTCACACAGAAGGGGGAATAAAATAGTCATAAGTGGATGGAAGGAGGGAACTGGGTGGGAGAGGGCCTGGAGATAGCAAACAGGGCTGGGTGAGAGAGAGAAAGTCAGTAGGAGTGGGCATCTCTGGGACGGGGGCAGCTCCCAGAAGTGTTGCACTTTTAAAAGAGTTATTAACCAGAAGGAAACACTAATTAGAATATTCATCCATAGGGGCACACTTCTGAGCATCGTTTACAACAGTGGTTTATAAATTAATTTAGAAAATATTAAGAGGATATTTTCCTAACCATTTGAGAAGAGATGAGATCAGACCATTACCTCAGGCGAATATGAGTCAAATTAACTATCATGGTGTCAGGAGGATGGCACCAAGGGAAAGAGCTCTTGCTTTGTAAGCGTGAAGACCTGAGTTCCAATCCCCATCACAGGCATAAAACTCAGGCATGTCCGATGTGCCAGTAACCCTATACTGGAGGACAGAGACAGGTGGATTCTAGGAGTTCACTGTCCAGCAAATCTACCCAAGACTGAGTTCACTGTCCAGCAAATCTACCCAAGACTTTGAGCTCCAGGCTCAGTCTCAAAAAAAAAAAAAAAAAAAAAAAAAAAAAAAAAAAAAAAAAAAAAAAAAAAAAAAAAAAAGAAAGAAAGAAAGAAAGAAAGAAAGAAAGAAAAAAAAAAGAAAAAAGAAGTAGAAAATGATACAGGAAGAAAATTGGGAATAGTTTCAAGACACAAGACACGCAACATTCTTTTCTGGGTTTGTTCTTGCATACATGGTCAAGCACACACAAACACACACACATATGCACACACCACACACATGCACACACAGGCACACACATACATAGGTACACGCTCAAACATTGTATGTACATGCACATACATAACCACACACATCACAAGAACTCTGTGCCTAATTGTTCTCCACTTCTGAGTTTTGCTTAGCTAAGGTTAGTCAATGAGCCTATAGCTCACCTGTTTGGCAAGGCTAGATGCCTGTGGAGCCCAGGCATTCTCCTGTGTCTGTCCCCCAGAGCTGTTGCTGGCCACACCTTACAGCTGTTTGTTTTAACTGCTTCCCTCCCCCGCCCCACCCCCGCCCCGCCCTGTCCCGCCCCAGACGGGACTCAGAAGTAGAAATGGCGTGTTGATACTCAGCCCACTTTCTCCTTTTTATTCCTCCGAGCGTTCCAACCCACTGGAGGATGCCAACCATCCACATAGCGAGTGGGTCTTCCCTGCTCCGTTAAACTCTTCCCACAGACACTCGATGTGTGTTTTCATGCTGATTCTAAATCCCATCAACAGTGAAGATTAACCACCACTAGTTATTCCCGAATTCTTAGCAACGGCCATGTTCTGTTCCTCAATTTTTGAACCAATGCAAAAGCCCTTTAATCATCTATGAGGATAAATGATCTGATGAAGACTTTTCCCCTGGAAACAAGAAAATCAGGTGGTGAAGGGAAAATGTCAGATCCTTTTGTTTCCGTCCAGGAAACATCATGCGAATAAACTAATAGCTTTGCTGAATAGAGAAGAATAGTGAAATCCATCTGCAAATATTGGAGAATCGCTCCCGTTTCGCTATGCGCATGCGCTGAATGACTACTGTCCTGTCTCACTTTCACGGTGGATCGGTGGATCGGTGCGCTCTAACACAGATCTGGCCATCTGTCCTTGTTTTCTTCCATTTGCAGCATCTGTTCGCCCTGCTGCCTTTCTCTGCTTTTTGAACCACACAGCGTAAGCTGTCCAGGAAATGCAATTGTAAGCCACAAGCAACTCCTCTATATTCACCTACACAGTAATATTTACAATGTTGAGATTTGGGGCTGGAGAGATGGCTCAGAAATTAAGATCAGTGGCTGCCCCTCCAGAGACTAGGAGTCAATTTCCAGCACACCTACATGGCAGCTCAGAACCATCTGTAACTCCAGTCCCAGGGAATCCGACGCCCCCTACTGACTGCCATGGGCACTTCATGTACGTGACACACATATATGCAGGCAAAACAACCATACATATTAAAAAAAAAACAAATGAAATAAAAATTTAAGATTTATGTGTGTTTGCGTCTATTAAGTTGCTATTGACAGATGAGTTTTTGAACCTGCTGCAAAAAAAATCAAATATATAAACCTACACCTATTTTTGGAAGAATTCATGTAGTTTTTATTTACTATCATACTGAATATGGTTTAATGCTTCGAGAGTGAAGGCTGGTCTGCCCGGGCAGATCTCAGCACTGTGCTTTCCCGCCTGGGCTAGAGCAGTAGCTACCCCAGGGCATCTCAGCGAGAGTCTGGGGTCATCGGAGAACCTGCCCAGCCTGCACACCGCAGAGCTAGTTCTAGCCAGCAAGGCTTCTGGTACACACAGCCCGGAAGCTACGAAGGTGAAGACAGCTCTATGGAGTGTTTCTCACTTGCCCAGTCACAAGATCAGACCCAATCTGCTTGATAGGAAAGACGAGCAGCTCCAGGTTCATCTGACTTGTCCCCGAGTCTACACCAGGAAGACACTAATCTTAAAGGACCCAGAAAGAAGTTTCTCTGCTGCCTCCCTCCTCCCTCCTGTTTTATTTCCAGGCCCCTCCAGTGTTCTTCCATGTTGTTCCACTTTTAAATGCTTTTACGTTTTTATTTTGTATTCTCTTTCATTTATCAAATTTTGCATATGCATTTTTTGTGAATCCCTCTAGGCCTAGATCTTTTTTTTTTTAAGTTTCCTTTTATTATTTTATGTATATGTGTGTTTTGCCTGGATGTGTGTCTATGCAACTCGTGCATGCCTGGTGTTCATGGAGGGCAGAGGTGGGCATCGGATCCCCTGGAACTGGAATTATAGACATTTGAGAGCCGATGTGTGGACGCTAGGATTGAACCTTGGTCCTCTGGAAAAGCTGTCAGTGCTTGTAACTGCTGAACCATCTCTCCAGTCCCTGGCATGCAGTTTTCTTCTTTTTTTCTTTCTTTTTTTTAAATTTTATTTTATCTTTTTTTTTACACTCTAGATTTTATCCCCTCTCAGTCCTCCCACTGATTATTCCACATCCCATACCTCCTCCCCACCTTGTCTTCTATGAGGATGTCTTCACCCCCACTCCCCATTACACTCCCTGGGGCCTTCAGTCTCTTGAGGGTTGGGTGCATCTTCTCTGACTGAACCCAGACCCGGCAGTCCTCTACTGTCCATGTGCTGGGGCTCCATATCAGTTAGTGGGTAACCTGATGCTTTAATCTCTTGCTCTTCTCACACTCTCTCCCATGGTTTTCATCCTCCTCTTTATTTATCCTGGTTGCTCCTTTTCCTTTTCCTTTCCCTGCCCTTCCTTTATTTCATTCATTTACTTTTCTGTATTTGTCTTAAACAGTTCTTAATTTCATGACATTCTTTATATTTGTTTACCTTTGGTTATTCTACAGTCATTGTATTAGTCCATATTAATCACTCTTAAGTGTATTTCTAAATCTTGTTTGGTCTAGTGGTATTGTTGTGACAGTAATTTTCTTTCTCAGTTGTACTGGGGGATTCCCCATTAAGAGGATTCTCAAGCTGGGTGTGGGAGCACAAGCTTCTAACCCAGCCCTTGAGTCGGAGGCCAGTCTAGTCTACATAGCAAGCCCCAGCCCAGCCAGCATCTGTGGTAAGACTGTGTCTCAAAATAAATAAATACATAAATAAAATTGGGAGACATATACCTACCAATGTATACAAACCAACGGCTATGAAGATTGCAATACAGAAGTCTGAAAAACAGAAAGACACAGGATCACACGATGTCTCTGGGAGATCAAAAGTTCCCGATGACTGAACCCAAAGACACTGACATGATCAAAATGCCAAAAAATAAAATAAAATAAAGAGAAAAATTTAAATCTACCTTTAAAATAAACAGTGAACAAAAAGAGGAAGTTAACAAGAAGATGGGCGTAGAATTGTGGATTCACTGACGAATTGCACTAAGAGTAACCTTCAGTATTGGACAAAACAGACAGGGAAGGGGCACTATCGAACTCACCCCACAAAGACAGGGAATCCCTCGTACAAAAGCTAGGCAAGGACTCAACATGACAGGACAGCCGAAAGAGACCGTTGTGGAGAGGAAGGAGGCCAGTAGAAGGGAGAGAGGCAAGGAGTAGATGGGGGTCAAGTATGAGTGAGGTACAGCGATGTATGTGTATAACCACCACAGGAAATGCATTTTATTGCATGCTAACTTTAAAAGTAATTAATAAAAACACCCAACTCTTTCCACAGTGAAAGAGAAACGGGCAAATATTGTCACAGTAAGTTTTCCCTGCCACTCTGGAGATCTGAGCTTCCCCTCACCCCACATGGGAAACTCTCAGCATTGCTGAAATAAATTCAGAAAGAATAAAACCCAGCTGTCTGTCTGTCTGTCTGTCTGTCTGTCTGTGTTGAACTCCTGGAAAACGTTAAGGGATTTATTTGAGGTGCTACACTGCCAGGCCTTCATAGGGCTGCCCTGCTAGCTCTCTGTTTCTTCTGTGGAAAAATTACAGCGATATTAACTGAGAGGATTTTGCTGTGGAAATCAATGCCTAGGAAAACAGTAATTACATCTAAGGAAAAGAAACTTCAGGCCATTTCTTCAACCATTATCAAGGAGACACAAGATAAACATGTGGATTGAAGTCTTTAAATTATGCAGAAGGCAAAGCCATCTTTAAACAAGTGAGGATTTGATTGAGAGCCACTGACATTGGGCTGAGCTGTAAGGCAGGCTGCTAAATCCCTCTGCTGGGTCTTCATGCGATAAAGGAAAAAAGAAAAAAGCAACTGCTTCTTTCAGGACTGTGATGCTATGAAGGATGACATTCGGTGGCGTGGTAACTGCTAGCGGTCCTGTTTCTTCCTTTCAAGCTTTTTGTACTAAATTGTACTAAATTTCTGTGTGTATGTGGTATTATTGTTGTTGGTGGTGATAGTGTGTGGTGTGTATGTATATGGTATCTATGTGTGTATGTGTGAGTGTGTATGTGGTATGTGTGTATGAGTGTGTGTGTGTGAGAGTGAATTGATACTTGATTCTGTAATTCCTTTATCGCCCTCACCTTTCTATTCCTCGGAGGAAAATACAGATTAAATATAAAGAATCTTCACCTCTGTTGATATTGTTTGAAAGGGAAGCCAACTACAATTCTGACTCCATTAACTCGGGCTACTCTAAGATGATTGGGTAAGATTAATTTCGTATTAATTGATAGTCCATTAGCCTCTGATGTCTTGGGCTCATAAACAAGCAAACATAAAGCCAATGTAAATGTTAAACAAAAATTAAACTTAATCAATCAATCAAAAACCACCAACTAGGGGCTGGTGAGATGGCTCAGCGGGTAAGAGCACCCGACTGCTCTTCCAAAGGTGATAAGTTCAGATCCCAGCAACCACATGGTGGCTCACAACCATCCGATCTGGCTCCCTCTTCTGGAGTGTCTGAAGACAGCTACAGTGTATTTACGTATAATTAAAAAAAAAAATGGCCAGTTGGCCATTGGGGAAAAAAAAAACCAAAAAAAACCACCAACTAATCTTGAGTGGGGGCCTTTGTCACCATCATGGCCCTCTCAGGGACTAGCAGTGACCCTCTACTAGGGGATAGACAAACTAATGGACACTAAAATAGAAGAGTGGTTCCCAGTGTGGGGGAGGGAGGGAGGAGAGAGTGATTGCTAATGGGTGAAGAGTTTATCTTAGAAACAGTCAAGAGTTATAAAAGTGCATGATGGTGAAGGCTATAACTACAACTACACCAAAAATGATTTGCATGAAGGAGAAAATGAAATATCACATGCATTACTTCTCAATAAAATATTTATTGACTACCCTTTTTTGTACTGGAAGTTCTAAGAATAATATGAAAATATAAAAAATGTTCTAAAAATTTTATGATAAAAATAAATGGTATGACCTCATGTCCTTGTAAGTCACATATGTCAGTATCGTAATGGTTTTGCCAAAAGAAATTTTAGCAGAATAAAATTTCCTCACAGTAAGTTAGGGTTTTACTGCTATGAAACAGACATCGTGACCAAGGCAACTCTTGTAAAGGATATTAAATTCAGGCTGGCTTACAGGTTCAGAGGTTTAATCCATTATCACCAAGGTGGGAGCATGGCAGCATCCAGGCAGGCACGGTGCAGGAGGAACTGAGAGTTCTACATCTTCATCTGAAGGCTGCTAGTGGAAGATTGACTTCCAGGCAGCTTGGATGAGAGTCTTAAAGCCCACACCTACAGTAACATGCTTACTCCAACAAGGCTACACCTCCTAATAGTGCCACTCCCTGGACCAAGCATATTCAAACCATGACAGTAACCTAAGTTCTGCCTTTTCCACTAAGAAAATAGAAAGAAGGAACTTCAAATCAACACAGGAGAATGTGGTGCCACAAATTAAAAGAGAACAGAGAATTTCAAAAGAGAGAGAAGGGAAATCACCATCAGATGCCTCAGAGACACAAAGGACAGAGCATGTAGCTTTGTATTTGACGCTTAGACCTGAGGGAACCTCTTAGCTCAGTGGACCAGCACAGTCAGGAGCAACTCTGAAGTGATGTCATGCTCATAGAGATTGCTAAAGAAAAGCTGTTGCAGTGAAAAGGAGTGTGTTTGACCGTTTGGGTTAAAATGGCACCCCCATAGGGAGTGGCACTAGTAGGAGGTATAGCCTTGCTGGAGTGGGTGTGGCTTTGTTGGAGGAAGTGTGTCACTATGGGGTGGCCAGGGTGGAGGTGGGGTGGGAGTGGGGTTTGAGATCTCAGATGCTCAAGCCACAGCCAGTGTGGCTTTCAGTTCCTGCTGCCTGCAGATCCAGATGTAGAACTCTCAGCTACCTGTCCAGCACCATGTCTGCCTGCAGGCTGCCATGCTTCCTGCCATGATGATAATGGACTGAGTCTCTGAACTAGAAGCAAGCCCAATGAAATGTTTTCTTTTCTATGAGTTACCATGGTCATGGTCCTTCTTCACATCAATAAAACCCTAAGGGTGACAGTGTCCTTTGACAAAGTAAACAAAGCATTTAAAAAGAAGTCTGTCAGAAATGGGGAAAGAGCAAGCCATATTAGTAGGAATGTAGATTAAGAAAGTATCTTTACTTTTAAAAAATGATTTATTTATTCATTTTATGTAGATGAGTACACTGTAGCTGTCCTCAGGCACACCAGAAGAGGGCATCGGATCCCATTACAGATGGTTGTGAGCCACCATGTGGTTGCTGGGAATTGAACTCAGGACCTTCAGAAGAGCAGGCAGTGCTCTTAAATTAACCACTGAGCCATCTCACCAGTGCCCCGCCCCCCAACCGAAGTTTATTTCTTAAGCAAACCAATTGTAGTCTAAACATATGCCAGTAGGAAGGAGAGCTCCCCATGCTGAGATGGTAAGAGGTGACAGCAAGAGTTGGAAGAGATGAAGGAGCCAGGTCCATGAACCCAGGGCAGTCACTGGCCATGAGGATAAGGATGGGAATCTAGCTGTCCAAGGAGAAACGTTTGTGAGTGGAATGATGAATAGTGACTTCAGGTTTATTATAAGCTAGGTAAGTCATCTGCACAGAGTAACGATAGTAATAAAGGGCCTTACAGATGTCCGTGAAGACTCAGAACCAGTGTGTAAGGAGCAGAGAGAGCAGCACAGAGACAGCAGGAAGGATACGGAGCATGGTGGAGATGCAGAAGCAGCTGGAGGCGGACTCACTGTAGTCGGCCCAAACACATCTCACGTTTGTTTGTTCATCTCTATTAGTTCTTTGGGTTTTGTATAATAGATTTTGCTTATATTCACCCCTCCGAACTCTTCCCAGATTCCCTCTTACACACACACACACACACACACACACACACACACACACACACTCACACACATGCACACACATATATACACATACACATATATGTGCATGCGCGTGCGTGAGTGTGTGAGTGCATGTGTGTGTATCTTTAATTTTTTTTTTCCTTGTTCTGGTTAACCCCGCTCGCTCCCGCCGGCTCTGCTCGCTCCGGCCAGCCCCACTCGCTCCCGGCCGCCCCCGTATGGCCCCCCGCTCGTTCCAGTCGGCCCGGCTGCTCTGATCGGCTCCGCTTGCTCCAGTTGGCCCCGCTCGTTCCGGCCGTTCCTGTTCGGCCCCACTCACTCCGGCTGTCCCTGCTTGCTTTGGCCGTCCCCGTTCGGCTCCGCTTGCTCCGGACAGCCTCACTTGCTCCGGTTGGTCTCTTCAGTCCAAGGATTCATTTCTTATTATTCTTCATAAGTACGCTGTAGCCGACTTCAGACGCACCAGAGGAGGGTGTCAGATCTTGTTACGGGTGGTTGTAAGCCACCATGTGGTTGCTGGGATTTGAACTCATCACCTTCGGAAGAGCAGTCGGGTGCTCTAACCGGCTGAGCCATCTCACCAGCCCAGTGTGTATCTTTTAAAAAAAACCCTCTAGACCAGTTCGTGCTTTGTATTTTAATTTGCTTCTCGTACTTTCCTTAAAAGCTCTCCAACAGTCAACACACATTCACTCATTAAAAGCCAAGGAAGATAGGTCAAGACTTTATTGATAATTTCTTCGCGTATGCACTTTATTAATAGTTGAAGCTAGCACACAAAGCAGTGGGTTTCCTTATGGCATGTCTCACCTGTGTGCCACTATACTGTGTTCCAGTCACCCTCCCCTGCCTGGCCTGCTTGGTGCTCCCCCACAGACGACGCCCCTTCCTGCCTTACATTGATTGTCCTTCCTCTTCTTCCATGTCAAAAATTTCTCCTATATAACATATTAATCTTAATATTGTGTGCGCTCAGCTGTAAAGCACCATTCTGGGTTATAACAGCACTGTGTTCCGCGGTGAGAAGGCTGAAGCATAGCCTGTATAACTTAGCTAAGTCTCGGGTCTCCCTGCCACCTAAGACATGGTGAGAAGGCTTAGTCCATCAGTACTCTGTCGACTGCAAGTGTACAAAACTTCACTTGAGATTTCTCTGAGTTCTCTGTGATCCTGACAGTCAATTTTGACTCTGGTCATTCACCATGCCATTTATAATAAGACTGTTTTATACCATGGTAACCCAGTTAGGGATTTTAATCTTTTTTTCCCTAATAGTTATTAAAACCGTTCATGGATACTACTTTGCTAAAAGTTGATGATATGCAAGGATTCTTATTGCATCATACTAATGGGAAAGAGTCTGACTTCCTGCACTGTCTTTGCAAGGTTTTAGTTTTCCGAGAGTGTTGGTGGTGACGTCACTTAGTCTCTGCATCTGCTGCTTTCAGACCGAGGAACCTCCTGGCCTACTCAAACCCAGGAGAGTGCTCATGAAGACAATTTCATTTTCTTACTTGTAAAGGATAGCTGGGGTCTGGGAAGATGGCTCAGCAGTTAGAAGGGCTGCTGCTCTTGCACAGGATTTGAATGTGTTTACCAGCACTCGTGTGTGTATGTGTGTGTGCATGTGTGTGTGTATGTGTATGTGCATGTGCATGTGTGTGTGCATGTGTGCGTGTGTGTGTATGTGTATGTGCATGTGTGTGTGCATGTGTGCGTGCGTGTGGACGTGTGTGTTTATGTGTGTGTATGTGTGTGCATGTATATGAGTGTGTGCATGTATATATGTAGGTGTGTGTGTGTGTGTTTGTGTGTGTGTGTGTGCACTCACCCTCTTCTATAACTCTAGCTCCAGGGAATACAATACCCTCTCCCAGACTTCATGGGCATCTGAACTCACATGCACACATTTTCCCATACACACATACACATAATTAAAAAAACAAAGAAAGTCTATAAAAAGAAATGTGAATGCTAGACACAATGACATTGCATCTGAGTTGGAAGAAAGATTAGGGCTCCTAATTTCTGTATTTTAATAAAATGTGTTCCAATGAGTAATGGGTCATGCAGCTTTTATACTCCTGGGGTTCATTTTCAATCCTTTTGTTTAAATGTTATCATCTACAACACATCTTGGCTTTTCAAAGATTATGTGTTTCTAATGAACCAAAAGTTGCATCACTTTTCAATGTTTTAATTTAAACTGTAGTATTAATTGGTTAACTATTTTAGCATAATGCCTTAAATATTCTGAAAACATCTATGTCAGACTTACTTATCCTCTCTACAAAGAGTAAAATCTTGTTTTAGTAACTGCTATTTATCACTTCCACTAGGGTGAGTGGGGACTTCCCTTGACAAAAGCCATATAAAGTCCTAAGACTATGACTGCTCATGAAGCTGGTGTGTGGGGCACAGGTAGGAAATCAAGTAAGTTCTAGCTTATGGCACTTAACCTGCTACCAGCTATGACTTGAGTTGGGTGCAAGCTAACCATCCACAACTGAATTGTGGACAGTAAGTACTATTTACTGAGTAGCTATTCTATTCCAAGTACTAGAGTTGCTATTCACAAACAGAATCTTCTTTGATTCTTATAATAAGCAATGTGAACCTCAGTGACCCGCATGGCTTTGGGGTCGACCTGACTGGGACGACAGAGGACGGAGTAATGAGTGACCCACAGAAAAGCTAGGTTCGAGTGGGCCCCATGCTCTGATGGAAGCACCAGCAGCCGAGAAACTCAGCCCAGGAGACTGTCAGCTAGTCTCGGTAGAGGTAGTGTCTCAGGCTTCCCCTGTCTGTGATTAATGTACAGAGTACATTGGACCCGGGGGAGCGCCCTGCCATTCCCACAGGTCTGAGGCAGTGGGGTACTTGACAGAGCAATGCTCACACCAACAGTCCACACTTGCTCAGGACTCCAGTGAAGAGGAAATGAAGCTGCTGATGCGGATGAAGGGAGCTGAGGTGACCCAGAAGACTTCTGAACACCGGATCTGTAACATAAGGGTGTTCTGTCAGACATGTTTGTACAGGAGATGCCTGGTAAGCTCTGAGTTTGGGGATAAGGGGCTGACGTCACCCACTTTGGGCTTTATAGTGGAGATTAGGATTGAGCCAAGCCCAAGTTATCAACACAGGAGTAATTATATCGTCTTCACCTTGCTTTTTTTTTTCTTTTCTGAGAGACAAAGAGTTTAATTGGGGTTATTCGCATGAGCATGGATAAAGAGCTCTTTATAGAACATGAGCAACTTACCAGTGGCTATAGCACTGAAGAAAATATTCACTCCTCACTCAGCAGCCATTAGCCACCTATACCCTATATCATCGGGGATTTGGTGAGATTAATAAGATTCCTCTCCCTCCCACGATGCTGTGAGCCTAGTCATGTGCAGGTCTTGTTCAGGTAACCATGGCCCTTAAGAATTCAAGAGAGCAGCTACCATGCCATGCACAGAAGACAGCATCCCACAGCACTCCTGCCTTTCTTTGGGATCTTGTATATTTTTTTCCACTCCCTTTTCTGTGATATTCCCTTAAGCCTTGGAGAGGGCGATATTAGTGCCCTACTTCCGACTGAGTGTTCAGCAATCAGTGACCTCCCCACCCCCCAGTGCTTCCACCGGTTATGATCTCTGTAGTAACCACCACCCACTGCAAATAGAAGCTTCTCTGATTGAGGCTGACAGCACCATGGATCTGCGGGTCCCCTTTTTACCTTTTCGAGCATCAAGCCTCACTAAGTGAATGAATACAATCCGGAACATTGCGAAGCTTGCAACGTAGGGATGGAACCATAAACAAATGGACAGATGCTGGCGGGCAGGTGGTGATATTTCCATGAAGAGCACATGATGGCTCTGTGGGAGATTATAATTTTCACTTAGGTGGCCAGGGAAGGTTTTAATCACAAGGCAAAATCTGATCTGGCCCTCAAGTACCATGAGGAAGTCAACAGCCGGAAGGGGTTTCAGAAAAGCATTTTGTGCAAAGAAAGTAACTATCAGGGAAGTGGGTGTGATTCTTAAATACAGCTGACCTGTTTTCTAATCCTAGGCTGTTTCAGATTTGGCAATATTTTGGAGAATGAAAAGAATGCCAATTGCTCTAAAAATATGCCTGATTCTTTTTTGTATTTAAGTTCTCAGTGGTCCAATCTGCTTCCAGCATCCCACCATGAATATATTGAGTAGGTCCTTGTGTGGAGGAAGCCTTTGTTCTCAGGTCTTAGAGAAAGACATTTCTCTAACTATAGTAGGTTGTTTACAAAGAGAGCTGCAAGGCTCCTCCTACATATTTATAGGAACTCATTTACATATTTAATTTGGTACTGTGACTTTGCAACTTTTTTGCATTAAGAGAGCACACCCCTCCCCACATCTCTGAATCTTTGGCGGGTTGCGACATGCTTTAACTGATACTTCAGTGGAAGTAACAGGCAGGGACTCCCTGCTTAGACATCATGGAATCCGTGAAACGTTTGCTTTTAGAATGCTATCACCATATAAAAATCCTTCAGCCAATCTCCTTGAGAATGAGAACCCAGATGAGACACAGACTCAGCCAAAACTACAAGTGTGTGTGTGTGTGTGTGTGTGCGCGCGCGTGTGAGTGTTGCATGCATTTGAGTTTATGTGCTTTGCTCTTCCTTCCTCTTGCTTTCCCCCTAAGCTGCTGTGTAAGCGTATGAAATGAGTTCCTGTGATTTGTTGAGGCCTTGCATCCATTCTGAGTATGCTAGGCATCTCAACACTAAGCAGGACTTAGTTACCCAGAACAGGATCTCCAGTTCTCCCATTTCCCCAGGACCTCCATGTGGCCAGTTCAAATCTCCATCTTCTATACTTTCTTCTGGTAAACATGCCCTTGTGAAGCAGCTAGATACAAGTTCGTTGACCTACTCCGTTGGCCTGCACCTGCTTCCTGGATAGATAAGCCACAGTGACCACATCACTCACCGTGTGGGCCCACAGAACTCATCCTTTCTTGCTATAGATCCATCTGCTAGCATTTCCTGTAAGGAACCTACTTAACTAACACCCTAAGCCCCAATAATGGCTTGGGTCCCGTGTGTGTGTGTGTGTGTGTGTGTGTGTGTGTGTGTGTGTGTGTGTCTTGCTCTCCATCTGCAGGTTCATGTCCTTCATGGTTTCCCTCTTTCTGTAGGCTCTACCAAACATGGTACCTCTTGTGAGAATTCTTTCCTTAGAGTCACATATCAAAGTCATCCCTGTCCTTATAAGGTCCCAATGACAGACCAAACTACAGTACCTTGGGGCAGGGGAAACAGTGAGTTTATTGGGCTTTTTTACAGAGCATGGGCAAGGGGATACTGGCAGGAGCACGGGTTACCTCAGAACAGTAGCACTGGAAAGTCTTCACCCAGCCTAGAGGAAAAACCACTCTCTCTTCAGTTACTCTTCCCCCTTCCAACAGCCCTGGAGACCTCAAGACTCCAAGGCCATGTGCGATCGGTGCAATTTATATACACATGGCTGGGGGGAGAGACTGGAATCTTAGGAAGAGTCCAGTGGCCTTCGTTACCCTCTTCTTCTGTGAGAGAATGTGTCAGCAGTCACCAAGGCCATTCTTGATAGCCTCAAGCCACCAGGCCCAGGTGATCTGATGGAGTTGTAGGCTGCACTGCTCAGAGGAACACCATCTGGAACAATATCCGCTTCCTCCCTGGATCTGTACAGAACCACCCCTGTTACTCGCGTGTATTGCTCTGCCTCCTCTGTCTCACCCGACCAGCACACTGGTCGGTCCTAATTGCTTTCTCCACTAGGTTCTTTTGGAGAGTAGCTGTCTTGGCAGGAAGGAGCTAAATTAGGTCAGACATGAGTTACAAGTGTGTCTGCCAGTATAAATAAGGTTCCCATGAGAAGGATGCCTGGTCACAGGTAGGACACGTAGGCACTAGGCCATCTACCTGGATAAAAACCATCCCATGAAGAAGGTACCCTGTAGCCATCATGACCACCTGCCCTGGGGGCCTGTCAGAACAGGGCTAAGACTAGGACCACTTCCCAGAGCTAGACCTCAAGAGCAGATCAGAAAGAATTTATGGAACATGTTAGTTGCAATATGTAAGAATGCTGTTTGTCTCTATAGGTTGATTGGAAATCTGTCGACCTCACTAACTTATTGAGGGAGCAAATTTTACCTCTTCATCTTTCCCTACCTTCTAAACCTTGGTTTTTTGTTGTTGTTGTTGTTGTTGTTGTTTTGTTTTGTTTAGTTTTTTTGTTTTCTTTTGTTTTGTTTTAAATGAATGGGAAACTCAATATATCTGCTCACTTCCGCATCCTTTATTCTTGGTTATGAGCAAAACCAACATCTTGAGTTCTTTCAGGATTGGTCAATCCAGCTTCCACTGCATTGCCACACCTGCTATAGAGTTTTCCATCTTTAAATTTTCTGTTTCAAATAAAGATAGAGGTATTTTAAGTTAGTAAATATTACTTGGTACTAAAGAAAATACAAGTTGAATAACTGTGATTTTATAAATCTGGAAGATAACACTATAGATATTTCTGCGTCAGACCTTATGCAACGGGCTACAATTTAAACATGAGCACCTCCATGGAACTATGTAAAATTTCCTTTAGCATGTGTGCAGGTGGAGAATATAGAATATAAATAAGTTTTATATTTAGGCTTGGGTGTCATGCCTGTGATCTCATATTAAATATATGCAAATATTACAAAATCTAAAAGGAAATTGCTGAACATTTTCATTAATAAGCAATTTGGATAAAGGGATACAAGTGCAAAAATTGTCACGGTGTCCTTTAAACAGCTAAGTCTTAAACTAAAGAACATTTCTCTCAAACATAGCTCTTCCCACTGTTATTAAGCCTGATTTTCATCATTGATCAAAAGTAGAATAGCTTGTATAAAATTCCTGGCTATTAGCTTTATATTAGCAGCCTGTAATCACTATAATGCACTTATATATACTTTTTTTGTAAAATTCCAATATATGTATTGCCAATTAGTGTGACTTTTGGTCAGCCTTTACCCACATCTAAATCAAGTTATTACTCTATGCTTGTCAAATAACTCTTTCCACATGATTGTCTGAACTAGTAGTAATATAGTTTTGTTGTTAAGAGGTTTAAAATACTTACTACTAAAGACTGGATGTTGTATATAATGGCAAGAACTGGAGATG
>LR751508.1:90598-115826 GCA_902729485.2 Mus minutoides | reverse complement strand
CCAATATATGTATTGCCAATTAGTGTGACTTTTGGTCAGCCTTTACCCACATCTAAATCAAGTTATTACTCTATGCTTGTCAAATAACTCTTTCCACATGATTGTCTGAACTAGTAGTAATATAGTTTTGTTGTTAAGAGGTTTAAAATACTTACTACTAAAGACTGGATGTTGTATATAATGGCAAGAACTGGAGATGCACTGAATTAGGTCCCAATGGAAAAATTAATCAAATCAAAATTAGCACCTCAGGGGCTTTTCTATGGATTCAGGGCACACCAATTCATGTGCTGTTTCCAGGCTATGTCATGGGGGTTTCTACACACACTTTGGCAATGCTGTTATGTTTTTCTTGTGATTCTCGATTTTCTCTATTACTTTAATCTGTTCTGACTTCCTAATGAACCAGCACAGTGGCTATGTGGTGTTTCAGGACATTCTGTTGCAAATCATCTTTGCCAGGATCCAGATAAATTGTTGCATCTTTTTTTTTTTTTTTAGATTTATTTTATTTATTATATGTAAGTACACTATAGCTGTCCTCAGACACTCCAGAAGAGGGAGCCAGATCTTGTTATGGATGGTTGTGAGCCACCATGTGGTTGCTGGGATTTGAACTTATCACCTTCGGAAGAGCAGTCGGGTGCTCTTACCCACTGAGCCATCTCACCAGCCCCCCTTTTTTTTGGTTTTTTGAGACAGGGTTTCTCTGTATAGCCCTGGCTGTCCTGGAACTCACTTTGTAGACCAGGCTGGCCTCAAACTCAGAAATCTGCCTGCCTCTGCCTCCCGAGTGCTGGGATTAAAGGCATGCGCCACCACACCCGGCCTGTTACATCTTTTTATGCTTTCTCTAGGCTTCCCTGCTCCCACAGAGCTTGGTATTCATCTCCAATCAGGGCTCACTGTATTGCATTATTGTGCTTATAAATTGCTCTTCTCTACCACTCTGCACTTTGCCGTGCATTACACACTTGGCATCTAGAGGTGAGGGGTACATGCATGTTATCAAATACATCATAGTATCAGTCACTGTGACTCATCTTACTCCAAAGTTTCTCACTTCTTCAGCTATCTATTCATTATCCACTCCATCCAATCACCCCTCCTATGGCATTCTATTTATGCCATAGAGACATACATCTCTTTTATCTACATGCTTATTCCATTACTTTATCCATCTAGCCCTTCTATCCACTTTGTCCATTCCATCCATCCATCCATCCATCCATCCATCCATTCATCCATCCATCCAATCATCCATTCATCCATCCATCCAAACATCCATCCATCCATCAATTTATCCACCCATTCATTTATCTATCTATCTATCCATCCATCCATCCATCCATCCATCCACCTATCCATTCATTTATCCATCTATCCATCCATTTATCTATATATTCATTCATCCCTCCATTTATCCATCCATCTATCCTTTCCTCTCCCTCCCTGTCTCCCTCCCTCCTTCCCTGCCTCCCTCCATCCCTTTTGTCCTATTCATTTATCTATCCATCCAGAAAAACACTTATTCTGATTCTGTGATTGCACTATGCATTCAAATGACAAAGATAAGACTTCTAGTGTCAAAGAACCTAAAAAGAGGAAATGACTTACGAGAAAATATAAACAGTTTACCTGTTTTGTACTATCAAAGTAAGAAGCTATAATATTATTCTTAACTACATTTTATTTATTTTTCTAAAATTCAATAATAGTTTGTTTACCTAGTGAAATAATATTTTACCTTTTTAGGAAATTTAGTATCACATATCAATTTTTCTTACATTAGGCATAGCACTAAGCTTTGGCAGTAAAAATAAGCCTGTTTTCTCTATTACTTAATGGACTTTTAAAGTTCAGTTATTACATGCAATTTTCTGTATTTATTTATTTATTTATTTATTTATTTATTTATTTATTTATTTGGTTTTTCGAGACAGGGTTTCTCTGTATAGCTCAGGCTGTCTTGGAACTCACTCTATAGACCAGGATGGCCTTGAACTCAGAAATCTGCCTGCCTCTGCCTCCCAAGTGCTGGGATTAAAGGTGTGTGCCACCACTGCCTGGCTAATTTTCTCTGTTTAAATAACGGAAAAATATATTAGTATATTTGTGCGTTGACAATTTGTAAATGTCATCAGTAAATAGCTACTCAAATAAATAGAATTTTAATCTTGGATAAAAACATCTTTGGAATGTATATGATTACAGAGGTCCTCCTACATGTGGGAGAGGGCCAGCTTTGGATTTTTGGCAAACAGTATGAATTTGGGAATCGTGAGAAGCCACACTGGCAGGCTGTGTGTGAACACAGACCCACTAGAAAGTGTGAGTTCCTGAGAGTTAGATCCTGGCGGATGAGATGAACAGTTAGTTCCTGGGCTAGGCCCAGTGGGACTGAAGTTTCCTTCAGGATTCACAGAGGCCCTGCTTCCACCTTGAATAGGATTCCATCTTTGAACTGAACCTCAGAGAAGCATGAAACACGTGCTTTGGAAACGTTATTGTATCTGTAGATGGTTGTCATAATTTGGAGGGTTACAAGATTCAAGAACTCCAAGCTCTATTGCATTCAGTTTTGTTTCCATCCAGGGTGACTTTAACCCCTGGACTCAAGAGATCTTTCTACCTCAACCTCCCTCTGAATTCTGAGTCTATAGGCACATACCTGAAAAATGTGAATAATAATTATCTAAATAGTTTTTAAAGTTATTGCAAGAGCCAGGAATGGTATCACACACCTCTATTACCATGATTAAGGAGATGGAGTCCAGGGGTCAGGAGTTCGAGGTCAAACTTGACTATATAGCAAGGTAGCAGTCAGGTTGGGATGCATACAACTGTTCAAAAACAAAAAAACATGTCCATCATCAACAACAAAACTTTATTGCATTAAGTTGCCTGTCCAGCATGAGGATGAAGTTAGGTGTACACGTTTAACCTCTATTAGGTAGGCTTGTTCTCACAGGCCCTTGTTTGTCTTCTGCTAATGTATGAAGCATATCTAGGCAGGCATGATGATGCACGCCTGTAATCCCAGAATTTAGGACGCCGAGGCAAGAAGCCCACAAGTGTGAGGTCAGCCTTGGCTGCACAGAGATACCTTGTCTCAAGAGAGGATTTCTGGGTGCTGTTTTGTTTCTCTTCTCTAGACTTAAGTGCTCTCCCTGCTGAGTATCTTCTGTTAATAAGCAAAGTACCTTAAGATGCTATCTGCTTTCTGTTTCTTCTGATACATTGTTTATATATCTTAATGAAATCTTGAAACATGAAACAATTTACTCCTCTAATTTTACTGTCAAAACTTTTTAAGTATCTTAGTTTTTAAAAACTGTGTTTTGTAAGATCTTACATTTCCTGTATTTTTGGTTTTGCTTTTATCAACTAGAGCAGACTTGATAGAATTTAAATTATCTGTGCCATTTTGGGATATATGAAAAATCATATCTGTTGTAAATATATATTTTAAGATTTTATACTTACTAATTTGTTTATTGTGTGTATGAGAGGGAGAGGAAGATAAATAGAGAGACAGAGACAGACAGAGACAAAGAGAAACTGTACACATACACCTCCCTTGGTGAGAGTGTGGATAAGTAGAGAGACAGAGACAGACAGAGACAAAGAGAGACTGTACACATACACCTCCCTTGGTGAGAGTGTGGTCAGAAGAGACTTGGAAGTATGAGTTCTCCCCTTTTTAGCCATGAGGGTTCCAGGGACTGAACTCAGGTCATCCAACTTGGTGGCAAGCACCTTTACCCACTGAGCCATTTCACCATCCCTGTAAAAATATATTTATAAACAAGAAAAGCACCACAGCTAAAAGACAGTGTAAAACAGTTCATTTGAAACTTCATTTTGTAAAAACAAAGCAAAACAAAAACAAAAAAACGAGTCATTATTTTATTCTGTATTTTTGCTCCCGTTAAAAGGCTGGTGTGATGGTTAGAGGATAGAAGTGCTTGCCACGCAGCTTGGTGACCTGCTAGATCTCTAGAAGTCGTGTGAAGGTGGAAGGAGAGAACCAGCTCCAAAAGCTGCCTTTTGACCTCTCATACACACCACTGTGCCCTGCCCCCGCAATGTGTACACACACAACAACAACAAATTTATTTATTTATTTATTTATTTATTTTTCTTAAATTTTTATTATTTAAATGCATTTTATACACTAAACATATTAATAATATTGTGTATTTTGAGAATCAAATGATATATAAAATTTATTCAACTTTTATATTCATATCCTTTCTTTATTTTTTATTTATTAATAAAGATTTTATTTTAAAAAGATTAGGTCTACATTGCATAGCAAAGTAGAGAAATGGAATATTATTATTTTTTTATAATGTTCTTTTTTAAAAGATTTATTTGTATATTTATTTATTATATGTAAGTACACTGTAGCTGTCTTCAGACACTTTAGGAGAGGGTGTCAGATCTCATTACAGATGGTTGTGAGCCACCATGTGGTTGTTGCTAGGATTTGAACTCAGGATCATCAGAAGAGCAGTCAGTGCTCTTACCTGCTGAGCGATCCTTCCAGCCTCCATTCATATCCTTTCATACCCTAAAAATATCACTAATGAACATTTAATACTATCTAATACTATACATTATTTTTAAATTGATTAAATTAAGGCTCAAAAATAGGTGGATGATTTTTATATTCTTAAAATTGTACACAACGCCATTTCTCTTTTCTTTGATGTTCTGTTACCAATTCTCATGATGAAAGCTGAATAACACAGCACATTAGTTCCCAAGGCTATGATAACAGTTATTGTTACAAAATATAACCTGTCAGTTTATCTTCTGACAATCCAAGACCACATTCTCTAGGAAATATAATAAAGGAATTAATAATATGATATCTGTATTTCATGATAAAAGCAAAAGCATGTTAGCTCATTAAAGTACTTCCATTAGACCATGGTTCTCATCTTTCCTAATCCATTGACCTTTTAGTGCAGTTCCTCATGTTAGGGTGACTGACAACCATGAGATTATTTCATTGCTACTTCCATAACTGTAATTTTGCTGCTGTTATGAATCGTGATGTAAATACCTGATAAGCAGGATCTCCGATATGTGTCCCCAAAGGGGTTGAGACCCATAAGTTGAGAACCACTAATTCATAGTGATCTGCATAAATAAGATGTTATTAACAATAATACTATTTTTTAAATCGTACTTTTTCTAAATTCGTCTCTCATTAGTAATGTGAAGCTCCTTACTGGCTTTCTTCTCTTTATCTTGTGGCGGAGCCTTCCATCCAGAGACTAACAGAACAAGAAGCTGACATGCCTGAGGCTGAGCACTTTAAATGATCTTTCTTTAGCCAAAAGCATGACAATGTCTGAACAGGCCAGGTGTGTGTGGTGCATCTGACCCTAGATGGACTAGGTCACAGCTGGTATTCGTTTCTACATTTGTCTCATCTGCCTTTCCTGTTACTTTCCTTAGTCCCCATTTAGTGTACTGGGAGACTATAACCAGAACAGTATGTTATCATCACGTGATAACCCGGGTCTTCATTCACAAACTAATTCTGCACACAACATCGTCAAATGTTAGGATGAAGTATGCCCAAGATGTTGTGAAAACATGAGAAGAGATACTCTGTGTGTGTGTGTGTGTGTGTGTGTGTGTGTGTGTGTGTGTGAGAGAGAGAGAGAGAGAGAGAGAGAGAGAGAGAGAGAGAGAGAGAGAGAGATCTCCAGCATTCCTGTGAACTTTCAGGGAGAGAGATGAGAGAGCAATTTGACCAATTTGACATCTCAGGATCAGTAGAAAA
Organism: Mus minutoides; assembly: GCA_902729485.2. NCBI lineage: Eukaryota > Metazoa > Chordata > Mammalia > Rodentia > Muridae > Mus > Mus minutoides. The sequence continues at coordinate 110,023 of LR751508.1, read as the reverse complement.
TAAGAAATTAACCCAGGCAAAAGGAACAAGGACAGGCGTTTAAGGGGAACTCACTTAGAAAAATGTGGAAGAGGAGTCAGACAAGGACGCTGAAATTTACTTGAATTAAGAGGAATTAAGAAATGGCCGAAGAAGCCAGGCGTGGTGGCACACACCTTTAATCCCAGCACTCAGGAGGCAGAGGCAGGCGGATTTCTGAATTCAAGGCCAGCCTGGTCTACAAAGTGAGTTCCAGGACAGCCAGGGCTACACAGAGAAACCCTGTCTCAAAAAAAAAAAAAAAGAAAAGAAAAAGAAATGGCCGAAGAGACACAGCATCTCGGTAGCTTTTAACCAATATTATGAGAAGGTAGATTCTTCTCAAAGCTCTGAAAGTATATAGTCACAGTTTTCCACTATTTTTCATCTCTCAGGACTCATGCTCACGGTTTCCTATATGTTTGTTCGTTGGCCATGACTACCAACCAGGCAACCCATGTTTCTTTGTATCTAATTGTTGCAGTCTCTCCGGACTGCTTTTCCTGATACTCCTTTTCTTCTTTTCTTTTCTTTTCTTTTCTTTTCTTTTCTTTTCTTTTCTTTTCTTTTCTTTTCTTTTCTTTTCTTTTCTTTTCTTTTCTTTTCTTTCCTTTCCTTTCCTTTCCTTTCCTTTTCTTTTTTGGTTTTTCTGTTTTTCTTTCACTTCCTTCTTACTTGCTTGTTTTCAGTTGCTTTTCTTTTCTTTTGCGTTGACCCTGAAGAAATTATTTGTGATTACTTGCTGATGGTCTGAAGCAGTGGTTCTCAGTCTTCCTAACACTGAAACCCACTAATACAGGTCCTTGTGTTGTGGTGACCCCCCCCTCCCCCCCAACCATACAGTTATTTTGTTGTTACTTCCTATCTGTAATTTTGCTACTGTTATGGATTATAAGTATCTGATGTGCAGGATATCTGGTATACGATTCCTAAAGGGGTCACAACCCACAGGTTAAGAACCACTGGTCTAGAAGAATCCATAGCATGGGAGAGTCAGCCTTGGGTCAAAATGTACCTACATCCTGTCTCTGGCTCTGGCTAGGACTGTTGTCGTGTTGGCAGCCACTTTTGTCATGGGAGTTGAAGAGCTCACTCCCTGTTACCAGCCATGTAATGCAATGGCGTGACCACTTAATTAACATACTGGTGGTTTTGGAACTAGGGATACTGGTGGCAGAAGTACAGTATAGGAACTAACGAATACTCTTTATTCCTGCCAGTATTTTGAAATTTAAGCAACTGTCTTTATATTTCACATAAAGCATAGACTTAAAGTTTCAAGATTTTTTTTTGAAATTTCTTTTTTTTTTCTTGACTGAGTTTAAAATTAGAATACTGTGGCTCTCCTGTTATCCCCATTTTCCCCCTAAGACAGGGTTAGGGTTTCTCTGTGTAGCCCTGGCTGTCCTGGAACTCACTCTCTAGACCATGCTGGCCTCAGACTCAGAGATCTGCCTGCCTCTGGTGACTCTTGAGCACTGGGATTAAAGGAGTACGCCACCATACCGTACAACCTTCCCTCCACAATTGTTAAACCTAAATTATGTTCTTCAGATGTTTTTCTGTATCAGTCAGTTTCCTCTTCACTGTGACAAAATACTCTGGAGAGCTCATTAAGGAAAGAAAACTGTGTTTAGGCTCAGGGTTTCAGACCACTCACTCTGACAAGGCAGGGAAGGAAGGCCCAGAGAGCAGCAGTGTTGACAGGCATAAGAGGTGATCTCCTCGTGTGACAACCAGATTAGAAAGCAGACCAAACAAGCTGAAAACAGGCTGTGAAGACACAGCCTTCTAATGTCTGCCTTTGTGACTCACCTCCGATTGCCAGACCCCATGTCCTGAAAGTTTCACACACACACACACACACACACACACACACACACACACACACACACATACACACAACTGTAGACACAAGTTCTGTGGGGACATTTCACACTCAAACTGTGATATCAGTAGTCATTCAACTACCTACACTAAATGACTATATTTCCTTTCAGGTTGTTAAAAAAGTACTGCCTGGATTTCTATAAGTCATACTCATTTCTTTCTGCAAGGAAACATGCCATAAATAAACAGAAAAAATATTCATTAAGCAGATATTTTAGACCATATTACACCCGGCATTCTTTTCCTGGTATAGCAATTATAAAAATAAATGCCATACTGTGGGAAAAGTGGTAAATCTTTTAATAATTGTCACGATATAGTATAGTTATAAAGAAAGATATGTCATAGAGAAAGAATATTCACAGTGGGTATATGTGATGGTTTGAATGAAAATGCTCCCTCACCCCTGCCCATAGACTCAAAAAAAAAAAAAAAAAAAGCTGTACTATTAGGAGGTGTGGCCTTGTTAGAGGAAGTGTGTCACTATGAGCAGCCTTTCAGGTCTCAGATGCTCAAGCCACGCCCAGTGTGACATCCACTTCCTGCTGCCTGCAGATCCAGATGTCGAACTCTCAGCTTCCTCTCCAGCACCACATCTGTCTGCATGACACCATGCTCCCTGCCATGACAATAACGGACTAAACTGCTGAATTGTAAGCCAGCCCCAACTAAATGTTCTCCTTTATAAGAGTTACTGTGGTCATAGTGTCTCCTCACAGCAATAGAAAACCTAACTAAGACAGCATATGTGCTGAAGGGTAAGGATGGAGTGACAGGAAAGGCATATGTAAACTCCAGGTACCTTAGGGAAGAGCTGTCCAGTCAGACTGGCTGGATCAGTGGATACTGTGATGGCAAAGCCTAACAATGAATGATTGCCTGAAAAGCTGTCTACGGGTGGCGTTTATCAAGACACTACTGTTTCATTATTATATTTCCTACAGAACTAACATCAGTCATCTGTAATTAATATAATGTTTATGGAAGAGTATACCAAGTGAAGGAGGAAATCTTGGCTTTCATATGGATATGAAATCCATATGAAATTTTGGCTTTCCTCCAGAGTTGAAATCCATATCTGGAGAAGTTTAAGGTAAGATGTTGGACTAGATGTGTCCTCAATGTGACTTTGTGAATGAGAAGAGTCAGAGCAAGAAGCACAAGGGACGAACTCCCAGGAATTAAGCCCACTATAATAAGGAAACTAAAATGCACAGAGGAGCAGAAAGTATGAAGTCATCCACAAGCCAACCCCAGCTCCTCTGGGGAGGGAGGCGCTAGGTAAACCAGATAGCACAGGCAGCTGCTGTGATCAGAGGCCAGCAGTTGTAGTCATAGGAGGAAGCATCCTTCTTATAAGTGCCAGTCAGTAGGAAGATTTGGCCCTAAAGTGACTTCTCCTGCACAACAAAGTAGCTGTAAGAAGAAATCCACCTCACCTCTTCGAAGAATGAATCTGAATATATGCTAAGCTACTTTCTATAGGGTCAGAGAATTTGGAACAATCACAATTTACAGTTCCTGCGGACACCTTGCCCCAGTAACTGGGGATTGGGCATAAGAGAGAGATAAAGAAAGGGGGTGTCTATTAAAGACCCACTAAGAAGTACAAGTCATGGGAGAAACGGGCTGGCAGGGATACAGTGATTGGTCCCACACTGTGTGGTAGGGGTTGAGGGTAGCTCTAGCCATGTGGAATTTAATCTGGGGGCAGGAGCCAAGAGTGTGGAGACTAGAGAAAACGAATTTCTAACTTCCCACCACCCCTCCTTCTAGTACAGGACTCAGTGGTGTGTTTGATTCCCCAGCTCTCTGAGGCCTTCAGGGATAAACTCTGTTTTTTTTTTTTTTTTTTTTTTTTTTTAATCATGGCCCTAGGGGCACAGACTGAGGGTCTAAGGGAGCTGTAAGAACTCACATTGCCTCCACACCACAGAAGAGAGCATTGCTGCCTTAGCTCTGGGCCAGAGTACAAAGAACTTGTGGGGTGATTGCAGCTTTGCCAGGGAGATGTACTCTTAACTGGCCCAGTGGGAAACATGGGCGGAGCCTCAATCTGCTTGGTGAGAGCAGAGAGAAAGTACCACTAGCTTCCTGTATCCTACTGGCCCCTCCCAACAAAACACAAAAAAATGTCCTTCGTCCTTTCATCTGCTATTATTTTTCTCTATTCACCAATGACATTTTGTCTCTTTTCTTTCTCATTTTCACTTTTAAAAAAAAAATCATTTTTTCTTTCTCTGCTAAAATTTTTTTTCCTGGAATTGTATTAATTTTGACCATTTATTTAACTTTTTAGCTTACTGTATATTATTTTGCCTTTCTCTTTTTCTTTCTTTTTGGTTTTATTAGTATAGTTGTTTTAAATTGATTTTTATTTTATTTTTTTGGCTGGTGCACGCACACACACACACACACACACACACACACACAGGCACACACATACATATATATGTAATATATTTTTTGATTTTGATTTTATTTGTAAATTTTTTTTTCTTTTTTATCCTACAGGTCCTTTGGGTATATAGTATGGCTTCCAGTTTAGTGTTTTTATGGGATTCCTGAGTGTGCAAACCCATGGGTCTCTGCATCTGTTTCTGTTTAGAACAAGAACCCAAAGGACAGGGTGTGTTTTTATGTTGTAGTTGTTATGGTAAATTAGCTCCTGCTCTCTGCGTGGTCCTGGAGAACAAGCCCTCTTAGAGATCTCTGAAAATACAAAGCTTGACAAACACTGAGACAGACAAGACTGAAATAATAAAATTAGGGACAAAAGGAGATACTACAGAGGACACCATTGGGACCCATGTTGATTCCAAACATCAGGGATATTTTAAAAATTAATATGCCCCAAACTGAAACATTTAGGAAAAAAGTAGATATATTTCTAGATGCTTTTATCAGGTACAAAAGTCAAGCCGAGAGGGGTATTTAGACTTCTTAGTAGGTCAAAAGTGATGATACAGAATGAAAAGTCTCTCAATAAAGAGAAGCTCAGGGTGAGATTAGTTCATGCCTAAATCATACGAGACAAAACAAAACTAACGGCAGCTCTTCTCAGACTAGTCTACCAAGTAGGAACAAAAGTCTTGTTTATAAACGCACTCTACAGAGACAGAGTCTTGTCCTATGTGTCTGTCAGCAGTTTTGATTGTTGGTGTGTGTTTCATCACTGCAACAAATATTCAGCATAAACAACTTGCACATAGAATTGCTTCTTTTAAAGGGACATGTTATGTGCCACAGCTTCAGAGGGTTCTCTCCATCTAAGTAGCTCTACTCACGCTTGACTGTGCGAGGCAGATCATCTCAGTAGAAAGGCTTGACAAAGTCATGCTGTCACCTCATACTAGCCAGAAGTAGGAAGGGAGTTGGAGAGAGAGGGGGAGGGGGAGAAGAATACAGAGACGGAGACAGAGACACAAACAGGAAGGCGCTCTCTTCCAGCTATGCCTATGATGAATTATTTAGACACCTTCCTAAAATTTTTGGTGTTCTCCTAGAATAGTACCTCCAGCTGAGGAACAAGCCTTCCACAAGTGAGCTTGTGAAGGACACCACAACACCCTAATAATGACACCACAAAAAAGGAAACTATAGGTTGAGTCCTCCACGAACATACATATGATAATCTTTAAGGACTTGAGTATTTTAGCTCAATGGTAGAGCTATTCCCTAGCATGCCCAAGACCCTAGATTTGATCCCCACACATAGGCACACATATCTGCCCCCTTTCATTTTCCACAAACCCCAACCTGAATAAAAGAATTCCAAGCCTGGCGTGGTGGCACACGCCTTTAATCCTAGCAGTTGGGAGGCAGAGGCAGGCGGATTTCTGAGTTCGATGCCAGCCTGGTCTACAAAGTGAGTTCCAGGACAGCCAGGGCTACACAGAGAAACCCTGTCTCGAAAAACCAAAATAAATAAATAAATAAAATAAAATAAAATAAAGGAATTCCAAATTACCTCAATCATACATTAAAAAGATTTTATTCAGTGTCAGGTTAGTTTTGTTTTCAGGGTTGCAAATAAGTATAATCATAGATTTAAAAAACAACATGATCACATGATCAATAAGCAGGAAGTGAATAGATGTTTGCTGGTAGAGGAAGGTAAATTCTGAGGCAAGAGTCCTCTAGCTTTGTACATGTGACTGGATGTGACTGAAGCACGTGACTTCTAATTCCTTTTTCAACTCTAAAGAGAGATGTGTATGACTAGCCTTCTTTAGAAGTCTACCAAACTTAAACTCATACCCAGACTAGTGAATGGAGGCTGACGCACCCTTCCACGAATGATTTCCACGAATGCAAGGATCTAATCTGGTGTCTCAGCAGGCCTTCAGCCTCTAGGCTCCAGGATCCCTTTAAGGTCATTTAAGTAGAGGCCACATCTGTGGTCTCTGCATTATATAACTAAACGGTTTGTTCTCGTTGGATATTTGCCAACCATATGTTAGATCAAGGCCTGTTGGAACGGTCTCATTTTGAGAGACTAAATTGCAAGAGAAATTAGATCTGAAAGGAACACAGAAAGAGCCCAAGGAATTGGGACACCTGGGAGCCATTAGCAGTAATCAAGGCTTATCCTGTATGAAAACTCGTGAGGAGGGAGATGAGCTCAGCGGCATATACATATATTTATGTCCATATAAATTGATATATATGAAAATGGTATATGTATCAATATATACACCATAGCTGTATACACCAACATATGTTTGCATATATGCCTATTTAAGAAAGTGAATTTATAATTTGCTTTAAAAGTCTTGTTTTTTGTGGCAATTTTTACTTGTCATTCCTAACTTGAATCTTTCTTCTGTGTCTCAGTGAGAGAGTTTGATATATGGAAATAATCTTAGAATTTCACCGTCTTTGACATAGCAACTTCCATGCAGAAGATTCAGATGAAGGCTGAATAATGACACTATTTAAAACCACAGATATGAATGCTCAACAGTTGCTGGAGAACTTAAGATGTTCCAAGACAGGTCCATGAAGAATTTATATCTTTTTTTTGGCCAGTTATTTTGCATATATATATTTAAAGATATATTTAATTTATGTATATGAGTACACTGTAGCTGTCTTCAGACACACCAGTAGAGGGCATCAGATCCCATTACAGATCTCATTACAGATGGTCATGTGGTTGCTGGGATTGAACTCAGGACCTCTGGAAGAGCAGTCAGTTCTCTTAACCACTGAGCCATCTCTCCAGCCCCGCCTTAGTAACTCAGCTTTATAAATGTCTTTACAATCATCATCCTGAAGGTTTCCCTTTCAAAGTTTGTCTAGCATTCTACAGTTGCTTCCTCCAGCTCCTTTAACTCCCTCACTCCACCAACTTCCACTTCCCTTCAATGTAAGCCAAGAGGCTCTTCAACCACATAGCACACACCAAAGCAGGAAGAGACAATCGTCACAGCTGGACGATTTCCTGTGATGGGAGCCACATCAAAGACTCTCTAGATGTCACCACATTTGATCTTCATGAGATTTTATAAATAGATACACTGATCTGCTTGTTTTCCTGATGAAGAAACTAAGTCTCTGAGATTGTGGTCTTGTTCAAGGTGGTAGGAACCACCTACTAATAAAACTGACACATTACTTACGTTACCCAAAGTCACGGTTTTGCACCGTAAGAAGAATGAAAGGGTAACAGCCATACCTAAACAAAACTTTGAAGAAGATGAAAGTCTTATTTTATTTTATTTTTCCTGAGTACTGTGGTGGTTTGAATAAGAATGGCTTCCATAGGCTCATAGGTTTGAATGCTTAGGGAGTGGCCTTAGGACTCTACTACGTCTTTGTTGAAGTAGGTGTGGCCTTGCTGGAGGAAATGTGTCACCGGGTTTCAAATGCTTAAGCCAGGCCCAGCATCTCTCTCTTCCTGATGCCTGCAGATCCAGAGGAGCTCTCAGCCCCTTCTCCAGCACCAAGTCTGCCTGACACCATGCTTCACCATGATGATAATAGACTAAACCTCTGAAATGTCAGCCAGCCCCAATTAGATGTTTTCCTTTATAAGAGCTGCCGTGGTTACGGTGTCCCTTCACAGCCATTTCTTCAAAGTAGAGATAAAGCTCCTTAGATCTATAGACTAAGGATACATTTCTTGCTAATAACAGACGATAGCTTAGAGTCCACATCTCTTGGTTCTGTCCATCTGGAGGTTTCCAGATGCATTGAGTTCTCCATGTTTCATAATGTAGATCCATATGAGGAAGCAGATGATTTGGGATGGACTTTGGGAGAGTGTGGCTTTTCATCATGAATTCAGAGTCTCAGTCTAGAACTCAAGGCAATGTATTTAAGCCTTAACTCCTTAAGGTTGAGCCTGAGCCTCTGAGCTTGGCTACTTAAAATAATTATCATGTAGAAATAGCGCAAACATTCCTCATTAGAGTAGGGATAATTATCACAGATTGTTTATTTCACTTTACTCTGAGACTGTAAGCTGGAATTCCCAGGAGCCCGAGTAGGAATGGATAGGAGGGCTGATGTTATCAGACCTGTGGATTTATGAAGTAATTCTGTGGGCAGCGTTTGACTAAGTATATGTTTTGCAAAACTAAACTTCAGTAGCACCACACCTGGAATGTTATCCAGGGTGTGATTTCAAGTACGCACACAAGGGCTTTCTAAGTTGATGCAATGTCTTTGAGTTTGCTGAAGGCTTGGGTTGAGTTATAGGAAACACCGAGAGGGGCATGGAAATGCTGGGTTAGAAACGAGGGTGCTACACATCTGTAATCTATTACTTGGGGAAGAAAAACAGTGAGCCGTTAAGACATGGTTCATTATAAATCTTTTATATTTAAATGTTCTCATAAGTTATTAAATAGGTTTCATTTATATTAAGTATATGGTACAAAGTAGACTTTTTTTACATTTCAATAACCACTAACTTTACGGTACTCAGAAATAATCCTGAAAATGTACTTTTGGCACATGACACAAGAAAAGTTAATAGCACTTGGACAGTCAGAAGTCATTTTCTCTAGAATGGCACATCTGAGGGAAGAGATTTCCTCGGACATTCCTCCACTTCCGCTGACACTCCCACACCTGTGATACTGAGACATTGGAGTTCTATGTGAGACTCATTGATTATCAAATCCCTACTAATGTCTCCTATGTATTAAGCACTGGGCTAGGCTCTGGGTGGACTGTGGTAATTATAGCACCCATTTCCCCTGCTGTCTGGGGCTTCCAAGTCCCATGGACAAGATAGACAAAATATACAACTAAAACCATGAAAGTTACATAAAACAAACAAGCAGGCAACTCTCATAGGGAATGTCTGGGGTGAAGGGGACAGGCAAGGGCAGTCTCTGTCAAGAGATGACATTTAGAGTTAGGGTATGTAGCTCAGTTGAAGCATCTGGCATTCAAGAAGCCTAGGGTTCGATTCCCAGCCCCACATTAAACAGGCATGGTAGTTCATACCTGTGACCCCAGCATGGTAGTTCATACTGTGACCCCAGCATGGTAGTTTATACCTGTGACCCCAGCATGGTAGTTCATACCTGTGACCCCAGCATGGTAGTTCATACCTGTGACCCCAGCATGGTAGTTCATACTGTGACCCCAGCATGGTAGTTCACACCTGTGACCCCAGCATGGTAGTTCATACTGTGACCCCAGCATGGTAGTTCATACCTGTGACCCCAGAATGGTAGTTCATACTGTGACCCCAGAATGGTAGTTCATACCTGTGACCCCAGCATGGTAGTTCATACTGTGACCCCAGCATGGTAGTTCATACCTGTGACCCCAGAATGGTAGTTCATACTGTGACCCCAGAATGGTAGTTCACACCTGTGACCCCAGCATTTGGGAGGAAGAGGCAGAAGGATCAGAAGATAAAAGTCGTCCTACAAAGGAAGTCTGAGGATCTAGCCTGGGCTACATAAGACTTTCAGAATGAGAGAGAGGGAGAGGGAAGGAAAGAGAGAGGGAGAGAGGATGTTTAAAGTTTGCATGATGAAGCAAGGAGCGGTGAGACGGTCTTCTTTGTTGTTCCCATGTATTGAGCTATGAGCCTGGGGCGATTCATTTGTAAGTATTACTAATGATACTATGAAGCCCACATTACAGATGAGCAAACCAAGCCAGGGCTTAGTTAATCAGGCTAGGAAAGACCAGAGGAGGGATGAAATCCTAGGTCTAAGCCCAGAACTCATAGTTTTGATATGTAATTCCATTTCTTGAAAACAAACAAACAAACAAACAAACCCATCATTCAAGAGTAACCAGATATTCCAACAGAAACTTGTATAACAGGATGATTCTAATATTGTTTTAGGGTTTTATTTGGACACTGAGAAAGTTTCTCTCAGATTTAGATTATAATTTCACTTAAGAACACCTTTTTTCTTTCTGAAACTTTGTATGTGTATGTGTGTGTGTGTGCATGTGTGTATATAGGTGAATATGTGTACGTGTGCGTATATGTATGTGAGTGTGTATATATGTGTATGCATGCATGTGAGTAGGTGTGTGTGTATGTGTGTGTGTGTGTGTGTGTGTGTGTGTGTGTGAGAGAGAGAGAGAGAGAGAGAGAGAGAGAGAGAGAGAGAGAGAGAGAAACTTATTTCTGGAGCTGGTTCTCTCTTACATGGTTTTGAAGCATTGAAATCAGGTCTGCTTCGCCCAGTGAGCCATTCCAATGTCCCCTTATTTTAAGTGATTTATATTAAAGGTTATATAAAATGAGTAGCTACCAAGATTCTAAGGATTGGTTAAACCTTATCATCCTTGATGGAGAGGAAAACCAAGCAAATAATCAATGAGAAAGGAACATGTAAATGGAAAGGCAATAGTCAGTCATAGAGGAGATGGTGTTTGAAAAACCCATGTCATATGCTAGCTCCGAGGATACCCCAGGTTCCTCACTACCCAAGGCCTAGTGAGAACTATCGGGTTACCCAGATAAGGCTGATGAAGGCATTCCCAAAAATTTCCAGGAATCCTTACCAAAGCATATTCAGCTGTTCTGGCTGCATCTCCAGGGTTACTTTAGTTCCATGGGTTTGTGCAAAAGGGGACCAGGAATCAGAACAATTAGAACTATGCTTCCTGCAACATCAACATCCAGAACCAAAAGACACTGGTCTGCTAATGCCTTAAACAAAACACTTGCCGAATCAGAGAACGCGTGTCATTCCATGGACTGATTTAGATCCCTGGATCCTGTGGACAGAGTGCTGGGTAAACATGCCAAAAACAAAAAAACAAAAAACAAAAACAGCTAGTCGGAGAAGGCCGGAAACAAAAGCACCGAATGGGAGGCGTAAGGCTCTTAATGCTAACCGGTAGTAAAGGTTACCCAAGGGTTGGGCAAGGAAGGTTTTTAGTTTTCAACTATAATAAAAGACCCAGCTGGGTAAGTCAGTCAGCAAGGCTTTGTCCGATGAAGTTGGTGGTGGCTTCTCCGAGTGGAGGTTGCACATGCTGGCCTGTTTGTCATTAGCCCAGTAATCTTAGCTTCACTCTCCTTGCTGGATTTCCTGCAAGCTCCCAGCTCCTTAACCGCTCTCTGAATCTGCGCTTGCATGTTAGAGACAATCTGGCACATGTGTTAAACTTATATTAACCTTAGAGTCTGGCTTAACTTTTGAAAATTATACCTTCAGTGGGATAGAGGGTCTTTCCGTATCAATTCCAGGTTATTTATATGTTACTTATTTGCTGTCAATAGTTATTACCTGTTTGTAGTATTTTATATATAATTATACCTGTTGTTTAATTGTCACAGAGGTGGTTTTATTCAATAACTTTTAAATCGATGGATCCAACCACCATTAACAGCCAATAGTTAATGCCCAGAACAAAGTTAAAGCCAATTGTCATAGCTGAGTGGAGTTGACTTTTTTTTTTTTTTTTTAATCTTTCTGTCTCTGGTTTCCTCCCGTGGCTCCTTTTATTCTCCTGTATATGGGTGCTGCAAGATATTTTGAGGTAAGTTTGAAAACCAGCAGTCGATTGGGCCAGGACTCCACATCTATGCTTGCGCTGGTTACGTGCGTTCAAGGTGAGTGGGTACGGAATGTTAACATGTATGTTGGAGTTCTGTTTTTTACTATTCCATTGACTTAAAAGAGTACAGATTCCCCACTCTATAAGCAACATTTGCCAATGGATTCTTCTGCTTATGACACCAGAAGTTAGGCATGGGTGGGCGCAGTGAGTCTGGCTATAGCCCCAGCTGCTGGGCAGAAGAGTCTTGAGCCTAGTAACTCCCGGGTAATCAAGTCAAATCATTGTTGGGTTGTTGGATGTTTAAAATTTTGTTTGTGTCTTTTTTTTTTAATTATACACTGTACACTGTTAGCTGTCTTCACACATTCCAGAAGAGGGCATCAGATCTCATTACAGATGGTTGTGAGCCACCATGTGGTTGCTGGGATTTGAACTCAGGACCTTCAGAAGAACAGTCGGTGATCTTAACCACTGAGCCATCTCTCCAGCCCATCTCTCTCTCTCTCTCTCTCTCTCTCTCTGCCTCCCTCCCCCCTCTTTTTTGTGCTTTTGTTGTTGATGTTGTTGTTGTTGTTGTTGTTTCCAGACAGAGTTTCTTTTTGTGTACCCCTGGCTGTCCTGGAACTTGCTCTGTAGACCTGGCTGGCCTTGAACTCATAAAGATCCATTTGCCTCTGCCTCTCAAGTGCTGAGACTAAAGGCATGTGCCACCACCACCAGGCAGATGTTTAAGTTTTAATTTATCACCCTGATTTGATAATTACATAGTATAGATGTGTATCAAACACCTCGGTGTACACCATAAATATGCATAATTATTATGTGTCCAAAACAACAAACAAAACAAAATGTGAGAAAGGCACTCTCTTGGTTGACGTAGAAGGGTGGAAGGAGAGAAGAAAGCCCTTCAACCTTCTGCCAAGACTCTTAGTCTTGGTCTTTCATTTGCGAAATGAAGACAGTGGTAATAATTTCAGTTTGCTCAATGATTTTCAAGACTGAATAAAGACTGGTTGTTGTTGATGCTGTTGTCTAGGATTGCCTAGGAATGACAGACAGCCCCAACTGCCACCTCCTATGGTGGGCTTTGTACCCTACTACCCATTCCCTTAGTGACTCTAGAAAGACAAAATATTACAACTGCCGCCCCTCTTTGGGTCTCTTGGTTTTAAAAAAACAAAAACCAAAAACAAAACAAATCAAAACAAAACAAAAACAAAAACAAAAACCAAAAAGCACTCTCCATCTTCCCTGGAGCAGAGAGACAGGGCATTCTGATCTGCTTTAAAGATTAGACCATTACATACTGCTGTCTCTGCCATCAGAGTTAATCCAGCTGCCATGTTAATCTCCTGAAATCTGATTCAACAGAAGGCCTGCAAGGGAGATGGGGAGGAGACCGGTGGAACAATTACCCCTTAATGAGATAGTGTTTTTATCTACCTCAGAACCCCTCCCTCAGTGCAGCCTCACATTGCTTCCCTTATGGCTACACTGCCAAGTCCGCCCTCTTTTCTTTTCTAAGGGAGTGTAATCGTTTTTTCTGAGATGGGGTTGCCCTGTGTAACCCTGGCTGTCCTGGAATTTGCTCTGTAACAGGCTGGCCTTGAACTCAGACATCTGCCTGCCTCTGCATCCTGAGGTTTTTTTTTTCATTTAAAACATTTAAATTTAAGTAACAAAAAATTTATATTTCAGATACTGGCCAAAGTTTCTCTTAGGAGGAAAAAAAAAGTTTCAGAACTGTCTTTTCTAAAACAGTTATGAGAACTTTTGTTAGACACTAAATGTGTAGAAACTGCTTGACAAATTAGGGAAGCCCTCTCCCCTAGATCTCTTTATCCTGAAGAGTTGGGCACAGCGGCAGATAAGAGGGGGTTAGACGGATAGCTCTGTGGGCAAAGGTTCTGCTGCCCAGCAACTGACAAGTGAGTTTGAACTCTGGGACCCTCCTGGTATAGAGAGAGAACACCAACCTTCAGATTGTCCTCTGACTCCCCCGCCCCAATAAAATAAAATGAAAGAAAATGTAATTAAAATATTTCAAAAGAGGTAGATGATAGGGTAGACTCCTTTTAACACGGACTTTGACTCTTTATTTTTAATTAATTAATGTTGTAATGAAGATCAAACCAAAGGCCTCATTAATTCCAGGCAAGTGTTCTATCGTTGAAATACAACCCCAGCCCACATTTTGAAGCTTTGATTTTGAGTCTGGGTCTTAGGCCATTTGGAGCTCTATAGGTTCTGACTAGTTTTTGAGTTTTCTCTTAAAATAACAACACTCTCATTTAGCGTTTCCAGCCTATAAATTGCTCTCAACGACCTGACTGGCTCCCATCAACGTGTGGCACATAATAGGTACATGTTAATTTTGAGCTAATAATATGGGTATTTAATTCTTCCAACTTCAGGGTTTTGTTGTTGTTGTTTGTTTGTTTGTTTGTTTGTTTTAAGGCACTGAAGTGTAATAGGTGAGAAAAATACTCGGATCCCACTCATTTTAATTGTGTCCGTCACAGTGGGAAGTGAGTGACTTCTTAAATGATTTACAAAAGGAGAAATGTGGAACAAGAGCTGGATTTGGACACAGATTGACTTCTGGTCTAGGATTGAAACACAAAGCTAGGAAATTGCTGGATTTAAGCCAGCACAGACAGCAGCCAACACCGGGGCAGTTGTGATGAGGTTGAAGCTCACGCATTGGAATGAAGGAACATATACGGGTGCATCTCTAGAGCTTGTGGGCCAGACAGCCCAGCCAATGTGACTCTGTTTTAAAAAACTAAGGGAGAGACGGGCAGTGGTGGCACAAGCCTTTGATCCCAGCACTTGGGAGGCAGAAGCAGGCGGATTTCTGAGTTCGAGGCCAGCCTGGTCTACAAAGTAAGTTCCAGGACAGCCAGGGCTATACAGAGAAACCCTGTCTCAGAAAAAAAAAAAAACCCAAACAAACAAACAAACAAACAAACAAACAAAAAACCAAACCAACCAAACAAACAAAAAACTAAGGGAGACAGCGACTGAGGAACACACATGATATCCCCTCTTCTACAAACGTATGTGTGTATGCACGCACGCACACACGCACGCACGCACGCACGCACGCACGCACGCACGCATACACGCGGGAACACATTCACAAGCCCGTACAGTTTACATGGTTGGGACTTTACTGATGTTATCTAAGGGTATCTAAGGGTCACGAGATGTGCTGGGTTCTGTAAATCTAGGGAAAGACTATTTAGCGCTAGCATCCTAATCAGTTAACCGTTACATTTCTTCAGAATTTGGAAAGCCAGTCTGAGGAGAGGAGATCAAAGGAGGTCTCAGAAAGGGGTGGCCGATGCTTACGGGAGGGCATCCCAGTTATTCTGATCATCTTAATGATGACTGATAAGTTGCAAGAGTCATCCCTATCCATCATAAAGATGGCCCTGACAGGAGCGCTCAGTCCCACTGAAGCAATTTAACCGCTGAGAGTAACAGCCTGAGAGTGGAATCTGGAAGGCTGGGTGGAGTCTGCTGGAGACGAGTTAGTCTCTCGGCCTTCCCAAGCTCACGGCTCTGCCTATGGATTCAGAATAAATTTCTTCCCCCACTTCTATTGGGTAGTGTTGATTCCTGTTTCCACCGCGCCTCCCAGTGATGGAGCAAAGGTGGGTGTTTTTTTCTCTTTGTTTGTCCTAGGTAACATTTTTATGGCTTCTCAAATGTATCCAGTATAACACCAAAAACTGTTTTGTGTCTACAGCTCATTGACACTTATGGCAAACATATTACCATCCTGGCTTCTCATTTAATACCTGAAATGATGCTCTAATTAGAAAAAAGTTTAAATAATAATTGAATATATTCATTTATAGAATGCACGAGAAAGGCTACTTTACAAAAGAACATGGCGTCAGTTTGGGCTTTCTTAATAATTAGTCAAAGGATTGTTGTAAGAATATGTAACTCTCAGCCACAGAATGAGACTTCTTATTTAGTTAAATCACACTAAATAATGTTTAGTAATAATAACCCCACATTACCCAAGCTTTAAAATAATTTAAAGGTGAGATAAAGCAACTCCAAACTCATTTAAATATTAAATGTCTGTGTATGTATACTTATGTGTGTATATATGTGTGAGTATGTATATCTATAGTTATGCATATGTGTGTATATATGTATATACATGTGTTTGGTATGAGTGTGTTCATATATGTGCATGTGTGTTCACATTGGGAGGTCAGAGGACAGCTCATGAGAATTGACTCTCTCCTACCATGTGGGTCTCAGAAACTGAAGTCACCTTGTCAGGCTTGGCAGCAGGGGCCTTTACCTGCTGTGGCATCTTGCTAGGCTCTCCTAACTCATTTTTGCAGAGACATTTGTGCTTCCAGGAAGTAAGCTATTACTAACAGCATTGGAAGAGGTAAGGCTATCAAACTGTCTTCCAAGGAAACTGGAGAAAGTGCTTTGCTGAGAAATTGAAATTCAATTCGACTCAACCTGAGCAGGCCATTAAGTGGAACTTAAGAAACTGAGGTGAGTCTGGACCTCCTTAGGCTGTCTGCAATGTCTCTCCTCTACTCACTCGCTTTCTTATGCTGCCATAAAAAGCAAACAAAGGAGTGGAAGCTGGAGAAATGTTCCGGGACCAGTCTCTTTAGGCAGAATCAGCAGGATGGGCTATTTATTATAAAAGATTGTGGAGAGCTTTTTGGGGTGCCATTTGGCAGGAATCTGACGTTGGCCAAGGACAAGGAAATGGGCTTCAGGCAGGAATCTGACATTAGAGCATGACAAAGAAGTAAGCTCAGGCAGGGACCTGACTTTGGCGAAGGACAAGGAAGTAAGAATCTGGTTTTAGGGTTTTCATCCTTAGAAACAGCTCTCACGGAGTGATCCTGGGACTTCGTTTTCATTGTCTTGCTTTTTTCCTCATTGTACTGCTCGTCCTTAATACCTGCATGTAATTAAAATGGTATAAAAAGCAGATTGGGAAAATTAAATTTGCCTTCAGTCTCAGAATGAACTGGGGTCACGCTACAGTGTTGTCTGTCTTTTTTCTTTTTAATCCTTACTCCTGCACTGGAGAACCTGTTGACTGACAGAGCGGGCTTGGTCAAAAGATGAAATATGCAGCCAGACAATGGTAGCACATGCCTTTAATCCCAGCACCCGGAGACAGAGGCAGGCGAATCTCTGTGAGTTTGCAGCCAGCCTGCTCTACAGAGCTAGTCCTAGGACAGACAGGGCTATACAGAGAAATCCTGTCTCAAACAACAAGAACAAAGAAATAAAGCAAAAAAGAAATGCAAATGCCGGATAAATACATGACAAATGTCAACATCCTTATTCATCAGGAAAATATAATAAGTTAAAACTACATTGAGATCCCATCTGACTGTAGTCAGAATGGAAAACATAAGAAAACAATAATGGCAGATGCTGGCAAGGCTGTGGGGAGATGAATGATGCTTCTTTGATCAAGATGGTGACTTAGGACTGCAGTCATTCCTTTCTTTTTGTCAACCTAAATTCAGTAGGTTGAGTCAGAATATCGATAATCTGTTGCAGAATCCTCTTGACTTTCCCCAGCTATGTGATGATGATTTAAGACATAGGAAATTACCACAATGGAAATGGCCTGGGTTATGGTATTTACTCATACACACACACACACACACACACACACACACACGTATGTGTGTGTGTATATATGTATATATGCATATATGTACATATGTCTATACCTATATCCTGGTGGGATTTGAGGTGCTGGTGAAAATAGGATTTGCTTTAGATGTTAAGAGGTGCGTGGGGTTATGTAGTGTGCAGGAAGATGTTGGCCATATGCCACATGTTTAGCAATTTTTGGTATTGTTCCTCCAGATTTTTCACTTCCATTTCAGAACCCAGTTTTATTGTCAGCCCATGCAGGTTTAGTGGAGGTGACAAACCTCCCGTGTCAGGGGGTGGCAAGTGACCTGGATTCAGCCTCCCACCGTCCCCTTTGTCAACCAATATCCTGATAGACTGACAGTGGACTTAATAGTTCTGTGGCTTTAATGAGACTCAAATAGGGACCATTGTAAAAACAGAATTGATTTTCTCCTCTAGGGTCATGACACTTTCAGAGTTAGGGGTTTGCTGATGCTGATACCACGAGGAAGAGGTTGGCAGAGAGGAGACTGGACAAGGGGAAAGGCAGGGTAGCAATAGTGAGAGGATGGGGATGTGAAATTCTGATGACCATTTTAAGCTTGATCTAGTTATGGCTAAAACTAAATGGACCTTTCAATTGTGCGACCAAATGGTCCTCTTTGCTTTAAAATGGTTTGATGTAGTTTTATTTACAAGCCAACATAGCTAGTCAAGAAAGAATTTCATAAGCACACAAATATGATTTAATAACTTTCCTATCTGAGATTTTTTTTTCCTGAAATAATCTGATGCTCATATTTAAATCTCTCGTGTTTTAGAAGAGAGGCATTCACTGCCTCCCTAAGTCTGGTGGCTGCACCCTGGGAGGCAAACTGATAAAAGAAATAAATTAACAGAAGAAAAAAAGAAAGATTTATTTGCTATTACTGTTTTTATGTGACCCAGTGTACTTTGGAGGTAGAGTTGGGAATTCCTGTGGGTTTGAGAATAGTTCACGGGCTTATCTACAGATCTTGCTACAGCACTGAGCAGTAGACACAGAAAGAGCTTGAGCTGTGGGTGAGAAACCCTGGGAAGGGGAACACACATGAGGGGAGTCATGGAAGATCAGGGTTATGTCAGTAAAAGTTGCTTGCATAGACTCATCTTTTTAAAGTGTGTGTGTGTGTGTGCATGTGTATGTGTGTATATGTGCATGCATGTATATGTATGAGTGTGAGTGTGTGTATGTATGGTGTGTATGCATGTGAGAGTGTGTGTGTATGTGAGTGTATGTATATGTTTGTATATGTGCATGTATGTATATGTATGAGTGTGTGTATATGTATGAGTGTTAGTGTGTATATGTATGGTGTGTATGTATGTGAGAGAGTGTGTGTGTATGTATGGTGTGTATGCATGTGAGAGTGTGTGTGTATGTATGGTGTGTATGCATGTGAGAGTGTGTGTATGTATGGTGTGTATGCATGTGAGAGTGTATGCATGTATGGTGTGTATGCATGTGAGAGTGTGTGTGTATGTATGGTGTGTATGCATGTGAGAGTGTGTGTATGTATGGTGTGTATGCATGTTAGAGTGTATGTATGTATGGTGTGTATGCATGTGAGAGTGTGTGTGTATGTGTGTATGTATGTATGTATGTGTAGTATATGTGTGTATATGTATGTAGTATGTTTATGCATGTATATGTGCATGTGTATATGTGTATACACGTGTACATATAAGTGTGAGTGTATGTGTGTATGTATGTATGTGAGTGAGTGAATGTGTGTTCATGTATATATGTGGTGTGCATGCTTGTGTGTATGTGTGTATGTAGATATGTGTGAGTGTGTGTTTATGTATGATATGTGTGTGTATATATAT
>LR751508.1:0-89076 GCA_902729485.2 Mus minutoides | reverse complement strand
TGTTCCTGTTTCCTCAGGCTCCTGGCATCAGGACCTGTCCTCATACACTGCAGCCAAGTTACTCTGGCATGTGTATACCTTAAGAAAGGCTGGCATTTGCTATCATTTGTATTAACGTCTTGACCAATTTTTAAAATTGTTATATTTGTTTTCTAATCACAATTGCTGGTAGTTAGAAATGATGTTGATTCAGAGTGAACTCTGGAACTTCCTTGTCTCATAATACTGGGTTAGGGCATTTTTTTTTTTAACTCTACAGGTCCTTCGCTTATGTATCATGGCTTGTAGTTTGCTGTTTTTATGGGATTCCCGTGTGTGTGTGTGTGTGTGTGTGTGTGTGTGTGTGTGTATGTGTGTGTATATGTATGTATGTATGTGTATGTGTGTGTGTATGTGTGTGTTTATGTGTGTGTGTGCGTGCATCCGATCATCCAATGTGTTTCTTGTGCTTTCTCTTTGGCTCTTTGCCTTCTGTCTGTCTTTGACCTATTCTGACACTTCTGTTTGTTTGTTGTTTGTTTATCTTATTTTATTTTATCATTCCTTATCCTTAGATGCCTGACTCTTCTTTTTCTAACAAGAGACAGAAAGAGGCTGGATGCAGATGAGAGCAGAGCTAAGGAGGAAATAGGAGGAGTTGGGGTAAAGGAAACCGAAATCAGGATATACTTCATGAAAAAAGTCTGTTTTATTTTTTATTTGTTCTCCTCTCATACATTACATCCCAACCACAGGCTCTCCTCCCTCCACTCCTCCCACTACCCCTCCTGCAGGTCCATTCCTCTTCTGTTTCCCTTTAGAACAGAGCAGACCTCCCAGGGATATCAACCAAACACTGCATAACAAATGACCATAAGACCAGGCACAAAGCCCTGTATCAAGGCTGGATATATGAGGCAACCCAGAAGGAGGGAAGGGTCCTAAGAGCAGGCAAAGGAGTCAGAGACAGCCCTACTCCCACGATTAGGAGTCCCACAAGACTACATAACCATCACATATGCACAAAGGGCCTCGCTACGACTGGTGCTTCTGTGTAATATTACCAAATAATCTGTGAGGTTTGGAACTAACAATCTAATATTGCATCTCAGGCGCACCAATGTGAGTGCGAAGAAAGAGCTTTTAGAACGCCCAGTGACACCGCCCGCATTGTCACCGGCACTCTGGTATGTAGGCAACTTGATCCAAGCTGCAGTTTGTAAGACAACCTACAAACTTGTTTGAAAATATTATGTGAAATTTATTTATTTTTCGCTTCTTTACACACACACACACACACACACACACACACAGGGCAACTATTGTTAAAACATTTCATACTTGCTGAGGGGGGAGGGGAGACATTCTGTGGCGTTAAACTAGCCAGCACGAGGGAATTTTCTGGAATGTTAAACAATTATTGATATCCAACTATATTGGGTTTTGCTTAAATGACAGCCAGCATAAATCAACAAAATTGTCATATCTAGCCAAGAGTAGTGACACCCAGGCAATCAATGACCTTCACGGTGAGCACTTGCCATGAAGGTTAATCTCTTTTGGAAAAAAGAAAAGAAAAGAAAAGAAAAGAAAAGGAAAGAAAAGAAAAGAAAAGAAAAGAAAAGAAAAGGAAAGGAAAGAAGGCCATGTTGAGACCAATTCAGAAAGTGCAAAGGAAGTTGGGCCTTCCAAACTATGCTCTGTACCCAAGCAAAGCCCGTAGCACAGGCTGTGTGCTCACACTAGCCTCTGGGGCTCTCATCTCCTGACTATAACACCAAAAGCAACACATTAAAACATTACCTTTGGGAAATGTTTTGTAATTAAACTGTGGCATCAAAGGAGCAAGCCTAGTACTATAGGAAGTGATGTGTGAATCCCTCTGCCCGCTGCCAGAAAACAGGAGTTCCAGAAAAGACCACTAAGAGAAAAAAAATGTCTACACAGCAATGAGGAAGAGGATCCAGGCTGGGTAAGGAGTAAGGGGTAAGGGCAGAGACCCCTCCTCCCATCTCTCCAGTTCAGGATTCACTTATACCTTAGCAGTGAGGTATGTATAATCCAGAGGCACAGCAGTCAGTATTTGCAGCCTATTGTGTTATGAGCAATTGCTTAGACTGACAGTGGAGTAATATTATAATAAGCATAGAACATGGTTTTTAGCACCAGTATAAGGCCCTCTGAGCACTGATAATAGAACTGGGGGTATCCAGCTAGTGATTGCCAGGTATGCTAATTCATGTACGATGACTGGGATCAGGGGAGAGGCAAGGGAGAGGAGAGAGAGAGGGAAAGAGAGAGAGAGAGAGAGAGAGAGAGAGAGATCCAGAGAGGGAGAGAGGGAGGGAGGAAGGAGAGAGAAGGAGGAGAGAGAGGGAGAAGAAGGGAAGGGAGGAGAAAGAAGGGGAGGAGAGAGAGAGAGAGAGAGAGAGAGAGAGAGAGAGAGAGAGATCCAGAGAGGGAGAGAGCAGAGGAGAGTGAGCATCCTGGTGCACTGACACCCACTGTACTTAGCAAACTCACAGCTCCCCTGTGCATGTAGAATACCCCTAGCTCTCTGACACTATCGTTGAAAGAAATAAGCTACTGTTTACATCATTTTTGGTAGATTTTAGTTTCCTGTGGAACCCTTATTGTCCTATCTGATGTGTCCTAGATTTCATGGATAAACTACTGTTAGGCCGTTGTTTCTTATTTCCCGGGGCTTTCTTTAAAGGCCTCAGAATTGCCTTTCAAGCATTGGCTTTGAAATCTAAAGGGTGCGGTGCCTCACTGGTTCTGCTGTATCCAGGCTGTTTGAATGAGGGAGACTTACTTCCTCCCAGCAGCGATGTGTACAGCATATGTCTGACACAAGACCACCATTGTGCATAACGGAGGAGATAATTTCATGAGAAAACACACGTAAAACAAACTTTACCCAGCACTGTGAGCATCAAACAAATGCTCTCATTAACCGCTGGACGCGGCAGCCGCGAGCACCCCACTGCAGGTTTGGAGAGACTGAGAACAACAGAGAACCAACCGTTAGACACGTTTCCTACAGAGCCACCTGGCATTGATTTTCAGCCGCACATCCCGGGGACTCCGCAGGACCGTAAAATAAAAACGAGGGAAGCAATAATTCTCCTTGGACCACTCAACCGCTGAAATAAAGGAACCTGGAATCTTACACCCTCTCGGATAACACGTAGAAAGCCACGTAACAGAGTGCCTGTGGCTTGT
The DNA here is from genome assembly GCA_902729485.2 of Mus minutoides. Lineage (NCBI taxonomy): Eukaryota > Metazoa > Chordata > Mammalia > Rodentia > Muridae > Mus > Mus minutoides. Next base: position 85,872 of record LR751508.1, on the reverse strand, counting down.
TTGGTGACTAGCGCTGCGGGAGAGGGCCATTTGGTATGCCAGAGGGCTTTTTTCTACTGTCCCTTAGCACCGCGATCCGCTTATTTTTGACATAACCTGTAGTGGTGTTTTATGAGAGAATTAGCCCCAAGTAGCTATTGCAGCAGTAAAATAGCTTACTATGCTGAAGGCTTGCTCATATGCCCCGCGTGTTTTACTATTCGGCAGAAGGTGGGTAGGCAAGACAGAGGTGTACGAAGGGAGACTAGAGAAGTGTACATTGGCTCTTCTTGCTCTTTTTATTTTTTAATTTTTTTTTCCGTTTTGGTTTTTCGAGACAGGGTTTCTCTGTATAGCCCTGGTTGTCCTGGAACTCACTCTGTAGACCAGGCTGGCCCCGAACTCAGAAATCTGCCTTGCCTCTGCCTCCCAAGAGCTGAGGTTAAAGGTGTGTGCCACCATGCCCTGCTTTTGTTTTTTGTTTTTTTGTTTTTTTTTCTTAAGCATGTATTTATTTTCTATGTGTCTCTCATGAGGCTAGAAAAATAATTTTTTAAGTTAAGGAAGATGTTTTGTTTTGTTTTGTTTTGTTTTTCTGATCATAATACATATTCACCACAGAAAATGTACAAAGTACATTAAGGTCAAACATTTTAAATTCTCCACAACTGAGAGGAGCCTATCAAAACTCGTAGGGAAGGGTGTCTCCCCGTGCCCCCCACTTTAATGCAGACTGAGATACATTTTGTTAGAGACAAGTGCTTTTCCCTTTCCTCCAAACAATAAAGGGTTTCCTGTGCTAACAAAGTTAAGTTTTTTTTAACACAAAACTCTTTATGTATATTATTAAATATATATTTCAATATATATTATTTCAAACTGTACAGTCACCAGAAGCAGTTCTCAATAATCCTTTGAGTCCTTCAACACCCTGGGTTTCGTGTGCCTGGTCGGTACTGGCTCCCATTGTCTGCGAAGTTGCTCTGTTTTTTGTCAGCACCAGCCTGCCTTGGTCCTGTCTGCTGCCTTCTCTGTCTTCTTTGCACAGGCCTTCTGAGGGTTGGACTCAGGGTGTTGAGGAGCAGGTTCAGCAGACCACCTTCCAGATCTCTCTGGCTCCTCCTTTGCTTCATCTTCGGCACCCCTCCAGTCTTTCTCTGGGCACGGCCCCTGGAGGCACTGTGTGATCACAGGAACTGAAAACCTTGACGTAGCAACTCATAGCTTGGGTCCGTCTTGCTGTTTCTCTTGTTTCTTCACACCGTTCTTCCTGCTCACTCTTTAGCTGGCTCCTGAAAACTAGGGCTCATAAAAAGGACTTCGGCTTCAGAGGCCTCAAGGGAAAACGCCCCATTCGGAGAGACACAGCCAAAGCTACAGCATCAAAAATAATCCGTTCTGCCTAGCGGTTAGACCAAGCCGATGCCCCATCAGGGTGGAACTTAATTCCTTTGAGTCTTAAACCAGAGCTCCATTTCAGACATCAATCCTACGGGCCTTTACATGATATTTTACTCTACAATGAAAGGATTTTCACCTCTAGACTGGAATTTCTCCTCAGGGATTTGATGATGGGAGCCTGTTCCTATGAGAATATTGGCACTGCATGTTGCTAGGCCATTACTGCAGCACTCTCAGAGAGTCTTGGCTAATCCCTTCGCAAAGCCTCTGCTAGGCTGCTCTCACATAATGTGGGATGACTGACAAGGGGCAATGTGCTCCTTTGATACTCTCAGAACTAAGATTCGGCTCCTTTAAACATGCTCCCGATGCCAAGATGGCTGCTGCGGCAGCTTCCAGCAGCTTCCCTACTGCTTTCTCCACCTTGACCAAGAAGGCTACTCCCCAAGCCCACGGCGAAATGCAGTCATGCCCAGAAAGAGCCAGAAGAGTTGTGGACAGCCCATGAGTTCTATAAACATTTCACTTTTGAAAAGCTCATCTCCAGGTATATGAAAAAACAAAACAAAACAAAAAAAACACTGCTGCTCTCCTACTTTCTGAACTGCTACAGTCAAGAAATGCAAGTCCAGACCGGGAACTGATGTAGCTCCCAGGTCCAGGAGGCTGGGGACTCACAGCTAAGACTCCCCAGGAGCAGAACCTGGGGTCATGCAGTTTCTTAGGGGTAGAGCATCCTGGGGACAGCAGCGAGGAGCGGTGATGTGCCTTTTACCTTCATCCAGGCATGCAGTTTCCAGTTGCAGAGAGAGACACATTGTAGACCCCAGACAATGGCTTTTGTTTTTAAAATTTGCTTCATTATTTTGTGATACACGAACACTGTGGTGGTTTGAATATTCTTGGCCCAGGGAGTAGCACTATTAGGAGGCGTGGCCTTGCTGGAGGAAGTGTGTCACTGTGGGCACAGGCTTTAAGACCCTCATCCTAACTTCCTGGAAGCCAGTCTTCTGCTAGCAGCCTTCAGATGAAGATGTAGAACTTTTAGCTCCTGTACCATGCCTGCCTGGATGCTGCCATGCTCCTGCTTTGATGATAATGGATGGAACCTCTGAACCTGTAAGCCAGCCCCAATTAAATGTGGTTCTTAGAGTTCTTGGTCACGGTATCTCTACAGCAGTAAAACCCTAAGACACACACACACACACACACACACACGCTATTGTGGCAGGCAGTTTGATTGATGGTCATAGATTTTTGCGTTATGGTTGTGACACTTTTTCCATATTAGCATCAGAGACTACATGATAATGTCATCTAAATGTTTTGGGGTTTCATTTTTGTTTTTTGTTTTTTTTTTTAAGACAAGGTTTCTCCCATGTAGCCCTGGCTATCCGGGAACTAGCTCTGTAGACCAGGCTGGCCTGGAACTTAGAGCTCTGCCTGCCTCTGCCACCTGAGTGCTGGGGTAAAGGGCATAAGCCACCATACTTGGCATCATTTGAATATTTTTTAAGTTTGAGTGTTCCTGTGGAAATTTATGCATTCAGAAAGAAGGACAAAGTTGAATGCAATGGAGACCGTCATCCCAAGTGAATTATGTCAGTCTCAGATAGCACGTTTCCCGCCATAGTTCATAGAGACATGAAATCATGACTGTGTATATGTCATGAAAATGAGGCAGTCCTGTGGTGTCGGGGAGATGGGGTGGCAGCTAAGAGCGTCCCACAGGCTTGTGTAGCTTCTCTTCTGAGGGGTCTGTTGCCTTTTTGTTTTTTGTTTTGTTTTGTTTTGTTTTTGCCTCCTTAGCACTAGATATGCATGCAATTCACATACACACATGTGCAGGTACTCAGGCACTATATATGCATGCAATTCACATACACACATGTGCAGGTACTCATACACTTGAAACAAGAAGAAATATGTCTTTTTTAAAAGTAGAATCAAAATAGTCTAGAGGAACAAAGGAGACTAGCAGAAAAAAGCAGGGCTGAGGGGTGGAGCTATGCTCAATGTATTATACACTTAAATAGATGTGTCCTTGTGAGAGCCAGTACTATGAACAATGAATAGACACCAATAAAATTGGAAATGACTTTTTAAAAGTGTTAAGAAATCTCATGGGATATTATATGCCATTTATAGTCTTCACTTTCAATAACTTTGGGGGGAAACTGCTTTGTCTCCCTTGAATTTTATCATAGAGCTTAATTTTAAATGACCAAATATTAACAAATATTCATCTAAAGTCATCCTTGTCAGCTACTCCTGAGAAGCCTGCAGCGCTAGTTGCTCCCGTGTTGGTTTGCTAGGGCTGCCGAGGCGATGACCACACACTGAGTATCTCAAGCAACAGGTCGTTACTGTCTCATAGCTTTGGAAGCTGGAACTCCACACCAAAGTGCCATCAGGGCAGGTGCTTCCTGGGATCAGGGAAAGAGCATGTCCTCTGTGTGTCCCTTTCAGCTGCTAGAGCCTGCTGCTGAGCTTTGCATCTTTGGTTTACCGGAAGCCTCTTCATCATTCCTCCCATCTCAGCAGCAACCAGGCTTGACCCTGCTTACCTTCTGAGACTAGATAAGATCCCGAATGTTTGAGGTGGTATGCTCATAGACATAGGCTGTGTATGTGTGTGTGTGTGTGTGTGTGAGAGAGAGAGAGAGAGAGAGAGAGAGAGAGAGTCAGAGAGAGACAGACAGAGGCAGGGACAGGCAGACATAGACAGAGGAGAGTGTGTGTACCCTTTACAAGGACAGCAGACATTAGATGGAGTGCCGTCTTACTCTGCTCTGAATTCATGCCAAATAGTTCCATTGCTGTAACCCTATTCCAAAATGAGATCAGATTGTGACATACTCAACATCACTATAGGACTTTTACTCAGAGATCTCATTATATAGCAAAGGAATAAAAATGCCCTTCTCTCCTACAACCACGTCACACATACAGTTGTGGTCCCCTTCCAAAGGGAATTGGAAAGGATGCTGAGGAAGCAGAGGCATGAAAAAGAAACAACTTTCTCTGTACTCTTATAGTAGATCAGTTCCTGTCAAGGTGAAGCTATGTCAGAGGTGAAGCATCCTCTAACATAGTGTCCACTGTACCAGGGAGGCAGGTACAAATAATAAAACAGAACCTCAATGAAATTAAGGAGCCGGGATCAAATGCAGATGGGTGCTGCCCTGCATAGGCTGTGGATGGGTGCTCCCCTGCAAAGGCTGTGGATGGGTGCTCCCCTGCAAAGGCTGTGGATGGGTGCTCCCCTGCATAGGCTGTAGATGGATGCTCCTCTGCAAAGGCTGTGGATGGGTGCTCTCCTGCATAGGCTGTGGATGGGTGCTCCCCTGCATAGGCTGTGGATGGGTGCTCCCTGCAAAGGTTGTGGAGGGGTGCTCCCCTGCATAGGCTGTGGATGGGTGCTCCCCTGCAAAGCCCAGGGAAAAAGCCCTATTGCAGTAGTTCTCAACCTTCCTAACACTGTGACCCTTTAATATAGTTCCTCGTGTTGTGGTGACCTCTAACTATACAATTATTTTCATGGCTACTTTACAACTGTATTTTTTCAAGAATGTTCTTTATAAATTCAGTTCCCAGTACCCATAACTATAATTTTGCTTTTGTTATGAATCCTAATGTAGATCTTTTTGGAGAAAGAGGCTTGTCAAAGTGGGTCGAGACCCACAGTTGAGAACTGCTTCCTATTAAAACAATTGCTTCTGCTGTGTGGAGCAAAATCTGCAGACACACCAAAACCAAGTCATCTCTGACGGGGTGTTCACAAAGCTGCTGTCTTGTCTAAACAGTGACAGCAGGACTTTATCTCCACCAGTGAATGGGAGATAATTTCTAAGAGATAAGAAAAGAAGAGGCAACAATCTAATTTAAATATTTTTGAATGTCAGGCACTGAAAACCATTTGACTTAAGACCTTATGCCTAGTGATCGAGGGAATATCACCTTGCAACTTTCTCAGCAGCAGTAGACAGTAGCTACTGCCAACACACCATACTCTGTGCCAAACGCTCTCCCTGTTTTAGCTCACTTAAGCCTTACAATAATCCCAAGAGCTATGGGCAGTGTTATCGCCATTTCTCAGATGCTGAAGTGAAGAAACAGCCAGCTCTGAAGACGTCACTTCTGAAGCAATGAGATCCATTGCTTGTTACCAGAGCAAAGCTCCAAAGGTAAGTTCTTGTGCACAAAACTATGCTTTGTCACTAGTTGCTTTTTGCCAAGGAATTATAGCAGTTCCAGACAAGGATTTGGGGTATGGGAAATCTGAATTTGAATCTTGGACCCAACCACTCAACAACTTCACTACCAAATGCAAATTGCTTTGGGTCTCATTTGTCATTCATATTTTCTCTCTCTCTCTCTTTAAGGTTTATTTATTTTACGTATATGAGTACACTGTCCCAGTCTTCAGACACACCAGAAGAAGGCATCAAATCCCATTACGGATGGTTGTGAGCCACCATGTGGTTGCTGGGAATTGAACTCAGGTCCTCTGGAAGAGCAATCAGTGCTCTTAACCGCTGAGCCATCTCTCCAGCCCTCCTATGTCATTTTTCAAAAGAGTACTAAGAATGCTTTTCCCACAGGGTTATTTTGGGGGAACTTTAGAAGCAAATCATGATTGCTAGTCTATATGGAAGATCTGTTACATTTCTTATTTCCTTGCAAACACAGCCTTCCTTTGAGTTACACTGATACATTTCTGGTTTTGTCAATGTGACTCTTTGGTAACTTCCCACCTCAGAAAGAAGAGGCTTTTTGTGCTTCTGGGGAGGACAGGCACCTGCTGGAGTAAGAAAGGCTACTGTTGCTCCTTCCCCTGCCCTCCCCCTCAGCCACCCCCACCACCACCACCAAAGAGCAGGTTGTTCACCAAAGAGAAAGTCTAAACCATCAATGAGCACAGGAAGTAAATGTTCCAGGTCAGAGGAATGCAAATTGAGAGCGCTGTGAGATTCCATGTCATGCTGTTCAAAATGGCAGTTGTCAAGAAGCCAAGTAACGAGCACCGGCAAGGATGTAGGTAAAAGGGGATGCCCAGACCCCGCTAGTGGGAAGGTAAAGTAGTCCAGCCTCTATGGAAATCAAGCTGGAGGTCCCTGGGGGGTGGGGGGTGGGGAAACTACTCAAAACAGACCTGCCACACAACCCACCTGGACCACTACTAGATATGTCCCCAAATGAGTCCTGATCAACATAGCCCAGAGATATTTGCACATCAATGTTTACTGCAGCGTTTTCAGAGTAGCTAAGTTATATGTCCATCAAACAACCTAAGTGTTCATCAACAGAAGAATAGTTAAAGAAACTGTGTGAACATATACAATGTAATGCTTTCAGCCATACAAATGAATGAAATTGGGCTGAAGAGATGTCTCAATGGGTGACAGTGTTTGCTGCTCTTCTAGAGAACCCAAAGTTGCTTCACAGTATGCACATTGGGTGGCCTGCAACCACTGCTAACTCTAGCTCCAGGGATCCTCTACTGGCTTTCATGAGCACATGCACACACTAGCACACTCGCACTCATACACGTGGGTGTGCACATGCATGCACACACATGCAAATACCAAAAGAAGGGAAAGGAAGAGGAGGAAGTTACATAATTTGCAGATTATATGTAATTAGAGATTATTGTATCAAGTGAATTTAGTCACTTCAGAAAGACTAGTAGCCCATTGTCTTAGTCAGGGTTTCTATTCTTGCACAAACATCATGACCAAGAAGCAACTTGAGGAGGAAAGGGTTTGTTTATTCAGCTTACACTTCCATATTGCTGTTAATCACCAAAGGAGGTCAGGACTGGAACTCAAGCAGGTCAGGAAGCAGGAGCTGATGCAGAGGCCATAGAAGGATGTTACTTACTGGCTGGCTTCCCCTGGCTTGCTCAGCCTGCTCTCTTATAGAACCAAGACTACCAGGCCTGACATGACACCACCTACAAGGAGACCTTCCCCGCCTTGATTGAGAAAATGTCTTACAGCTGGATCTCTGTGGAGGCATTTCCCCAACTGAAGCTCCTTTCTCTGTGATAACTCCAGCCTGTGTCAAGTTGATACAAAACTAGCCAGTACACCTATGCTTTCTCATTTGTGGCTCTTATATCTCTTATAGATTCACAGGCATCTGTACACATGACACAAAAGTATAGTCAAATTATCCAGGGAAAGAAAGGGACTTACGAAGTAGGCAAGAAAAGAGAGAACCGTGGGATACGCTGGGGGAACCTGCTCAAAGTATGTTTACATACACGGGTGAAATTGCCTCATGTAACCAAGCGTAGCGCAACAATAGCAAGCAATAAAAACTTAGCTTCATTAGCACCCAGAGAACGGAGTTTGCATGTGTGAAATGGAATTGTCTTCCTCTGCGTAGGGAAGACACTCCTTTAGAATCTCTTAGTAGGCTCTGCTCGCGCTATCATAAGAACACAACATGGAGGAGAGAGGACTCAGCCAAAAACAAACTGAAGGAGAGAAGCTTCTACAGGCAGAAAAGTCTTCAAAGCATCAGTGTTAACAGTCAGCCTCCCTGCCTTGAACATTCTACAGGGGGCTGCAGGCTTGTGACTGAAGCCTCCTTTTAGACTAAGTCTTACATGCTTGTGCAGTAGCAACACACATGTGGGGTGGTAGTAGAAGACCACTCAGTGAGCCTTTAGCATATCCCAAGCTGTATGGAGCTCAGAGTTGGCTGGTATTACACAATGTTTAGCAGGGGTTCAGGAGAGGCCCAAGACCACACTCTGCGGGAAATGGGAGTTGGAGAAGAGAGAATGGCGGAAAGGTTGAGCCTGCTGTAAACATCAGTGAACACTAAGAGAGATACCATCTCAGAGAGAAGGAGGAGGACCCATACCCCAGGTTGTCCTTTGACTCCCATGTGTCAAGGGACCTACCCTCACACACAGGCACATGCACACATAAACTATGAGACACAGAAATTAATTTCCCTCAAATGACTCATTACTCATTTAGGATATAAATGACTAAGAATACAGATAGTATTTATAAGTGAAGAAAAGTAAAGTAAAGATAAGTAAATTAGAATAATGTTTGGAGGAGTTTGTGGTAGTTTTCAGTCTGAGTTATTCAGAAAACAGACCCTGAGGCAATGTGCTTATGGTCCTTCTGTGTTAGTAGGAGCTGTATTCCAAGAGTAAAGGGTAGTTTAGGGGGGAGCCAACATGAGACTTCACTGTCAGGCTGAAAGCTGATATCCAGGATTATTTAAATCCACAAGCTTACTCAGGTCCTAGAAACTATCTCCAAAAAGTTCATCCAGAGGGAGAAAAGGGGAGGAAGTTATTGGCTGCTTGCTTTTTGTGCTTGTAAAGGCCAAAAGAACAGCCATCCCAGATATAATCTTGCAGGTCTAACCCACACTCTCTGCTTGGCTTTCCCTGGCTGGGTTTACCCAATACTTTCCCAAGCCCAAAGGACTGGGAACACGGCATGGGGGAAGAGTTCTTGCCTAGTGTATGTGAGGCACAGTTTCAAAAGAGAACTATGTATTCACTCACATAAAAATTATTCTCGCCAGGCATGGTGCCGCACGCCTTTAATCCCAGCACTCGGGAGGCAGAGGCAGGCAGATTTCTGAGTTTGAGGCCAGCCTGGTCTACAAAGTGAGTTTCAGGACAGCCAGAGCTAGAAAAACAAACAAACAACAACAAAAACAAAAAAAAACAAAACAAAATTATTCTCATAGTTTCTTTGACTTTTGATTAAGAGCGAGTGTAGTTTCCCAAACCTGCACTCTGATGTTTTCTCTAGAGTCTGCTAACCTGCCTACAGCACAGAGGATGAACATGAGAACCGTGACTACAAGCAGTCAAGCTGGGGCTCGTACTCAGAACCCCACCAGAGCTGAGTGTGGGCTTCCTTGTAACAGAGGACACCTGACTTAGAGCCCTTTCTCTCTAATTAGTTCACTACCTTACTCAGAGGACACAACTTGATTGCCATGACTTGGTTCCCTAATTCACAAACATGTAGGAAGAATCATTTCATCTTAGGAAGAAGGGAGACACCACTGGACTCAACAGGAGGCAGGGAGTACCGGCAATGAGCAAGGACCTCGTTTTCAGTCTTTACCACATAGCCACAGGATAGGTGGGCACATCATCGTTTTGTGGATGGGCAGCCAGGAGCCAGGAATTATGTGGAGTTAAGCTGTGGAGGCCAACATGTGACTCAGCTGCATCCAACCACCAAACCCTTTCTCTTTCTTTGTCTCCTTTCGAAAACAGATTTTGAGTTTCATGGACTCATGACTCATGAAAACCCAACTGTTTCCGAGAAAGTTAGTGTGTCCTTGGAGTGTTGCCTGCCCCTTCCTAACTCCATAGATAAGTTCTAATCACCTCTTCCAGCTCATAAATTCTCTGGCAGGAAAAAAAATGTATGAGTCTAATGACATAATAATTTACTCCAAGCAATTCATTTGTTACCCAGTAAAACAGCACCCAATTGTGAAATATATGTTACCACTAAAGACACAGCCAAAGAAACCAAGTGCAAGGAAGGATATAAACAGGTTCAGGCAGGACAAGTGTCTTGCTGCTGGTAACTAGAGGCAACGGAGTCCTGTCGATGTTCATGTGAGAATGTGACTCAAGGACTTGTGTGGCTAGTCTTGATTACAGCAATCCTTTCTATAGTCATTACTGTGGCTTAACGTGGCACCATGCGCTGTGCGGGAGACTAAGCATATTATGTCATTTAGCCCTAATGATAATCCTTTAGAGCAGATGTTATCTCTTATTTTATTGCTGAAGCAACTGAGGCTTGGAGCCAGCTAACAAAGTAGTGATATTATCAAGGTTCGACCATATTTCAAAATGTCTGTCTGTCTTCTGACTGCCTACCTACCATCCAGCAGTTCAGAGGACCTTATGACAGAAGAGATTCTCACCTGCTGTGAAAGGTGACCACACCCAGTGTCCTGTACTCTCCTCAGCTCATCTCCCACCCCGTTTTGTCCAGTACCTAGCCCTGAATAACTTATGATTTCTCAACAAGGTATTGCTGTGAACTTCTGTGCTTACTGTTTTGCTTTCGGGATGTTCTTCTGTTCTTTTTCTAAACGGTAAACAATTCTCATCTTTAGTTCAAGCATCACTTCTACCAGGAAACCTTGACAGCATCATCCCCTTACTTATAAACACCTATTCTTTCATTAGGGACCCACCATGTTTTCCCACAATGCTTTGTGTTACCTTCCCTAAAGTGCTGAGCTAATAGATTCTAAGTACTGGACACTCCCTGCTTTCCTGCACTTCACAGTGAGCTCCCGGAGAATTGGAAGCATAGCTGATATGTACTCACATCCATGGTATCTAAAACAAAGAAGACACGTGACGAATAATTGGTGTGTACATATATTTTAGCGTTATATCCAATGATGCACTTGGAAGGGGATTTTTCAGTTTCATATGTGTTGACTATTCCAAAAGAGCACCTTAGTCACCCTTCTGCTGGGCTGCTTCTCTCACCCCCAATCTGCAGTTTTCTCTACATAATAGGGAGGAAGTGTGACTGATAAGATTAGGGAAACTGATATCAAGAAAGTTTGGAGACCTCAGGAGCGGAGACATTAAAAACCAAATGTCCCTTCCCTATGGGGCACCCAGACTCATCTCACCTGTAATTATTGGGCATTCCTGTGCACACACTGCACAAAGAATAAAGTAAGAAAGAAAAGGAAGCTGCCAGCTGTTGAGGGAACATGCAGGGAGTTTGGTAGGTGAAGAAAAATATCAATGATATCCTAGGACATGTGGGGAAAAAAATTATCATTCTGACGTTGTAAAGAGCAAAACTCAAAATATCCAAAACCAGCCACATGAAGCAAATGTATTTAGCAGGTGACGGTTGCCCCTCTGCGCATATTCCTCTCTGTTCACTCACAGATCGCCCAAAAAAAGGGAATCTCTTTATCTCAAGTTTGCCAGCATAGTTTTTGTTCTGACAGTTCCAAGATGGATCAACATTCTTCAAGTGATGTTTGAAGTCCCAGGAAGCAGACACTCGGGACTCTAGACAACATTTTAAAATATTCAAGGAACTGGAGCATGCAATTTGTGCTCACTAAACATTACACAGGAAAAAGAGAGTAAGTTGTTGAAAAAAAATCAACATGCGTTTCAGAAATGGCTGCCATCTACACCACTTTAAATATAAAAGAAAAAAAAAGAAAAGAGAGAGTAGAGATCGATCACTTCTATGATGGGGCCCCACACAGAGTGGAAGGCCTGACCCCACATACCCTAGACCTGAGAGAATATTTATGTATCCCTAGCAGCTTAGCTGGGCAGGAAGAGCAGCAGATGTCAGTTTCTCCTATGCTGTTGCATGCTGGGACAGTGTAGTCACCTAACATTCACAGTCCAACTCTGTGGGATAGTAAGCCCCAAGCTTGGGAGACTCCAGTGTCTCCTCTGGTGATGAGGGTCCCAGCTTCGTGGGCTTCCCCTCTTCTTCCACCTCTGCAGTCACTCAGAGGTGGGACTGCCTAGTTCGTCCCCACTGGGACTCGGAGTCTGAGTGCAGGTTTTGGCGGTTCAGGCAGATGACGTGTGGAACCTTGGACTCCAGCCCTTACCTCAGTGTTCTCTCAGGATTCTGGCCAAATGACTCCTCCCTGCTGGAAGCCAACCCTCACCCTGGGAGGTCTGCCAGCAGCTAGTTTTCCTAAATTAACCTCGGCTTCCCATTGCAGGATAAACTTGAAGACCTCTGAAGACCAGCTCGAATGGAGGCTACTGTGTCAAAGTATGTCTGGCTGAGTCTTCACCAACCCGGCAGCTGCCAACATGCTCACAGTTCATGTCTATTGATGGAAAGACTTTGGTTAAACCAAAAGCTGTTGTCACATAGCACGGCCATCCTAACAATTCTTGGTACTTTCACCATACCCGAATAGGATCCTACAAACTCCCTGAAGTGTCTGCCTCAGTCTCATGCATTTCTGGTCGTGTTATTACTAATAGTCACCAACCCTTTGTTAGTTCAGTTTTACTCCCTACCTCTTGGCTTCTCCCTAATGTCAACTTCAGTAATGCTTTTTGGACCTTAGCATTTCCATTGACCACAGTGCCTTTCCTCATTCCTTTGGTTCTTTTCCTCCCCTGCTTTAAAACCTCTGCAGGTGCGGTCATCATGCCCTCCCCTTGCATTCGCTTGGCATCACCAAGCCTAAGGCTTCGGAGATGACAGGGTATGAAAGGAAAGAGATTGCCAAAGAGGGAAGATCTGAAGTTAAGTTGTGGTGTTTCCATCTGTAACGCCAACACGAGGGCCTGGCAGAGACAGGAGGATTCCAGATCTCTGTAGATAGTGAATCCAGATGCAGTGAGAGAGCTTGTCTCATAACTGAGTGACTGAAGGAGACATCTGACCTCCACATACATGTATATATGCATTCATGCTTGCAGCCACAAACACACAGGCGCAGACACATGGACACATGCATACACATATATATACACAGGTACACACACATGTACACACACACACACACACACACACACGCAGACACACACAGGCACAAACATATACAGACACACACACACTGGCACAGACACACACAGACAAATATACACAGGTACAGACACACACACACACACACATGCACACACACACACACACAGAGACACATATACACAGGTGTAGACACACAGACACATGCATGTACACACATATACATACAGGTACAGACACACACATATACATAGGCACAGACACAGACACATATATACAGGTACACCACACAGACAGACACACATGCACACATGTACACACACACACACAAACACGCATGCATGTACAACATTGAAATGGAGAAGGAGAGAGAGGAGGAACAGACTCTGGTTAGACCTATGCCTCACCTACTGGTGCACAGCTTCTGGCTGAAGGAAAGCACCCAACCCTCTGGTTGTCCCCACTCTAAATTCATGGCTGTAAATACCAAATGGCGAGCTTCTTGTAGTTTTTCTTGTTTATTTACCACTATACTTTCCTAAACTACCATTTTCCCCTTCTCCTCTCACCCCACGTTCTCAGCAAACCTCTGTTCCCATGCTTGAGGCTGGACAAATGGCCTCCTCTCCTAATTCCTTAAGAAGCCTTCCAAGGAACCTGTCTTCACATCTCTCCTCCCCTGTAGGGGCTCTCCTTGGCAGTGTCTGCACTCACAGTCCCTGCCTCCCACTAGAGATGAGAAGTGTGCCCAAGGTCTTGATTAAGCATTTTATCACTGCAATAAAACACTGACCCAAAGCATCTTGGAGATGAAAGGGTTTATTCCAACTTTCATGTCCTGATCCCATCCTGAAGGGAATCTGAGGCAGGAACTGAAGCAGAGGGCCCTGCCCAAGCCCTCAGCTGCTTACTGGGGTGGTTTGAATAAGAACAGCCCCCACAGGCTCAGATATTCGAAAGCTTAGTCAGTGGGGAGTGGAACTCTTTGATAGGATTAGAGGGATTAGGGGGCAAGGCCTTGTAGGAGGAAGTCCTTGGGAGTGAACTTTGAGGTTTTCAAACGCCCAGTGTGTCCAGTGTGTCTTTCTCTTTCCTGCTCCCAGCCTGTGGGTCAGGGTGTAGCTCTCAGTCACTGCCCCATCACCCCCTACGCTCCGCCCCATGCTGATAACGGATTAAACTTCTGAAACTGTAAGCAAACCAATCAAATGCTTTCTTGTATAAGAGTGACGGTGCCTCTTCACCATCCTAGAACAGTGACTAAAGACTCTTGCTTAGCACCTGTGGCCACCAGCCCAGAGGGGGTACCATTTACAATGGTCTGGGCTCGCTCACATCCACCACCAATCAGGAAAATGTTCTGCAGGGTTGCTTACAGGGTGATCTCATGAAGACTTCAGTTTTCAACTAAGATTTCCTCTTCCCAGATATAGCTCTAGCTTGTGTCAAACTAGCTAGCATACCTACTAAGATCCTTGTATGTGTTTGTTGACTCCAGGCCATTTTACACATGCAAGGGCACCACTCCAGCAAATACCTCTTCCATCTCCTACATTCATTTTTTTTTGTCTTCTTATTACACGTTTTCTCTAAGTCCCTAAGTTCATTCACAAAGTGCAAGCAACCCATTCTGTTTCTATTTTTCCTAGCTACACCAACATTTCTTTTCTTCTTTTAGCAATAACATTCCTTAAGGGTTGCCTGTACCTGTTCTCTGTCATCTGCTTCTGTCATGGCTAACCTACTGCAGTCAAGCTCCTACCTCCATGATTACCATGGAACCACTCTCCCTAACCATCCCAATGATGTTGACACCAATGAATACTCTCAGGAGCATTTAGTGTAGTTGTTCTTTTCCCTCCCTACCTCCCTCCCTCCCTCTCTCCCTCTCTCTCTCTCTCCCTCTCTCCCTCTCTCCCTCTCTCCCTCTCTCCCTCCCTCCCTCCCTCCCTCCCCTCCCTTCCTCTCTGCCATATCGTCCTCATTTAACTTCTAAGATACCACACATTCTTGATTGGCTTCATTCAGTCACAGTCATCTTTTATTTTCTCAGTGAATCCATCGTTATCCTTGGACTTCTTACTGCGGAGGGCTCAGGAGTCTGGACCTCTTCTCTTTCTATCTACATTGCGACCTTTGATATCCCATCTAACCTCCATGGCTTGGTTGGGATTCCACTTATGCTTTAGAGCTCTTTTGGTCTTTCTGGAGTGGGTGGCCAAGGGACTGAATCTCCCAGGTGCTTTTTCTGTCTTTTCATGAAAGTAAATTGGAAGTTGAATACTGGTGTAAATGAGATCCAGTTTCTTCTCCATCCATTGGTAGCAAAGTATAGTTAAGACATACCGATGCTAAAAAATTATTCATGTTTACCTGAAGTTTAAATTTAACTAATGCCCTATGTTTTTTTTTTTTTTTTTTTTTCTTTTTCTTTTTCTTATGTACTAGATATGGCAACCTTGCTAGTATTCTCTCTGCCCTTCTTAGGAAACTTTACTCAACATACACCCAATTTCCCGTTCAACCAAGAGCTCAAGAGATCTCTATGCAGATGATAGACTGTTTTCTCTAGGCGATTCTGATTTCCCAGTCATCTGTCCTGAGAATTCTCCCCACTCTCCCAACCTCCAACATCTCTGAGAAGAGTTGGAGAACTCATGGAGAAGGCTGTGTTCTACCTGGGCACCCCATCCTTAACACTCTCCCATGGTTCAGAAGGGGCACATAGGAAAAGAAGGCAGCGTGCAGTCATTTCATTTTCTTTCCATGGATCACAGCTCTTAGTTTCCAGCTGTCTGAAGACTATATGATTGTTCTTCTGGTTATACATTAAACCTTGTGGATTTCTTATGAGTTACATTTGTCATCTAAGTTAGCATTTTGTCTAAGCTCTCCCCACCCCACAGTTACCAGGCAACAGCCAGATATGCTCCCCCCTACACACACACAGTTACCTGGCAACAGGAGGCTGCTTGCCCCTCCCCTTTCTCTTGCTCTTGCCTTCCTGCTCCTCTGTCCCCTTGCCCCTTCCCCCCTCTCTCCCCATTCCCTTCCCCCCTCTCTATCCATGTGCTCATGGCCAGCCTCTATTTCTCTACTCTCTCTCTCTCTCTCTCTCTCTCTCTCTCTCTCTGCCTTTCTCTGCCTCTACTACCCTCTAGAGCAAATCTAGAGACCTTTGCATCAGCCATCTGAGAGGACAGACAGTGCTAGCAAGTGGAAGATGACAAGCTGTCTATCATATCACATGGACGCATGGAGGCACCCCCTCCCCCCATACCTCACCACACCCCCATAGGACATACCCCCCTCTTTTATAAACACATCAATCCACACCATTCACAGATCACAATTTTGCATTTCTTTTCAAAGTCAATCTCTTGTTTTCACGTCTGTACAAACCCCAGGAAAGTAGAGTTTTACCTCTTTTATACATCTAGTGCCAACTGGCCTGACAGGTGATAGACATAAATTTGTCAACTAAATTAATATAGTGTGATAACGAAGAGGGACTGTCTGGACTTGAGTGCTGACTCTGTTAATTGGTAGATGTGTTGCCACGTGTCTGAATTAAAATTCCCTTGGCTTTGGTCTCCCTTCTCATCAGTGAGGTGGTATTGGAATAGTAACTACCCAGGAAGCTGTAAAGATTACATGAGATAAGCCGCTAAGAAGAATTTAATGGAGGACCTGGCACCTCGCTGGCTCTTCTGCTTTTTAATCAGACCACCGCATAAGTTATTTCAGGCACAAGAGCAATATTGAGATTGGCAAGTTTAATTCTTACTGGCACCAAGTGAACCTTCATTTCTGGCTTTTCAAATCTATCATTTCCACAGCTGAAGGAACTTTGCCTTTCCACGCGACACACACGGTTTCCCACAGTGCTCTCTGGAGAGAACTTCCAGCTCATTAGTGAAGGCCTTCGTAGCATCTTCAGAACTCCTCCCCCGAGTGAGAACTTATGCAGACAAAGCCCAGACTGCATGGGCTTGTGAGTGAGATATGATAGACAGCTTGTGATCTTCCATTTGCTAGCACTGTCTGTCCTCTCAGATGGCTGATGCAAAGGTCTCTAGATTTGCTTATTTCTAAGTATTTTGTCTGCATGTTTGTATGTGCACCATGTGTGTGTGCCTGCTGGCCACAAAGGGCAGAATAACCATATGGGGTCCTTCAGAACTGGGGCTTCAGATGGTACTGCTGGGAACTAAACCCAGGTCCTCTGTAAGAGCAGCACAGGCACTTGACTGCTGAGCCATCTCTCCAGCCTTAGAAGACTGCTTCCACCACTTAACAGAATAACAGGCTCAAACACGGAATGCTGATCTTTGCAGACTCATACATTATTAACTAGTGTCTATTTTCTAACTCATCCTGTTTTGTTGATGAATGAAATTATTAGACTCAAGTTCAATATAGGACACGTGACCACGTATAGTTAAAATTTATGTTGTTATTAATTAGTGTAGAAAAAATGAAACTCTGACAGAGAGCCAGCACATTTAATTTAAACTTTTTTTCTTTTCCTCTGTATAAATAACATAGACTTATCAGGCACAGCCATTTGGCATTCAATGTCTAGATTTAGGGATAACATAGTCCCAGAGCTGCTTAGCCAGTCAGATGAAATGGTTATAGACATCATGTTATCTTAAAAACATGGTTCCTGATATATTTTTATCTTTACAATCAATTCTCCTGTCTAATTGCTATACGTGATAGTGTTGCTTGTCAGCTGCCACCACGTTGGCTAGAAATGCTTGTGGAAGTCACTGTGACGTGCCAACAAACAGCGAGGCTCAGAGGTAATGCATATACTAGGCAAGGGCCTAAGTTCTCCTGTCATGACTACAAAACTTTCCCCACCCCCACCCCCACTGGTAATTGTGATGTCAGCTATTAGTTTGAGATACGGCTCTTGAAAATAAGCTAAGAATATTTCATATCTATATAGATAATCACATAGTGGAGGTCTTGAGTCAGAATACAGATATGATTGGTTCAAACACCTTTCACAGTCTATTGAGGTTTAAAATAGAATAAATATATCAATATAGTATTAATATTGAAAATTATTTTGCTTGGGCATTAGGAATAAGGAATTATATTTTGAGAAATAGTCTTATCACAAAACCACAATTTCTACTCAATTCCTTTACAATAATAAACTCTCACAAAGATGTCACCCTCCAAATGAGCTCCCACACTGCCGAAAGTTCTCACCATGGGACAGACGCAGAAGTTTTCCAATTCCGTTTGTCTTGGTAAACAGGCCTTTGCCCGCTCTGTTTTCTGACTCCCTCAGAATTGGTTTGGAGTCCATTCTTGTCTTAGCTATGTCCTAACTCCTGCTGTGGCAAGACTTTCCTCAGCCTGCATACTGTGTTTGAATTCCCTATCCACTCTGTGGGGTATGGAATCACCTGGGGCCACCACAGAAAGCACAGAAGTTTAAGGATTGACATTTTCAGTAAACAGAGGAGACTAAGAGTTCTTCCTGATTTAACTTTAGTAAGGGAAGAGCCAAGAAGCACTTAAACGTTCAAAGTCCTTCGTCATCAGGGAAATGCAAATCAAAACAACTCTGAGGTTCCATTTTACACCCATCAGAATGACTACGACAAAAGAAAAACAAAACAAACAAACAAAAAAACCTCAAGAGACAACACATGCTGGAGAGGGTGTGGAGCAAAAGGAACACTCCTCCATTGCTGGGGGTGGGGGAGTGCAGACTCGTGCAACCACTCTAGAAATCAATTTGGCAGTTTCTCAGAAAATTGGGAATAATTCTACCTTAAGACCCAGCTATACCACTCCTGGGCATATACCGAAAAGATGCCCACTATACCACAGGCACACTTGTTCAACTATGTTCATAGCAACTTTATTCATAATAGCCAGAATCTGGAAACAACCTAGATGTCCCTCAACTGAAGGGTGGATAAAGAAAATGTGGTACATCTATACAAAGGAATACTCTTTAGCTATTAAAAACAAAGACATCATGAATTTTGCAGGCAAATGAGTGGAAACTTGAGAATATAACCTGAGTGAGGTAACTCAGTCCCAAAAAGACATGCATGGTATGTACTCACTTATAAGTGGATATTAGCCATAAAATACAAGATACCCATGCTATACTCCACAGACCCAAAGAAGCTAAACAAGAAGGAAGGCCCAAGTGAAGAAGCCTGAATCTCCCTTAGGAGGGAGGATAAAATAGTCATAAGAGACACATGGAAGGAGGGAACTGGGAGGGAGCAGGGAGAGGAGGGGGGTGGAGTATTCAGGATATTCCTGTGGGGAAGGACAGGAGAGATGGCCAGATAGCCATGAGAATGAATGGAAATTCTCAACTGACAGGGGTGAGGAGGTGGGGGTTATCTCCAGGATGAGACAGAGACCTGGGATAAGGGAGGCACCCAAGAATCAATGGGAATGACCTTAGCTTTAGGGATATGGAATATGAAGAGACCACCTTCTATATATAGCCAGACAGGCACTCCAGTGGATCGATAGAGATACCATCTCACTCACAAAACTTTCAATCCAAAATTTATCCTGTATACAAGAAATACAGGGACAGGAGATGGAGTGGAGACTGAGGGAACGGCCAACCAATAACCGACCCAACTTGAGACCCATCCCATGGACAAGCACCAATCCCTGAGACCATTAATGATGCTCTGTTGTGCTTGCAGACGGGAGCCAAGCATAACTGTCCTCTGAGAGGCTTCACCCAGCAGCTGACTCAGACAGATGCAGACACCCACAGTCAAACAGTGGATGGAGCTTGGGGACTTATGGAAGAATAGGAGGAAGGATTTCCGGTCCCCAAAGAGGATAGGAACTCCACAGGAAGATCAACAGAATCAGCTAACTTGGACCCTTGGGGCTCTCAGAGTCTGAACCACCAACCAAAGAATATACATGGTCTGGAGCAGATGTGCAGCTTGGTCTTCGTGTGGGTCGAGAACAACTGGAGCAGAGGCCATCCTCAAAGCTGTTGCCTGTACATGGGTTATGTTCTAGCTGGGCTGCCTTGTCTGGCCTCAGTGGGAGAGGAAGTGCCTAGCCTGGGAGAGACTTGAAGTGTGTGTGTGTGGGGGGGTACCCAGGGGTCCCTCATCTGATCAGAGGGAAAGTGGGGGGATGGGGAAGGATTGTAGGCAGAGATGACTGGGAGGGGGCAGTGAGCGGGGTGTAGATTGAGTAAGTAAAAAAAAAATCAAATTAAATTTTAAAAAAATTCTTGGTTTTTTTTTTTTTTAGTTCTGGCTGCTGTGGCCCCTGAAAGAGGTGATTCAGTGAATTCTGTCTTCACCAATTCCCAGCCTTTAGTCTAATAAAGAGTGCCCCCCCAAGAAGGCCTGGGAATTTACCTATATAAAAATTCTCATAGAACTATAAAATCGAATCATGCTGTTGCTCCTCTAATGCGTCTCTTTTTGTAATAAGAGAAAGGTATGTGAAAATGGGGCTATTTCAGGAAATGTCTAGTCTTCCTTGTGTTTGAAATGTACTCCTTCAACTCTTTCCTGGCTTAACCTCCATGTGTAAACTCTCCTTTCATGCTTTGGGCTACAATAAACTTTTAAGTACATTATGACAGTTCCCTGTCCTTGGGTTGCTTGGGTTTTGTTGCCTCTTATCGCTATGCTAGGAACCAGTCCTGGGCTTCGTACAGTACATGTTAAGTAAGCACTCCACCACTGGGCTGCCCACTTCCATAGAATTTCATATATCACTTTTTTTTTTTCCTATATAGTTCCGTCCCGTACCTGAGGCTTCCTCACAGATTTCGGTGGGCGTGTGACTTCACTTCGTGTGTATACTTTCCTTTCTCTACATTCCAATTTCAGGACTCGAAGCCATCGTTCCAAATCTGTTCGGTATCAGCTCTTGGACTCAGACTGTGATTTCTGTCAGGGACAGGGTCTGAAGCAGTGGTTTCTACCCCCAGCCAATCTAAAATACACACCTCGGAGCAGCAATAACAGCAGGGTGCTTTACTGACTGGGGAGCGGTCTCCAGTGAGGTGAACCAGTTATCTCAAACATTTCTCTGTTAAGGCAATTTAAGACTAGGTCTTACATGGTAGCTCAAAAAGTAAGCTGGATAAAAGGCAAGTGCCCTGCCTGACAGAGGGATGAGACCTGGAGACCTGAGCAAGCCCAGCGCCCCTCATCCATTCATTTCTCAAGGGTCTTGGAAGAAGCCTGAGCTTGTCATTTCCACCGTATACAGTCCCTCAATGGTTTTATTTTCAGAATAATCACAACTAATCCTTCTGTTCCCTTGACTTTTGGCGTTTGTTTCTATATTTCTGAAAATTGTGTTTGCTGCTAATTTGGATTTATCGGCATTAGATATTTCCTACTAATACTCTCTGCCTTTTTACAGTATAGCTATATTTTAAAAGTTTAATTCAGCTTATATTTCATGTTTCCCTTATTTTCGTAATGTGAATATTGCTTACTTCTGACTGGGCTTGTTTAATGGTTGGTACAAGTTTAGAACTTGTTGTTGTTGTTGTTGTTGTTGTTGTTGTTGTTGTTTTTGAGACGGTCTGTCTGTGTAGTCCTGGTACACCAGGTTGGCCTCAAACTCAGAGAGCTGCCTGCTGCTGCCTCCTGAGTGCTGAGATTAAAGGTGTGCGCCACCACTGCTGGCTTAGTTTGTTTGTTTGTTTAAGTTATATCATACAAACACATTTGCTTAGTATTTTGTATTGATTTTTTTGTGCATACTCCAACATCTCTTACAGACTTGAATGTATAGTTTTGTTCAAACTCCGAATCATACAAGCAAACATCCATTCCCTGCAAGCTCTCCTTGATTAGCTCTCCTGAGTCGTCCATTCTCCGTTTCTGAGGCACAGTGTGAACCTATCTGTGACTCATCCATCTGGAGTATGAACAGAAGACAATACTCATGGTATACCCTCCCACCAGCTCTCCCAGGGAGCCGTCCCTCCTCCTCCCAGCCTTCCACTCTATCTTCCTTTTTGGATCCATCTTTACTTTATTGGGTTCTTATATCTACCACTCTTTCCTCGCCTTACTCTAATCTCTTCCAACCCTCCAACAGTAGGTAGAAAAGAAGGTTAGATAGGAGACGGGCATAGATCTCTTTAGACTACTTACTAGTTAGGGGCATCGAGTTTCTAAGAGGAAGACCAATCTTCGTCAGGATATCTCCAAGCAACAACTGAGCAAACAGCAACCCAGCAATCCAGCAACAGCAAAAGCAGCAAACACGACAGAGGGAACCAGCAGCAGTGGGGAGCAGCAACAGCAATAATAACAGCAGCAACAGCAGCAGCAACAACAATAGCAGCAACAACAACAACAGCAGCAACAGCAACAACAACAGCAGCAACAACAATAGCAACAACAACAGCAACAGCAGCAACAACAACAGCAGCAGCAGCAACAACAGCAACAACAACAACAGCAACAGCAGCAGCAGCAACAACAGCAGCAACAGCAACAGCAACAGCAGCAACAACAACAGCAGCAACAGCAACAGCAGCAGCAACAACAACAACAACAGCAGGAACAACAGCAGCAGCAACAGCAGCAGCAACAACAGCAACACCAGCAGCAGCAACAGCTACAGCAGCAGCAGCAGCAGCAGGGATCAGCAGAAGCAGCAGGAACAGCGCCAGGGGGAATAACGGTCGCCCCAGGCCCTCTCAAGAGTTCCGAGAATTTCAAATGTAAACTCTCTGAAGCCGGCAGAAATCAGCCTCCTCCAAGAACACGAGACAAATCATAGATATTGGCTGTGGACAACCTGAAGCAGCCCTATATCCCACACCTGGATTAAAACAAAAACACACTCACATAATATAACTGGGTTTTTAAGAAACCAAACTTTTCACTACGTCCATCCTTTCCTTGCTTTCTCTTTCTTTCTGAGCAGGTCTTACCATGTAGCTCAGGCCAACTTCAAACTTGAGAGTTCCATCTTTAAACTCTTGAGTGCTGGATTATAAGTGGGTGCTATCACGTACAGTTCTCTGAAAATAATTCTCTTTCCTTTTCTTTTTTGAGAAAGCAACTTTCAGTGACAAGCTTTAAGGCATTGTTCTGCTCTTTTCTGGCTTTCTGACTTCACAAGGCTGGATGTTCCTATTCCTGAACCAAAGGAATAGAAGCTTACATCCTTTCACCCTGGGATGGTTTCTTTGGTTCTGAATTCTTGTAGTCTATATCAGAGTAAGTCATTTTTTAAAGAATTAACTGGAAAAAGAAACAGAATTAGTTGAATGACATAAGATAATGTTGTCTAAAGACAAGCTTGAGGACTGTCTAAATTGTCTATAGCTATGATGACTAATTTAATCATTGTTACTACGGATAATAAATCATACTTCGTTAAACAACTTTTTATGAAACTCAGATCAGTGACCCCAACATTCTCACATAACATAATGCAAGGATCTTCTAACTTGATACTTACATACTAGGAGTGATAGCAGAACAATATTTTAAAAGTCTTCTCTTTATGTAATTAGGCCATTATGTTTCTATTAAGAGCAGAAATGTTGCTTGTCCAGCAAAAACACTGCAACCCATAACACGCATAATGGATGATTGTTTCAGGCTGCATTCAGGGGTGTGACATCCGCATGGTGCAAAGTGCACAACACACACTGCGTGACCAGAACTAAGGCTGCGGCGAGGTCACATGATCCCACAGGGGCAAGGACTGCAAAATCCTATCTTCATGGCGTGACTCAGTCATTACAAATACGATCTCATAGCAGCTATGGTTGCTTGCACAAGATGGGGCCTGTGGAGCAGCCAATATAAACATGGAGGGGCTCGTGAGACTTCGCCCCTCCCTGTTGAACTATTGATGAATGATAGACTCTGGGGCTGGAAAGTCCTTGTCTTCAGCTATGGACCAAATATTGATCCCATTGAGCCCTATTGTCTAGCTCCAAACCTGCGGCCATAGGCAGGGTCCTAGTTAAATCAGTGGGTCATTAAAAAAAAAAAAAAAGCAAAAAGATGTGGGTATAGAAAGGGGACCTGTGGGGAGAATGGGGTGGTGGCAGGGGCGAGTGGGAAATGAGGAAAGGGAGGAGGTGAGAGTAAATGGAATGCCCTGTATATGTCAATCAATTAAATCAATTAAATTTAATCAATCAAAAAATAGATTTTTTTCTAAGGTTTTATCACCCTCTTCATAGAATCATCATCTTTCCTATTTTCATTGCGTATGTTAAGAACAGCACTAGATAATGTTAGAGACATTTAATCAACCATCTAACATAATTTAGAAAACTCATGACTTCTCTTTCACCTGACTGAATGTGAGGAAGACATGGATTTCCTTCATCTGAGATCCACTGACCTTCCTGATCTCCCCTTTAGAGGAGTTTTCGGCCATTACTTATTTGAGTTCCTTTCCTCTCCCAAGCTGTCCCCCACCCCCGCACCCCCTCCCCTCTGCAGAAGTCTACTGTACCAAGGTTAAATCTGTCACATTACGGCACATGACATCCAGATAGCTAGGGCTCCCTGTTGCTCAAGAGAGGCAACTTCTGCCTTTCCCATCTCGAGTTCTCGAACATTTTCCTATGTTCTATTCACTCAACTATTGACTATATCCAGTAAATATTTAAAATTGTTTCAGTTCTATTTTTAATGGCACACCATGATACATGTATCAACGAGGTGCAGTATAGTATTTTAATATATTCATAAGTAGGAAATGATCAGGTCTGGATAACTGGCAGAACCATCACCTCAAATATTAATTTACCTTTGTGCTGGGAATATGCTATCATTTTGAAATATTCGATGAATTGCTGTCACTATGGTTATCCCATAGAACTTATAATGTGCTATTGTGCTATAGAACATTGGATGCTGTCTCTACTCATGGTCACCCCTGTACCAGTTAGGAACCCTCTCTGTCCTGTACAGTGTCACCCAACCTGCCCAGGCTTTGGTAACCACTATTCTAGCTTTTGCTTCTTTGAGATCAGCTTTTCAGCATCCATGTTTAAATAAAGCATTTGTCTTTCTATTACTGACTTAGTTCACTGAGTGACCTTTGGTTCCATGTTGCTACCCACAGCAGCCTTTTCACTTTTTCATGATTGAGTAATATTCCATTGTATATATGATGTTCTTCCCTTTGAGTAATATTCCATTGTATATATGATGTTCTTCCCTTTTTCCATTTCCTGGTGGACATTTAGCTTGATTCCTTGTCCTGGGTACTGTGACTATCGCCACAGTAAACATATGGCAGCGACTTCCCATTCACTTGTTAGTCTCAGTCCTTTAGATGTGCTGTGGGTAGTGGGACCTGCTGGGTCACACAATGTAATGATGGTATTTATTAATTTCCACTAACAGTGTGTGTATGGGACTCCCCTTTCTCCATCCACCAATGTTCATTCTTTTCTGTCTCTTTGGGGGAGGGAGGGTAACCTTTCCAACTAAGGTGACGTTTCATTGTGATTTTGATTTGCTCGTGATTAGTGAGGTTGGGTACATTTTCATGTAAGTGGTCACTTGTATTTTGTTTTTATGAAAACTGTCTATCTCATTTTCATATTTTTTTCATTTTCATATTCTTAATTGACGGGGTTTATTTTTTCCACTTTTTCAGTTCTAAGGTTCTTCTTCCTCTTCCTTTCCCTCCTTCTCACTTCTCTCAAACTTTCTATGTTGTGTTTGTCTTCGAGTGTGCTAAAGCAATTTCCTGGTAACTGCTTTAAATTCCTGTCAGATGGTCCCTGTCCATCCCATCTCATGTTGTCTTTTGCTAAGAGCCTTTTCTATCTTCTCGGTTCTGGGTCTAAGTGACTTCCGTCATATGTGACATGCAGGGTACAAGCTGTAAGCTTTGGCTTCCTCCCGCATCTCCTGTGCAGGCCGTCATCCTGTTTAGCTTGCATTTGCTAAACGTGAATATCCAGTCCATCACACACTAAAAAGGTCTGTCCTGGCATGGTTTCGTTTTCCGTACAAGGTTCCCCTCTCAGAAGCTCCGCGTCACTTAGCTAAGGCTGTTGCCGCTTCAAACGCAGGCGCAGGTGTTGGTTTACTCTCCCTGAATTTAGCCTCATCATCTTTGAAGATCCACAGACATCTTCTATTTCTTCTGTTCCTCCTCTGCCACCAAGGGCTTCAGTGAGTCCGTTTATCCTCCCCTACCCAGCTCAGCTAGACTTTTCAGTTAGAATTCAGACACCTTCCTGCTTTCAGAGAAACAAAGGCTCACGGGGGCCTTGTGGCTTTCTCTCTCCAAGCGCACACTTCATGAACAGTTTGGGACTGTGGGATTGCAGCTCAGTTTCGCTCAAGCTTCTCCTTGTGGAGCATCTGACTTGCTGGGGGTTGGGGCGGGAAGAAAAGGATGCCCACACTCACTTGAGCAAGGGTTGCTCTCAGTCAGCTCGTTCAGATTACACCTCCGGTGAAAGATGACGTCTAAGTACTGGGCATTCTCCTGCCGTGAGCCTTGCAGAAATGACGGGCTGGCAACCCAAGAGATAAGTTCAAGGCTAGCTTCACACCGGGACTGTAGGCTACAGAAAAGTGCCCGCAGCTTAGGAATGAAGGCTGAGCGCGAGAAAGGCCAAAGATCCGCACACAAACTCCGCACACATCCCAAAAGGTCTGAGAGAGTATTAGAAAGACAAATGCGCCCCTTCTAGCTAACAGATGAGAACACACAGCTGGCCTGACTCGATGGGAGGGGAAAGCGACCTGTGACTGCTATAGGTGGGAGAAGAAAAATCAGGAAACAACTTCAGCTTGAAAGAAGAGATGTTAGACAGGAAGTGGTAAGACTAGGAAAAGGTCCAGTGGCCAATCACACCAAAGAGGCTGTTTGCCCAGAATAAGAATTATATGAGTATTGTATATTTATTTATTTTAGTTATTTTCAAACTGAACAAAGCGATACTTTCATCATCAGAAAGAGAGGATGTAATTGTGTTTTCTGTAAGAAATGTCTAGATTCTCTCTTTTTCTTTTTTTCAACTTAAGCCCAGTGATGCACTTTTCTGTTGGTAGTTCATGAAGATCCTTTCTGTCTTTCACACTGACTAGTAGAGCCCTCAGAATGAACCCGTGGCCTCCATAGGGAAGGGAAGCCTTTTCCACAGGAGGTAGGCGCTACAGAAGACCCCCTCCCATCTAATTGGCCTTGAAGGCAGTGTGTTGTTCAAGGTATGCCTGTGCCTTATTCCTGTGGGAACCTGCTTTAGCTGGGCTTCCCTCTTCAGGCTGTCCCTTGCCCTGCGGGTGGCCTAGTAAATACAGCTCCTTCATGGAACCTGACCCACCACCTCATACCTGTTTTCAAGCTGGCTCTGTGACAGAAACTGGAGAGGGAGGAGGAACAGGAAGGACTTGCCAGAGAGCAGGACTTCAAGAGCTAGGTGCCCACCAAGCTAGGAGGCGGGGGTGGGTGTGGGGGCTGGGAGGGGGCGGGGATGAGGCGGTTGGCTCTGCGCCTGCGCTGTAGAGGTCCAGGTCTGTGTACACAGGATGTCTGCAGCCTGGGCCAGCGGCTGTCTATGTCTCAGACCCAGTTGCGCCTTCTGAACCTTGTTTTGCCTTCTCTTTGCTTGTAATGGCGTGCTCGCACACACACTGTGAAGGACTCTTTAGACCAGATTGTCTGTCTTTCTGCTCAGCAGCTCCAGCTGCCTGAAGGTGGGATGAACCTGTCTGCTCTGGAGCCATAACTAGACCATCCCTCCCTCTCCCAAAATTTGCACCATAAGAAGAAGCCTCACGGCTTGGTCTCAAATAGAGTATAATTCCAAGTATCCTGAGAAAGGGGGACACCCCACCCCACTTTCACCCCAAGCTAGGCTTGACTGTCCTGATTGTACAGGTATTTTTTTTTCTTAAAAAAATATTTTTATGAGTGCTTTAACTGCATATAGAACTTCATATCAGAAGATCAGAAGAGGGCATCAGATACCATTACAGATGGTTGTGAGTCACCACGTGGTTGCGGGAATTGAACTAAGAGCCTCTGGAAGAGCAGACAGTGATCTTAACTGCTGAGTCAGCTCTCCACCAGTTGTGGGGCTTGCAGTCTTAGCTACTTGGAAGGCTGAGGCAGGAGCATTGAATGTGCCAGGTCTGCCTGGGCTACAGAGTGACTTTCGGGTCAGCCTCGGTGACCTAGCAACATTGTCTCAAAATAAACCGTAAATCAATAAAATCAAAAGGCAAAAAGAATAGGAATCTCTCTCTGTGGTAGAGAGCTTGCCTCACACATCTAAGACCCTGGATTCCATGGTTCCATTCTGAGGGGGGAGAGAGAGAGAGAGAGAGAGAGAGAGAGGAAGAAGAAGAATAAGAGGAGGAGGAGGAGGAAGAGGAGGAGGTGGAGGAGGCGGTGGAGGAGGAGGGGAGGGGAGAGGAGAGGAGAGGAGAGGAGAGAGAAAGAACAGGGCAGGGGAAGACTTCTTTGGAGGATTGTGTGAATTAGAATTTAATAAACAGATTGCATTCTGGATCTATGGAAGACAGAGATGACAATACCTACACAAAAGGCTTTTCGGGTGTGAAGTGCCACAGTGCTACAGAGAGACAGGTGCTGCTGTGCCTCCAGTGGGAAGACACGAATGCAGCACGTGAGAAACTCCCATGAACACAGCTAAAGAAAATTCATTCCCTTAGTGTCCTCTCTCCATTTAATAGCTTTCTCAGTCTCCCATCCACGTCCCCTTTCTCTCTCCCTGTCTCACCTCATTCTGCCTCTGTCTCCAAGCAATTGGGAGAGGCCAAGTGTTTGTGGAAAGATCCACACACAGATTGGAACAGCTGCCTTCTCAAGTGGGTCTGACTTAAAGGTGCCCACAGGACAGTGAAAGAAACGCAGAGCAAAGGTTCCCCTCGGCCCAGTGACGGAGCTCAAGGCCAGGGAAACCAAGAAAAAGCATCCCAACTTCTTATTCAAGTCGTGCTTGTTGAGTTGGGGTTCAGAAAAAGCTCATCACTGTAAATACACGGTCATAGGAAATAATCAAAAACACTGCATGAATCTGAGTCTTTGTTCCCATTGGCACATCAGAAAAGCTATATGCCAGACTCAGAGAGAGAGAGAGAGAGAGAGAGAGAGAGACAGACAGACAGACAGACAGACACAGACAGAGAGGAAGACACACACACTCAAATAGTGAGTGTGTATTCTGGTTGTGATTGTGTGTGTGTGTGTAAGGAGTGGAGGTTATCAGAGGGAAACTCAATATTAGTATCTACACTGCAAGCTTCTGTATTGTAAGACAGACTCCATAAACTTGAGATATCAATTGACGAGCACACCCCTCATTTTATTGTTTCTGCCAATCAATTTTAGTACCCAAGAAAGGTCCTGAGATGCCACTGAAGTTACCGTTCCTAGCACAACAGCAAAGGAGACCAAACTTTACCTGTCACCTCTCTCTGCTGCAGTGTGGGACCCAAATTATCAGAAGCGCAGAGTCTAAATCAGGTGACTTCTCTCTGCTTATCCCACAGTTGCCATGGGCACAAGATGTATCTTTCTGTATAATGGCCAGCTAGCTGATCATTGATATAAGGCCACCAGACTGGCAACCCAAGTGCCTTTCCCAGGGGTCACCTACTTTGTGTTGTCTTGTTACCGTCACAGTAAGGGTGGAGCAGTGACTGGGATGGTGACGCCACAGGAACAGGGCTGCTAGAGGGGAAAGGTGTTTGCCAGCAAGTGTGGGTGGAGACATCTGGCTCCTTTAGGGCAGCAGCTGTCCTGGAGCTTGAATCTCACTGGGACGGGGAGAGCAGCAGCCAACATTGCTAGATGTCCCACCCAAAGCAGACTCGTGAGGGGACCTTGGTCATTCATTGCTTCTGGCCAAATGGCTTAAGGGTCTTCTGCTGTTTTTCCACTTAAAACAACTCCAGTCCCTTTCCCTTGTCTCTCTGGGATCTCTCCTGCAATCATTAACAAGAACTCAGTGGGTGATAGGGCCAGGCATTGATTGTCTCTGATGGGAGAGACAATGCCAAAATGCGGTATCACAGAGAATACACACTCAAGTCAGGACATTAGCTGCCTCTGCAGGGGACCGGAGGGGGAAGAGGGAGGCCTGCAGACTCTTGTTATTTACCCCAAATTTTTACATGCATTTTTTTTTTAAATAAGAATGGTTTCTGGCCCTGTTTATGCTTAAAATGGCACAATAAAACACGGGGAAAAGAAACTGGCCCTAAGTGTAACACAGAGAGCAGTACCCTCCAGCTTCCTCTTGTCTCCGTTACAACATTCTGCTGTGTTTGTTGTAAGCATTGCCTGCGTACTTACTTAGCACAGCAACTCTTGACCTTCCTAATGCTGCGACCCTTGACTAGAGTTTCTCACGCTGTGGTGACCCCCAGCCATGAAATTATTTTCATTGCCACTTCATAACTGTACTTTTGTGACTGTTATGAAGCATGATATATAAATATCTGTGTTTTCTGGTGGACTTAGGCAACCCCGTGAAAGGGTCCTTATGCACAGTTTGAGAAATGCTGGTTTAGATGTGGCAAATGAAAGGGACCTCGATGTTCTTAGTGACCAGAGAAGCAGATACACAGATGAGTGAAGCATAGTGCTGCGACCTCAAAGACGTTTTATGGAGAGCCCTGCAAGGGGCCTCTTAGCACAGCCTGGGAAGAACAGGACATGGCTGACATACCAGTGACTCGGAGTCTGCAAGAAAAGAAGGGGAAGAATCAGCTGTGTGTGATCTTAGTCAGTGTTTCTATTCCTGCACAAACATCATGACCAAGAAGCAAGTTGGGGAGGAAAGGGTTTATTCAGCTTACACTTCCACATTGCTGTTCATCACCAAAGGAAGTCAGGACTGGAACTCAAGCAGGTCAGGAAGCAGGAGCTGATGCGGAAGCCATGGAGGGATGTTCTTTACTGGCTTGATTCTCCTGGCTTGCTCAGCCTGCTCTCTTATAGAACCAAGTCTACCAGTCCAGAGTTGGCACCACCCACAAGGGGCCTTTCCCCCTTGATCACTAATTGAGAAAATACCTTACAGCTGGATCTCATGGAGGCATTTCCTCAAGAGGGGCTCCTTTCTCTGTGATAACTCCAGAGCTTGTGTCAAGGTGACACACAAAACCAGCTGTACCTGGTATTCCATGAAGTGTGACCTCACCCAACCCACTGCCAAGACCACCCTTACAGACCACAGGAGAGGGAACTATGAAAAACTAGAAACACAACAAGAACAGTTAATCCAAGTCTGAATGGCCACAGGGAGGCAAAGGCAGGTTCCATGTCTCTTTGGCTGCCTTTCTCACGGGGAGTCACATGGAAACCAAGAGGCTTCCTTGGGGAGCCAAGGCCACCAGCCCAGCACTACCTTTCCTGGGCAGTGTGGGTGCATTCACAAAGAAAAGAACTTATTTTTATTTTCTTACTGTTTCCTAAACTATGGAAGCTGTTTACCCAAAGTAGCAGAGAGAGGAGCTCTCCAAAGAAACACATTTATTCCAGAAGGAGCAGGAGATTTTAAAATCTGAGATATGTGTCTAATGGCAGATGGCAGACATATCCAGAGAGACTGAGGCAATGCAAAACTTTGAGAAGCTGGAAGAAGGTTACATAAGTTGTTTTGAAACAAGTACCCTTGGCTAGAAGGATCACTAATGAGCCCAAAGTTGAACAGTTCCGTCGCTGGGCAAGACGTCCCTGGGGAATATTCTTTGCATGAAGTGGCAGAGGAGGCCTTTGGGCCACACTGTGGTTTTCACAGTTCCTTATGGTAGTCCTAAATCACAGACATGTGTGCTGGACCTGATGTCTCGTGGGCCTCCATTTTGCGAAGGTTGGGAGTCAGTAACTCCATCTTGATCCTGATGGCTTCCACTGGGCTACAAAGAGTCCCGGCTGGACTGGGTTGCAGCTGGGGGTGTGAATCAGCTGAGGCTTATGGTCCACACCCCAGCCCCTAGCCCTGCAACTCCCCACCCCTCCCACTTTCTCACCACTGGCTATCCTGCTCCCTTTCTGAATGCCCTGCTCAGTGTCTTCCAGCCAGCAGCTTACAAAGCTTACAATCCGTCCTTCCCAGCCTCTAGTTAGGCGCTCACACCTTCCCTTCTCCCAGACGCATTCTTTGACAATCTATCTGACTTTTCTCCATTTAGCCAAGCACCAGAGCCAATCTGATAACGTTAACCTGCCAACAAAATGACTCAGGGTGATGTCTGATGTGGTACTCCCTTCACGTCAGAGATTCCTATTTCAGTTAACTCTCCAGGGTGAACACTCTCTTGCCCCAAAGGGAAACATCACCACATGAGAAAGTTCCTCGGCTGTATTATTCACTATGAGTGGCTGGCCTGAATGCCTGTTACTATGGGCAGTCCAGTCTGGTTGAACATCCTTCATCACGTCCCCTGTTGTCCAAATGTCACAAGGACAGCATCCAGCTCAGGACCTACAGTAGTGGAGCTCAAGGGAAGTTGCTTCTGCGATACACATTTAGTGAATTCCAACTGTGAGCAAGATACTACTAGTTCTGGGACACAAAGGTGACACTTGGCCTTTTCTTCCTCTCGGGGAGAAAAAAAACCCAGCCAGGTGTGAGACAAATAGGCACTGCTGTTTTTGAGGAACATAGGTTCAAGTAAAAAACATAGATAGTTTAGGCATAAGTAAATTTACTAATCCTACCAAGCCCTAGTGCTCTCTGTGCTGACAATAGCCCAGCCCTCCACAGCGCATGGGCCAGTTCCAGGCTCTCTGTACTGACAGTAGCCCAGCCCTCCACAGCGCATGGGCCAGTTCCAGGCTCTCTGTGCTGACAATAGCCCAGCCCTCCACAGCGCATGGGCCAGTTCCAGGCTCGGGTTAACAAAGCACCTTGTGTTTAAATAGAAAAAACTTTTGTCTACTTCACTTTTGTTGCCTCTCACAGTTTTCTATGTTATTATGAAAGATTTGAATCTTATGAATAACAGTACAACAAATATTCCTAATTCACATCACCAGAATCCAGTGGCTGCTAAACTTCTTAGAGTATTTATTTCTTCCCTGTTTTTAATAAGATGACAGATGAGAGTCATAGGCTCTTTGAAGCTTTGGAACTTCTTTATTTTCACAGTGTTTCCCCATCTGATTCCCAAAGATCATCCATCACTGTCTAAAGGTGCCTTGTCTCCTTCCTGTTTATGTTTTTAATTCTTTTGTTGCATTTGTGTGCTGCAGTACAAAAATTATGTGTGTGTGTGTGTGTGTGTGTGTGTGTGTGTGTGTATGCATGTATGTGTGTATGTGTGTGTGTATGTGTGTGTATGTATGTATATAATTGATGGTGTGCTTTTAAGATTTATACAAACACATTAACATTATGACTTTTACCTAAAAGTGTTATTTTACTCAAAATTTAGATGCTTTATGGTTTCTACTTGATAAATATCTATTTGCTTTAAGATTAAGATATAAGAAGTAGACCTTTTGAAACTCCATCTGAAAGACTACTCTCCCTCAAGGCCTTCCACAGATGTTCACTTCTGGCTTTTTTTTCGGGGATCTTAGAGCACCTCTGTTATGTATCTTTTATTGGGTGAGGAACCACGGTGGGCATCTGATTGGTTGTCAAGGACCGTCATTGCCTCGGAATGGTCCTCCCAAAAGGTTCCGGGATTTTCTTTGATGTCCACAGTCTAACCTAACACCAGACCTTTGGAAGTACGTCCATAAGTATAAAATGCATTAGCAAGATATGTAAGTATATCTCTCTGCGGATCTCTGTGATTACATATTTAAGTCTAAGGCAGATAAACTGGAGTATTGGGTATCTTCCCCCCCAGAAGTTCCCCCCCCCAAGTTTTACAACTGAAAGAAAAAAGAAAGGTTTGCTTTCATTGCCCGAAACTAAGTTTTGTTAGAAGTATTTGCACCATTGCTAGTCCTGAGATGGAGGCCCTGCTCACCTTCTAAAGGGGACAATCGGGGCACCGTACTTGCACCATGTGGGTCTCAGCAACAGACTGGGCTGGACGGAGCACTCACCAGCCTCTGAGCCAAAGGCCTCATGGGAGCCAAACTGGGCTCCAGGCCCTGTGCCACCAAGGCCCTGGCGAGTGGCCCAGAAAGAGCTGTCTGGGCCACCCTTTGGCCAGAGTCCCGACACCCAGGGTCTGCTTTCCTGGATGGCCGTCCTTCTCAAACAGCACAGCTCTCTCTGACCCTCTCCACTGTGCCCTTCAGTTCCCAAAGCCCAGCCTAGCAGCCCATGGGGCAAGCTCCTGCCTTCAGTCTGAATGGCTGGCCACTCGGGAGGATCTCCTCCTCCTCCATTTCCTCTTCCTCTTTCCCCTCCTCTTTCTCTTCCTCCCCCTCCCCCTCCCCGCCTTCACTCTTCGCTGGAGCTATACATCTGCTGTCCACAGCGTTGCTGTTTCTGTGGTCTGATGCTCACTGTTGTCTACAACAAAACAGAAAACAGTAAAACCTAAGGATTCCCAGGGGACCTCACCCGAGCCACAAGAGGCTCTTTCAGATTAGGAACACTGTAGTGGCCTATTTGTTAACCTGTCTGGGTGTGTAAGAGAACTATCATGACTACATACTTCAGCCCTAATCCATGACTACCTGAAAAAACAAAAACAAAAACAAAAAAACTAGTTCTTTTTCGTGACACCTCCCAGGCGCTCGGCTGTGTCAAGATGAAGCTGAACATCTCCTTCCCTGCCACCGGCTGTCAGAAGCTCATCGAGGTGGATGACGAGCGCAAGCTCCGCACCTTCTATGAGAAGCGCATGGCCACGGAATTGGCCGCTGATGCTCTCGGTGAAGAGTGGAAGGGTTATGTGGTCCGGATCAGCGGTGGGAATGACAAGCAAGGTTTTCCCATGAAGCAAGGTGTTCTGACGCATGGCAGAGTGCGCCTGCTGTTGAGTAAGGGGCATTCCTGTTACAAACCAAGGAGAACAGGAGAGAGGAAGCACAAGTCTGTTCGTGGATGCATTGTGGACACTAATCTCAGTGTTCTCAACTTGGTGATTGTAAAGAAAGGAGAGAAGGATATTCCTGGACTGACAGACACTACTGTACCTTGTCGGTTGGGACCTAAAAGAGCTAGTAGAATCCGAAAGCTTTTTAATCTCTCCAAAGAAGATGATGTCCGCCAGTATGTTGTCAGGAAGCCTTTAAACAAAGAAGGTAAGAAGCCGAGGACCAAAGCACCCAAGATTCAGCGTCTTGTTACTCCGCGCGTCCTGCAACACAAACGCCGCCGTATTGCTCTGAAGAAGCAACGCACTAAGAAGAACAAGGAGGAGGCTGCAGAATACGCTAAACTTTTGGCCAAGAGAATGAAGGAAGCCAAAGAAAAGCGCCAGGAACAGATTGCCAAGAGACGTAGGCTGTCCTCGCTGAGAGCTTCTACTTCTAAGTCTGAGTCCAGTCAAAATTGAGTCTTTAAGAACAAATAAATAATGACCTTGAATCTTTAAAAAAAAAAAAACAAAAAAAAAACCACTAGTATTTTAGTTTGATTAAGTACGTCATGGGTCTGTGGATAGTATAATCTTGTGTAGGTAATTCAGCTCCTTAGACTGCTTCCCTTGGTAAATGAAGACCTGAGATTGGGGTTGACTTTCGGACCAGGCACGGTGGGTCATGCCTCGTCCCTTCTAACCCAAGCACCTGAAAGGTAGGGAAGGCATATATCAGGAGTTCCAGGCCAGCCTGAGTTACATGAGACCCTAGCTCAAATATATATATATATATATATATATATGTATATAAAATAAAATAGAGACAGACATCTTTGTCTTATAATCCCAGCACTTGGGAGGTAGAGGTAGGTGGTTCCAGGCTAGCTTGGACTCTGTGAGATTCTATCTCAAAAATAAAATAAACAAACCCACAAATTTTGTTTAGTAAATAAATCGGAGTCAGGCATAGTGGCTCATCACAACTGTAATGCCAGTACTGGGTATGTTAAAACAGGAAGGTTTTTGTGAGTTCACAGGAGGGTTTTTGTGAGTTTGAGGCTAGTCTAACCTGAATGGTGAGTGAGTTCTGGGCCAGCCTTAGCCAGAGTGTGAGACTCTGTCTCAAAAATTAAGCAAACTGATCACTGGGAAATACTCTAAGAAACCCCATATCAGCTTAGCCAGAAAAAGAAGCTCATACAGAGAGAAGGGAAACAATTCACTTGCAGAAGAAAGATGTTTCTGAGAATAAAATTTGAATCAGCAGTTGGCATCCCAGTTTCTTATCTTGCCACATGTCTCTCCTGTCCAGTGCTGTCACGTGGAGCCTTCTTCAACACACAGCCAGACAGAGGTGGATGTAGCATCAACACTGTACAGATAGATCATAGAAAAGATCTAACTCACTGGTCAATCTCAGGAATGCTGGATTGCTGCTTTGTATGGTACCGTATTGTGTCCACCAGCAGGAACCCAAGCTTAGATTTGGGTCTACTCTTTGGCAGACTAATGTGGAGAGAAATCTAAAGAGGGAAAAAGGAGGCGGCATGAAATGTGAAGAGAACCAAGGTGGTTTCCAGGCCATAGACGCACCAGAAACAGAAAGGCAGGAAAGGCAAGCATAGGATGGGGAAAAGGGAACGCCTGCAGGTTAGACACGCTGACAAAGGGAGAAAGAAATCCCACAGAAATGAAGTGTTGGTTCCCCAGGACGGCACAGGGCTCGGCTCTGTTTGCTGAGGGGTTTCTGGGAACAAGTGCATGAGCTGCCACAGAGTAGACAAGCACGCAGAGGTTGTTGACTGAATAAATGAGAGAGAGAGAGGGAGAGAGAGAGAGACAGAGACAGAGACAGAGACAGAGAGAGAAAGAAAATGAGAGAGAGAATAAATTAGAATAAAATGAGAGAGAATAAATGAGAGAGACAGAGAGAGACAGAGAGAGAATGAGAGAGAGAATAAATTAGAGAGAATAAATGAGAGAGACAGAGAGACAGAGAAACACAGACGCACAAATGGCCATGGGCACAGGGAGAGAAGGGGGTCTTTGGGGTTGTCATCAAGTGCTTAGAATTTGGAGACGGAATCCTGGGTTCAGGTCTTGGTTTTATGTCTGGATTTCTTACAGAGTCATGGGACCTTGGAAGACATATGCACTATTTTCGGTGTTTTGTATTTAACTTTCCTCCATGTACAAATACAGGAGTTGGTGACAGACGCTTTGCTATTTTTCTCCCATTTTCTAATCTCCATTCAATGTCACTGTTTGTCATGAGACTTCCTGGCTGCCACTCTGTGGGACCTGTTTCTACTTTGCCAACTGCCTACCTAGACCTGTCCACTGAAGGCCCTAGGACAAGACAGAAGGACAGGTGGGGGTTACAGTTCCACCCCATCGGCCCACGCTTACTCGGCACTATTTCCTTTTAAAATCATCTCCAGAAAGCCAGAGTAGATACGAGGGTCCCTGCAGCAGCCACTGAACCCAAGTGCCACTTTCCCTAACACCCTAAGAGCCAGGTTTTCTACCCCTCTATTCCTCAGAGACCAAGAGTCCAGCAGGGGGTGTTGTCAAATGACCCGTTCACAGGGAGCTGCCTAAGACAATCAGAAACCACAAATATTCACATCATGTCTCAAAACAGTAGCAAAAATGATAGTTATGAAATAGCAGTGAAATAATTTTATGGCTGGAGGTCACCACAGCATGAGGAACTGTATTAAAGGGTCAGCGCACCATTAGGAAAGCTGAGAACCACTGCTCTAGACAGTAACCATCCGGGGACTTGGCCTCAGTCAATGTTTTTTTTTCTTTTTACATTTCTAAAGCTTGTGGTTGTTGGCTGGCTTGCCGTCTTCCTTTCTCTGTCTGGACCAGGTTTCATTCTGTAGCTCAGGTTGGCACGTCACCTCAATCCTCACGCCACAGCTTCCTGGGTGCTGTGGTGACGGGTGTGAGCCACCCTGCCTACCCATTTCTGAGCTTTAATAATTCTTTTTTTTTTTTCTTTCTTTCTTTCATCCCCCTAGCCTCCAGGTGCTTGCCACCTGCAGCTGCTGCCTCTTTGACCCTCAAAGGTTCCTTTATTTCTTCAGTCGCCGTGCTGTGCAGAGCTTTCTGTTGGATTGACACAAGCTAGAGACGTCAGGGAAGAGGGGACTTCACGGAGGAAATGCCTCCAGCAGAACGACCTGCAGGCAAACCTGCGAGGCCTTTTCTTAACTGAGGACTGTGGCATGGTTGTTAACTGAGGACTGTGGCGTGGTTGTGTCCCCGCTCACTGTGGGCAGTGCCACCTCTGGGCTGGTGGTGTAAGAAAGCAGAAGTAAGTAGGCTGAGAGCAGCAGGCCCATAAGCAGCCTTCCTTCTCGGCCTCTGCTTCAGTTCTTGGCACCAGATTCCTGCCCTGCCTGAGTTCCTGCCTTGGCTTCCCTTGATGACAGACTATAGAGTGTAAGATGAGACAATCCCTCTTCTCTTCAAGCTGCTTATGGCTGTGGTGTTCAGCACGGTGATAGAAAGCAGTAAGACATCTACCTGGTTAGTGACTTAGTCCTAGTTAACTCTTTCTTGTTTACCGCCTCTTTGTGTGCAGTTACTGTAACAGGATCGTTACACCTTCTCTGTAGGACTGTGAGGAGAGATAGGGAAAGGCTGTGCATAGGCTATGGCTCAGCTTCAGTGAGAACTCGCTAAGTGTTAACCGTGCGACCCAGAGAGCACAGACAAGGGGCCAGGAAAACTAGAGGAGACACAGGTGGACTTTCAGATAGGAATGCTACAACCTATGGACCTTAGAGACTATGACAGGCATATTTGAGCTTTCCAACGACAGCCACAGATCAAGTGTCAGTATCGGAGATCCTAGTTTAAATCACAGATACCATTGGTTGCTACACCCATTAGTTTCGTGTGTTACTACAGAAATAAAAAAAAAATCACGAATTAAATGATAGAGTATGATCAAACTGGATGTTTGAGCTGATATTAGAGACTTTAATAGATGAACAAGCGTGCCGTGGTACGTAACAGTGACGTAGCCCTTGGGTGGCTATTTAAGCTTCAAGTTGTCTTTCTCCCCTGTGTCTCACTGTCAACATGAATAGCAGGCACACGTATTAACTGAGGTAAAAAAGAAAGAATGTGTTTTGCAGCCATGTCTGGGCCTGATTTGGGAGCGACAGTGGGAACAATTGGTGACCGATGCTGTCAGTTTAGGGCTGCCTGTGTCAGCCACACCTCCTTCATGAAGCAAAGCCTTGCAGTGCTCTGAGCAAAAGAAGTGACACACAGACCCCCAGGGCAACCCTACGTTTGCTTTCTGCTCAGAGAGGGAAGAGAACACACAGTGGAAAGTTTCCTTACTTTGTTAGCACGGCTGCGGGCCTGAGCTAAAATTATACCGTGTACGCAGAACTCTGTGGGCCTTTGTGCGTCAGGATGAAGTCTCCGTCCAAGTATGTTTCTGGAGTGCGGTTACAATAAGAACAAGGAATGTTAAAAATAACAGTTTCTGACTCAATGGACTTTCTACCCAAAGTAAGTTCTTTACCATGCCAGGCCCTGTCCAGTCTGGAAGCCAGCCTAGTGTGACTCTACAGCATGCAAATTCACAGACATGCCTGGCTCGGTACTGAGTCACAGACCATAAGAAAAAAAAAAAGGAAAGAAAGAAAAGAGACGTTGGTGACTTGGCAAGGCAGAAAGAAGGCACAGGCGCGAGGCTACCTGACTGCCGATTTGAAGGTTAAATATGGAATGCAAACTGTTTTGAAAGGCAGCTTATCCAGGCTGGAGAGATGGCTCAGTGGTTAAGAGCACTGACCGCTCTTCCAAAGGTCCTGAGTTCAAATCCCAGCAACCGCATGGTGGCTCACAACCAACCCTGATGGGATCTGACCCCCAGTCTGACTCCCTCTTCTGGAGTGTCTGAAGACAGCTGTACTACTGTTTGTTAAACCCTCGCCGTGTGACAAGCTTTGTGTTACACACTGGAGCTAGAAAGAGGAGTCAGGTAGCCCTAGCCCCTGGCGCAGAGTCTAATCAATACAGAAAGATCAACTCAACTCTTTCCAAAGGTAAAGCCAGAGCTGAAAGATCGATCCTGCGGGAAACCCAGAGAAGGGAGGAAGTTAAGAGACAGTCGCCCCAGGGCCTTGGCATTAACTGTTCTCTTCCTTGTGTAGAAACTCTCCTTAGATACCCTCTCTTCCTCACTTCTTCAGCCATGCTCGGAGAAGAGCCGGCGTCAGACAATCGTGGATAAAACAGACACATCAGTAGGCTCCGTGACACCCACTAGGCTGTTAAATCAAAAAACGACATGTGTCGAATCTTTCTCCAGGGCTCAGACTTTTTCATTCCTAGTGGTTTCTGCCTCTGGTGTCAGCTTTTCCCTGTGTCGAATCCCTCCTGTGTGGTGAATATTCTGAGCTAAGACTCGGACTGGAGCGTAAATCAATACCCCTTCCCCCAACTAATTATTACTTCCTTGTGCATTGAATGCAGGCACTGGAGCAGTAGCGAGGCTGGGGGCAGGGGCCAAGCACGGTGGGTCTGGTTACCTCACCAGAACTAATATTCAAAGTCATGGGGTTTTGTTTTTGGTTTTTGGTTTTTTTTTTTTTTTTTTTTTTTTTTTTTTTTTTTTTTTTTTTTTTTTTTTTTTTTTTTTTTTTTTTTTTTTTTTTTTTTTTTTTTTTTTTTTTTTTTTTTTTTTTTTTTTTTTTTTTTTTTTTTTTTTTGCCAGTTGGCATGAAAATTGGTAAACTTCAGATCAACCACAGTGGAAGTATTTGACACAAAAACCAGCTGATGTGAAATACTGGCCTTCTCCTTCCATGACGCTAATTCTTAAGCATTAACTACTACACTTTTGTCAAGATGACCCACGGAGGATGAGGGGACAGTTTAGACAAATGGTGCCATTAGCAGAAGACACACAAAGCCTATGCCAAGGGACAGAGAGCCGGACCCTCCCTGGTCCTGTGAAGGCATCTCATCCTTCTCCAGCGCTTGAGGACTCCCTAAAGCAGAGTTCTGCATGCCTTAGGTAAAGGCCAGGTAAGGTATTTGGCTGGCCAGGCCATCTGCTTATTGCCTCTGCAGTTTTCTCTTGTGTCTGCGACACAGCAAGAGCCACAATCAGAGAGAAGCTGATGGGTGTGGCCGGGTTCCAATAGAAAGTTATTTCTGGACACCGAAGTTTGAATTTCCTGTCATTTGCATATGTCACAAAAGAGCCTTCTCTTGATCGTCTTGCAACCACTTATAAATGTAAAACCTATTCTTAGCTCATCCGCACAGACCTGTATTTGATCTGTAGTCTATAGTTTGCCTAACATGTTGAAGTGTAATATATTAAAGAAGTGTAATATATTAAAGAAGAAAAGCTGGCCCCCAAATCTCCCTCAATCACAATAACCATTCTGTTTTTTTGAGTAGTTTATTCAACAAGTACTATTCTAAGAACTTACATATTAGCTTATCGAACATTTCAAGTGATACCAAAATGAGGTTTAGAAAAGAAAAAACAATAGGGATGAGGTTAGACTGTGGTAAAGCTGCCTGGGTTTTGGATGAATTTTGCTTAATTAGGAAACTTGTACTCTTGGCCCAAGTCACCCTGGCTTGAAAGCCTGGATCTGACTTACCCTTTGCTGGCAGCTACTCTCTTCCCTTGCATTCTCTGATGAGTGGGGCAGCCGTGGTCTGTGACTCAGACCATCTAGCAAACCTCATCTAGAAAAACAATAAGATGAGCTAAAGCAGATCTACAAACTTTATCTTTAGGGGGGAAAAAGCTCTATAAAATGAAGACATGGGTTGGGTAGCACTTACAATTTTCTTTTCCCTTGAAAATCAGGCTAAACAGACACACCTGGTGTGAGGGTCAAGACGCTGAGATGCTCTACCAGACCCTGTGGGGTCTTGATCCCACAGAAGTCGAATATCAGATAGCCTGCATATCAGACGTTTACATTACAATCCACAACAGTAGAAAAATTATAGTTGTGAAGGAGCAACAAAATGATTTCATGATTGGGGGTCATCACAGCGTGAGGAACGGTATGAAAGAGTCACGGCGTCGGGAAGGCTGGGAACCACTGGGTAGAACTCTCCTTAAAGGGCATGCTCAGTCTAGGCTAGACAGAGCTGCATGCTTGGCTGATGAAAGGCCAAGAGCAAACTAACGACGGGGCAGGCTGAGGCCGGGAGCTCTGCATCTCCACACTTTAAAAAAATATGGGGTAGAAGTCTAACTCTCTAGAGGACACGGGAGTCCTGAGAGAAAAACATATAGGTGTATAGGTGCTTTATAGGTGTACGTGTAAGCAGGCATATAAGGCAGTAACAGCTAGGTTATTAAAAATGAAAAAAAAAACAAAATTATGATTTCATTATTCCTAGGAAATGGTCATAATTTCTGTTTCTTAAAGCTAGTGGGAAAACAATGAAGCAAAAAATTTAATATTGTTGGATACAAGAGGGATAAAATATTAACAAAAACTTTAGATGCAAATAAATAGGGTGATTAAACAGATTTCAAGAAAGAATCCAGACAGGCTTGTGTAGCTGGAATTCTGAGATAAGTCAGAGCAGTGGGTGATGCCAGTCAGCGGCTGCCTGACAAGGGTTTTCCAGTCGAGGCTGGCCCCAACCACATACATTCCCTCACTCGGCCGGCTCTCTTACTCAGCTTGGAAATAAATCCATCTCTCCCTGCCAGTCAAACCAGAGCTCCAGGCACACATTTAAAGGGAACTTTAGTTCAGCCTTGTAGACCAGAATGAACATTCACCAACTTAAGGGAAATGTTGATTTACCACTGAATGGGAACCCAGACCTTAACAGAATGAAGTGCCTGTCTCCTTAATGTGAGAGAGACCAAGCCACTGGGGACAGACCCCAGGCTTTCAACAAAGAGACCTGTGTCAGAGGGCAGGGATCTTGATTTGATGACATGAGTGTCTAGATAGCTGTTTAAATTTAATTTTTATTTTTTGAGATTATAATGTAATTACATTATTTCTCACACCCTCTCCTCTCTCCAAAGCCTTCCATACATCTGCCTTGCTCTCTTTCAAATCCATGGACTCTTTATACCAGAATATAAAAATTTTTTTATTATACATATGATATATAGTCTCTATATAAAAATATATGACATGTGATATATATGATGTATATGACATATATGGTACAGAACATAGAGAGAATATGTTATATATAAAAGAATATAATATGTGAATAGAATAGATATTAGAATATATATGTACACACACACACACACACATATATATATATGTATATATATATATGTATATATATATATATATATATATACATATACATATATATATATATATATATATATATATATATATATATATATACATATATATATATATATAAAATATTCCACAACATTCCCTGAGCCTTGGGGCAGGAGTTGTTTTGTAGATATATCTCCTGGAACAGGACACAACAACTCCGCATTTCAATTGGTTGTAGTTTCTGTAATGATCTCTTTCTGTTGCAAAAAAGAAGTTCCCTTAATGAGGGGTAAGACTACATTTAGCTGTTGGTATAAGACAAATATTTAGGATCCTTAGGGACTATGCAGGTTTAGTAAAATGGTGGTTATAGGTTCTTCCTCTCCAAGAATCGTGACTCCACTAGCCCTGGACAGTTGGCTAGGTTTGCAGAAGCAGGCATAATTCCCTCCCTTCTTTCTGAGTGGGTGGGTCTTAAGTCCGACTATAGAGCTATTGGTTATGGCTAAGGCATGCATGCCACTGTTACATCCTTGGGGTTATCCTGCAATGATTGTCATTGCTATGGTCCCTAGGTGTCATACATGGGTAAGACTGTTGCTTCCCTGCCTTGGAAGCTTGTATAGCACCTTCTGGTACTGTACTGCATTAGTGCTAAAGGTGCCTTCCAGTCTACGTGGTGGAGATCAATTCCATCTCAGGGGTCTCTGGGCCTTGTCTCTAATGTACACGATGTCTTCAGAGGTGTTTTCCACCTCTGGGGGTAACTCAGGGCACTGGCAACAGACAATAATGTTCTCTGAAATAGTCATAAGGAACCATGCTATTAACTCTCTAGTTAAAAATACATATAATACACATGACTCGGTGTGTAAATATACATATATAGTTTAAATTAAACTTTCCCATCTGGGCTGACAAGGCTCTCTCCAAGAGACAAAGACTGTCTAACAAGAACATCAGCACCAGGCATAAAAGGCCCCCTCTCGGGCTGGTGAGAAGACAACTTTATAATGGAAGTATAAGAAGAAATATGACAACTTGTAGAAAGGGCTTAAAAAAAACTCTTGCTAAGTGAAAGGATTTTTTTCCCAAGCAAAATGTTAGAAAAATAGGCTAAAATTACCGAATTGGATGATAATTACTATAAAATTGGAGCTGACTTAAGTAATTAGCCACAGGAGTTCTGATAAATAGTTATAGTGCACCACACAACGGAAACCTCAAGGCCGTCAAGTAGGATGAGGTGGTCCTGTATTCATGGATATGAACAAACGTTTCTACTCTGCTAAGTGGAGAAAAATATCTGATTCTATTTGTAGAAGTGAAAGAGGTGTGTGTGCATGTCCATCACCAGAATCTTCTTAATGATTACAAATTTCAAAAACAATTGTACCTTTTTGAGGCTTTTAAATCCTCC
The DNA here is from genome assembly GCA_902729485.2 of Mus minutoides. NCBI lineage: Eukaryota > Metazoa > Chordata > Mammalia > Rodentia > Muridae > Mus > Mus minutoides. The sequence continues at coordinate 41,330 of LR751508.1, read as the reverse complement.
TCCGACCCCCAATATCCATACATTCACACATATATTTCTTCTGGAAGTATACATTTATAAAGAAGTGGCAAAGGGCTTTTGCAGCATTTTGTAACTTGTTAGATCATTTTAAATCTAATAAGTCAATGTGTTTACCATTAAAATTCATATAATTCTATATCACCAACAAGATCTATGGTAAAATTTCGTTTCAAGGTATTTGGACAGGGTGGTCTGAGAACCACCATCTGAAGTGGTTTGGCGTTTTCCTTTTAAATCGTATCAGAATATTTTTCAGGCCTGCCTGCATACTCCTTTGTATGTAAGGTAACTAATTAAAGAATCAAAAGTGAAAGCGTGTTGCCTGCTGGAAGCCCGTGCTGACAGATGATCGTGCTGACAAATGACCTTGACTTGTGGCAAGCTCGACCTCTGTCCCAAGTTAGGATGCTTCAGTCCACCCCATCCCATCCAGTCCCTGCCGATTCCTCCTTCTGACTTTCCCAGGTTGTACTGGCTTTCAGAACATTCAGTTCCCCCAAATATATTCTGGGCGCCTCTTGTGCCATGGTCACCCCATGGATTTACACCAGAGAGTTTGCCCTCTATCAAACCCCACTCAGGAAGCATGTCTGAGCACAGCACTTTAACAAGTGCCCAGTAACCTCACCGCAGTATTGTGGCTTCTCTGTGATGGGTTATTGCCTGGAGAGGCAAAGATCTGGAAACTGTCTCAGCGGCTGAAGCCCTGTAATAGTGTCAGCAATGGGGGTGCCCAAAGAGTGTGATACCTGCACAGACAGCCAAAGACTACAGCTACACTGATGTGGACTAAAAGCGGGAGTCACATGGTCCTTTCTGCATGACTGGCAGACCAGGGCCTGCCCCAGATGCCCCATTCGAATCACTGAGCAGGTGAGATATCCATATTCAGTGTGGCAGAAATAAATCTTTCCCAAGAATTGGTGGTCTTCTGGGAGCCAGCAGGCTGACAGGGATGACACCCGTGCCGAATTCCCCGGTAAACCAGACAGGAGCAGGCACTGGGCACTCAGAGTCTGAGGACAGCTGCCATGTGGAATGCAGAACAAGGGTCATCACAGGGCGGGGGGTGGGGGGGGGGGAAGAAACAAGCTTCTGATTTTCCAAAAACACCTCTGCAAGCCATGGAGCTGTACCAGGACATGGCTGCAGAGATAGCCAGGCTTGGCAGGTAGTGCCATAAACAGGAGACATGATCTGGAATATGGGTTTGGGGTTTTTGTTTGTTTTGTTTGCTTGTTTTTGAATCTTCATTTTGGCAACATCATTGGTCTTTGCAATTTGACTCAGAAATTAATGTGTTGGATAAATTATTTGTATTCATTCCTACAACCAACCCATCCTCATTTCACCCTAGGCAACCATTTTAATATGTTGAGTAGTGCATCTTTCTGTTTGGGTGTGTTTTTGGCAAAATACATAATAGTTTGCATTTTAATGTATGTAAACAGTCAGGCAGAATATCTTACCCTGCTTTCTCCTTTCCCCACTAAGCATTAGTATGGCTGCATGTTGCTAGATTCCATATTGCCACTAGCTGTATAACATTGTTTAAGACGCCCCATACTGATGATTGGCTTCCCTAGTGAGTTATTCACCAATATTATTACAATTAACATTCTCATATGTACCTTATACACCTGTAGGAAGACATTTTGAGTATCCCAGGGGCATATTGTGGACGCAGACAACCTTACTTCAGTTCTGAAAGGAGCTTTGCTGTGGTGTGACACCATTCTATGCTTCTATGAGCACTGTGTAACGAGGTTCATCTCCACATCTTCCAAATGGGAACCTTTAGAAGAGGTAGCTCCCAACATGAAGCCCTTCCCTTTGGGGCCTCAGAGGTTTTGTGTTCTGTTCCCTGCTGGCTGTGTGAACATTGTAAGGGCAGGGAGATTTGCTGCCTTTTTAATACTGTAGACTCTAAATCGGCGTCTGGGTCAAAGGAGACACTTCTCTAAAGGTTTGGTGACTGAAAGAACAACAAAGGTAGGAGTTGGGAAGACATAAAACTTGAACTGATCACTGAAGGTTCGTATTGGTCAGAACACGGGGGTAGAAGTGATAGTGATGGTTTGGGTAGTGATGGTGATGATGTGCTGTAATGGTGGAACTGTGGTTATATGATGGTTGTTGGTAGTCTGGGTGGTGATAATGAGGGTGACTGTGCAGGCTAGGCTTGTGTCAACTTGACACACAAACTAGTTATCTGAAAGGAGGGAACCTTAACTAAGAAAAATGTTAAGATCCAGTTGTAAGGCATTTTCTTAATTAGTGATCAGTGGGTGAAAACTCAATCCACTGTAGGTGGCGCTATCCCTGGGCTGGTGGTCCTGGGGTCTATAAGAAAGCAGTCATGAGCAAGCCATGGGGAGCAAGCCAGTAAGCAACGCCTCTTTCTCCATGGCCTCTGCATCAGCTCCTGCCCCCAGGTTCCTGCCCTGCTAGAGTTCCTGTCCTGACTTCCTTCAGTGCTGGACTATGATATAGAAGGCAAAGAAACCCTCTCTTCCCCATCTTGCCTTTGGTCATAGTGTTTTGTCCCAGCAATAAAAACCATAACTAAGACAGTAGTGGTGGCGACCATGTTGAGGGTATGGTGACAGTGTGACGGTGGTGGGAGTCTGAGAGGAGATGGTGATGGTGATGTTTTGAGATGGCTGTGTTTTGAGAGGTGGTAATGGTGGCAATAGTGGTGCTGATAGTTATGGTGATGATGACAATGATGAAAGCCATGGTGGTTGCAGGGTGGTGCTGATGTTGGCAGAAGTGATGTGGGTGACGGCTGTGGTGCTGAGGAGTGATAATTAGCAGTAGTGGTGGTTGGAAGGGTGGTAGTGATTTTAGGGGGTGGTAGAAGTTCTCCCAAGGCAAGGAGTTGGAGGAAGATACGTAGGGACAGGAACAGCTAAACATGCACAAATACTATCAAATACCATATCGAGTATATAATGCTTGATAAGTAAGAATGCTGGTTCCTTAGGTCTGCTGTTGAGACCAAGTTCAGTCTTGTGAAGGAAGGCCACGGACAATTAAAAACCCTGAAGAACAGGGAAGAAGGTGGTATACGTCTATCTGATGGACAGTTGTTTGGCAATGTAGTGAACAAAGAATAAGTTTGTGGTCACAAAGACCTGGACTTAGGTCCTACCTCTTTATATCCCTAAGCAAAGAGCTCTCTTTCGGCTAAGCAAATGTGTGCAAGTTAACTAACCATTGTTAGCATCTTCATGAGGAAAAAGAAAAGGAACGCGGATAGCAATACCAATGTTGTAACTCTGGTTTTGAGAAAAGCCAAATAAAATATATTATAAATAACATGCTTCATATCATAATAAGATATAATATTTATCCAGGAAAAGCTAACCATTCTTATTCATTTCAATTGAATTCTCTCTTATATATGGTGTCTATTTGTCAGGGTTTGTAGAGGAATTTTAGTCCAGCAATATGGCTACTCTGACAAGGGATCACATCCAAAGACCTAGGTCTGTGAGATCGGCTGGAATACAGACATGCCCTTAGTACACACCTTTGATCCCTCTGACTAGAGTTCAATTGAGTTCGGGAAGTTCCATTGAGTTCCATTCAGTTCGTGCAGTCAGTGAGGTTCAGTCCACGGAATTCAAGGGCAGCTTTTCCAAGCCGAACCATTCAGTGAGTAGCTGAGAGAAGCCAGTCTGAATAAAAGTCACTTTTACAAGGGTTACCATGGACACACAAACACTTAGCACAGTGCCTGCAACAAAAGTGTTTCTCAGGTCCCACAAATACTCCCCATTTTACAGATGATCAAATAGGCCTAGGGATGTTGAATAACTTGCCCAGTGTGACATACCCAGTAAGTATCAGCACTGGCCTTCACGCTCCCTGCCTGACAGTGTCTGGTCTGAAGCTGCCCTTCAAAAACATCAGTTCCTTGTTAATCTAAATTGTCAACTTGACAACAGCAGGCCACCTGGAGGTCAGGCGTCCAGCCGTGCCTGTTGAGGTTACCTTGATTAGGTTGAGATGAAAAGACCTATCCACAGTGGGCGCCACCATTCCCTATCCAGAGATCCCAGACTGTATATACGAGAAGGAGACAATGCTCTGAGCACCAACATTCATCTCTCTCTGCATCCTGAGTATGGCTGCAGTGTGAACAGCCAGCCTCTTACTCCTACTGCCGCACTTTCTGTGCTATGACGGACTGTATCCCTCAGGGACTACAAGCTGAAACAAGCCCCTTCTCCCTTAAGTTGCCTCTTTCAGGGAATTTCATCACAGGAATGAGAAAGGAAGACACTCCTCCCTCCTACTCAGATCTCTTCCGACCCTCAGCACACGCCTCTGCTTGCCTCCCTGGAACAAGTGTTGAAGTGTTTCTGTGTGTGTCTGTATGGGCATGAGCTCATGTCTGTCTCTCTGTCTCTCTCTGTCTCTGTCTCTCTCTCACACATACACACAAATATGACACTACCTTGCCCTCAACTGAAACAGCAGCTAAGCCACCTGCTGAGCGTTCAGAACCTTTATAGAAAACACGGGTGGATCTCATGAGCCTTGTTTGAAACTGGAGTTCAAATAAAAACCTGAGTCACTTCCTTATTTTTTCCTTAAAGAAATGGGAAAATTCCACTATGGAGCCTGACAATGACTACCTATTTCATCTAGAATTGAGCAGCATCTAGGTTGTGGGATTACAGGTAGTCACTGGAATTTTCAACAAAGTAAAGTCAAAGAACGAAGAAGCCCATGTGCTCAGGGGCAAGAATAAATCATTCGAATAGACACATGGAAGTGTTGACCATGTCTCCCCTCTCTGTATAATGTGTTTTCCAGGGACAACCTCACTCTGGGAGCCATCTGCTTCCTGAGAGTGGCCTGGAATTCTCCTAGGTCTCTCAGGATCCAGTTGAAGGTGCAGAGATGAAGTCACAGTGCGAACTCAGGAAGCACCAAGAGCCAACTCGATGCTTTTCCCAGACTCTTTTCCCCTCCCCCACCCAGTTCTTTCCTTTTAGCCCTGTAAACCTCACTATCCACAAATGGGAAGGGATTTTCAGCAAGACACTTGAAGGGCTCCCCAACAAGCACAGAGACAAGCACCTCGTGAGGATTTCTGACGGGTCGCATGGAGACTTCATGCTCAGAAATCAAAGAGTAGGTGCATGTGAATCTGAATCCTGGAACCACTGAGATCACACACAGAGAACCGGGAGAACAGAACGTGGAGGGAGATGAAAAAGATTTAAACCTGGGGTAGCCCCTATCAATGAGAGACTAGATAGATAGACATCGAGGGACCTGCCCGATGAGTTCTAGAAACCAATCTAAGTAATAAAGAAACGATACCTCTGAAGAAAAGCAAGAAAAAAATACATTCATAAGGAAAACACATAATCTGGTTTCAGGGTAGGTTGCTTTTTTTTTTTTTTAATAGTTTATTTTTGTTTACAAGAAGTCCAGATGTTTTTCCAGCTAGGGGGGCTACTCAACAGAGTTCCCACGAACAACAGAAGGTGTGAACAGCACGGGAGAGACAAGCAGAGAGAAGGATTACTGTTCCAGATAAAGGTATACTACATGTCATATCGATTTTCTTGTAACCCAACACTAATTCTTGGCAAGGCACTCTGGGAAATTCCCGACTTATGAATGTGGTTCTGGAAGGTCACGCTCAAGAGGTATAGAGAGACCGGCTACATTGCAAACAATTCCTGGATTTTCAAGCAGGAAACAGCTCTGGCACGTCCTTGTCTCCTCCTGGAACAAACACCTTTCATCGTGCGGATGGTATTTTAAGGGCTTTACCTAACATGAAAAATATTTCATTAGGAAATGGAATGAGTGTTGCCAGCAGACAACTCCAGAGAGGGAAGGGGATGCGCCAGTGGTAGGATGCTATGCTTCTTGACCCCGAGGTGAGGCATCCACTCTCTCTGTCATCTCCTACTTAGGCTGACAATTAAAAATAAGTGAAAGCGCCTCTTACCTTCCAAACCTGTTTGATATAACAAAATAAAAGAATGCCGTACTATTTGAGTTTTAGATTGACCCAGTACCCTTGGTTATTTCCAGTCAATGAAAGTAAAAGACAGAAGCTAATCCAGTTATATAAGGTAGTGGCGAAGGGTTAAGGCAAGTTCACTGACCTCAGCGGAAGAGAGGGGAGGGAGGGAGAGAGGGAAGAAGAAGGAGGAGGATGAAGTAGGAGGAGGAGAAGAGGGGGAGAGGGAAAGAGGGTGATGGAGAGAGGAAGAGAGCAGGGGAAACAGAGAGAGAGAGAGGGCAAAATGTCTGGATTATATAGGAAAGAGCTTCTGGGGGATGGGCAACCTCAGGGTTGGGGGCAGGGTAGTCCAAGTAGGGGCTGAGGGACATTGGGAGGAACTGGGGACCAGGTCCGCTTTGGTATGTAAGATATACACCTCACACCCTCGTCCCGGGGTCTGAAACTAAACCCAAACTACAACTTCTCAGCACTGGACAGCGAGCCCAGGACTTGACCCAAACTACAACTTCTCAGCACTGGACAGCGAGCCCAGGACTTGACCCAAACTACAACTTCTCAGCACTGGACAGTGAGCCCAGGACGGCAAGCACTGCCCGTGTACATGAGTATTGGTTTCCTTTTGCTTTTACAGACAAGACTGAAGCAGAGAGCAGGACCTGCCAAGGGTTCCATGGATGCCACCGATGATAAAAGTGGAAGGAGTCCAGGACCTGCCAAGGGTTCCATGGATGCCACCGATAAAGGTGGAAGGAGTCCAGGGTTCAAGTGTTTATGGGAGGTGCAAAGGCCACACTGGTAGCCCTTCCCTGTAGCCACGCCGTCCAAGTGGGGTGGCTCCTCGCCACGCTTATTGCTGTTCTTTGTCAGCTCTGGTACAGTGTAAACGTGCTCTGCCTCTCGTCTTAGTACTTAGCAGGAGGTAAATAGTCCCTAATCTGGGACGGCTGTCTCCCGGGGTCCTCTACCAACGCAGAGGTTTGGACCCGCGCTTGGAAGGGGCTGCAGTTGAGTTTAATCACTGTCTTGAGATTCTTAATAATCTTATCTTTGTTGGATTAGCTTTTGTGTATGTTTATATGTGACACACACACACACACATGCATACAGTGACTTGAGGGTAACTTCCAGGACCACTCCTCAGGAGCCATCCACCTCACTTTGGGGATTGAGTCTCCCATTGGCCTCGTGCTTACCACTTAGGCTAACTGTGAAGCCCAGGGAGCTATCCGCCTGTCTCCCCACCTCCTCACTGTGGACATTACAATCACATGTTATCAGGCTCAGTCAATAATCTTACCTTTGAATTTGTGCTTCGCTGATGATGACTAATGAGACCAAGGCACAGAGGCTTCTGTTCAGATGTAATTCTATCTCCAGGGCCAAACCAATGCTTCCTCCCCTCCCCGGGTTCTTGGCTGCTCACCCCGGTAATGGTCAGCCGTCAGGTCACTGGGGGTGGAAGCAGGAGTCTCATATGGTGGCCTGTGCCAGGGCATCTCCTCAGGAAGCATCCAGCCCAGTCTAAATAGGCTGCTCCAATAGGCCTTCAGTCAGCAGGCACTCAGACCCAATCCATGACAAAGGCAAGCCAATGGGGACACCGCACTACGACCTTGGAGGGCAGGCTTGTCCTCAGCAGGACAGCAGGCACCGTAACGTGTGTAAGTTTTAGACCCCATCCCAAACAACGCTGCTCTTTGCCACTTTGCAAATAATTCTGCAGTGAATTGCAGGTCTACAGGGGATTATGCGTCAACTTAGGAAGCTGAACTCTCAGAGACCAAAACTTTTTTTTTTTTTTTTTTGGTTTTTTTTGAGACAGGGTTTCTCAGTGTAGCCCTGGCTGTCCTGGAACTCACTTTGTAGACCAGGCTGGCCTCGAACTCAGAAATCCGCCTGCCTCTGCCTCCCAAGTGCTGGGATTAAAGGTGTGCGCCACCACCGCCCGGCTCCAAAACTTTTTTAATATCAAAGGAATAAAGCACTAAGATGCAGATGCAGAGGAATCTTGGACTGGAGAGAGTTTGTCTCCACTTGATAGTCAAAGGGGAGAGTGGATTGGAAAATGGAGTGTTTGTGTGTCGGACAGAATGGGCAACATCGGGATTTTCGGGGAAATCATCCGTGCAAGAACTGTGCCTTCAGGGAACAAAGTGGCTCTGAAGATGTTCACTGTTTAGCCAGTAAGATTTTGTAAAGACTCAGTTCAGTTGCCTTTTGGTATAGGTGTGGATTAATTTCTTCTTGTTCAAGCATGTTTGAACATTTGGGAACATTTGTCCTACTGATGTCTGAAACAACTGTAGTTGTTGTTCGCATTTTGAAATAAGCTATCTCTGTGTGACAGCCTTGGCTGTTCTAGAACTGACTTTGTAGACCAGGTTGGCGCTGAGCTCTCAGAAATTCACCTGCTTCTGTGTCCTGATTGCTGGGATTAAAGATGTGCACCATCCCTGGCTGCTCGTTCACGTGTTTTACTCTTGTATAAATATCACACATCAGAAGGTCCATCTGATCCTTTTAGGGCTCTGACCATATGCTGAAGGGGATGGAAAGTGTCCAAAAATACAGTGATGTCCCCAGAAGTAATTCCCATGGAGTACCATGTCTCTGCTTTTGCATGCTTCTTTGACCTGCTGACATTTGAACCCTGCCCATCCCCAGAGAACACTTGTACTATCACAGCAGTTTAGCTGCTGAGGCAGGTTTCACAGAGTGAAGGTTGGTTTTGTTTTTTATTTGCTCTCATAATAAAAAATCCATGGGAATCAGTCAAGGTGATTTACATACAATCACCTGGGGTTTCAGTCCTGTTTATCCTGTTTCTTTATCCCTGTGTTCTACTGGCTCAACAGCATTTGGATGGCAGGCAGAGAGAGAGAGAGAGAGAGAGAGAGAGAGAGAGAGAGAGAGAGAGAGAGAAACAGACAGACACAGACACAGACACAGACACAGACACAGACACAGACAGACAGAGAGAGAGGGAGACTGCAATGGACATGAGGAATAGAGGTCTATCAGAGTTAGAAAATAAAAATATAATTTCCACCCACATTCTGCTGTGGGCCAAAATTCCATCACACAATCCCATTCCACCACAGGGGATGTGACCAGCCCTCACAAACTTGACCTTCCTGTGAAGTCCTTTAGGAAATCCAGATTCCCACCAATGGTCTGCTGATGAGCTACTGTCTGCATCTGAACTGTTACCCTAAGCACCAGCCCTGCTCTGTAACTTTCCAAGCTGTGTGATCCTGGAGAACTCACTTCCTTTGGTGTGTTTGATCTGCTTGGGTCCCTAGAAGGAACAGGACACAGAGCCCAAGGTTGCGCTAGTATTGATTGTGGCTGCTACCTTAAAATCATATGAAGTTTCTTTTCTGCCTGTGATGGCTGGTGCTTAGATAGTATTGAATAAATATTTGCCACACAAATAAAACAAATGTGGTAGCTTAAAATGAAGATGAACTGGATTCCCACAGCAACAGGATCCTTCTGATCCAGATAACTGGACAACTGGAGTGTTAGTTGGCAAAAACGGACATTGGAGAGTTGACTGAATTGTTGGCCAAATGTTGATTGGTCCGGTAGCTCTGTAGATGGTTTGACTGAAAATTAAACCTCCACTTCACTCATTTCTCTTTTGAGTGGATCGCTTCTCTCCCTGTTAAGGTCCTTTCTGTTCATATTTGTTCATTCTCCAAAGAACGTGCCAAAGGTTTTCCAAATTCCGACCCTGCTTTTTCCTGGGTGCCATCAGCTGCCTTTGGAATGGTTGTAGCCTGCAAGTCAATACCAGCTTCAGGTACAACACACAATAAACTTCAGTTTGGCGTTAGGACAAGCCGAATGTCACATAGACTCACACATCAGTGACACAGAGGATGAGTCCTCTGAGTGGTGAGAAAGCAGGCACAGTGCCCCTTAATGTCACCTTCCTCTCCACCCCCAAGCCCAGCCCATGTGCACCGTCCCACAGAGCCGCCCCTCTGCCTCTACTCATGGCTTATTTCATTTTCCCTTTAAGGTGGTGCCACTTTCACTGGGATGGCCGAATGTTCTGTTTTAGTCATTAATAAACCTGAATCTTCATCAAGGATAAGAACAGATAGAGTAGTTCCTGGGACTGAGAGTCTGGGAAAGGTCCTTAATCTCTAGTGTGTCCCAGTTCCTCCTGAGTTCTGTATCATCTGTTCAAGTCCACAGACTCCGGGCCTCTGTGTTGATACTTGTGAGCATCTATCTGCCTGTTCTCATTACCCCAGACTCCCAAAGATGTGTCACAGCCAGCGGCGCACGTATCCGAGCTCACGTCTACATGATGTTGTTTTGGGGTGCAGGGTGGGGGCGGTTAGGCGTCTCTGCTGATAGAGAATACAAGTGCCTCCTTAATCGGTGCCTTTGTTCTGCTTGATTCTACAGTACCATGAGTTTGCTTTTGCATAAGGGATCAAGTGGGCTTTCCTTTGTGTGTGTGATAATGGTCACTTAGGAAAGATTCAACAACTATTTTCCAGATAAATAAAGTCAACAATGCAGATTAAACTTTTTACTAACACAATGACTACCCACAGAGAGCTCTGTGGAATTAAACCAGTTTAAGGAGGTGAAGTCATCAGTACCTAAGACCCCCCCCCCCACACACACACACACACCTCACCCAGTCCATACTGTGGCGAGGAGTCTGAGAAATTCTGAACCCTGTTAAACATGGAAGCCAGGTGCTATCCAGAGCGCAATGAGTGTAAGTCCTACACAGGAGCCTAAAGAATGGCTACCCATCCCCCAAGCGTGGATTTTCCCCATTCAATACTCCTGCTTGCCTTTCTACTCCATTTTATGCTCTATTTAATGTATCTGTCATAAGCATTATATTAATGTAGTTACATTACATTATTGTTACCTAAGCTAATTAGAGAGTGTCAGCTCCGAACACAAGAGTACAAAGAAAAGACTTCAGACATCCAGATCTTACTTTACCCACAAGATAAATGAAGTCTGTTCATAAAGAATTCTGCTTGGGTTTCTCAGTCACATCCAGTTTCAACCTTTACTGGTATTGTGTAAAACTGGCAGGAAGACATCAGATTTCACACCCCGGGGTCCCTTGCAAATGACAGTAATAGAAATAGTAATTATCTGGGCAGCAGAGCAACCCTGTACCGGCTTGGTCATCACCACAGCTCAGGGTGATTGGCCAGCTTATTATTAATCACATTTTGCAGAAGAGAACACTGAGAAATTATGCAATTGCCCAAGGCCATCTATTTATTATGTGGCATCAATGGAGTCATGACCCAGGCCATTGTCTACAAGCCTTTGTGCCTCTGTGCTCCCTGCTTATAGACATCTTGACTCTATTAAATTGTATTGCTTTATTCTCCTGTTTGGTAAGGGAGAACATTTTAGACAAACATCTTGATATAGTATTCTTTCAGAGTTTATTCGAATGAGGTGGTTTGTCGTCAGTTAACACCTTAGATTGGCCTTAAGGAAGGAAAAGGGAGGACAGCAAAGGTTTTCAGAAAGGACAGGAAGGTTAGATTGTGTCATTCTGCAGTATAAACTGTTTGCAGTCAAGGCAAGCTGTCGGAGCAGCCGTATCGCCCCTCCCTCATGCACCAGCTATTTCTAGACTCCAGGCAGGGGGCATCAGTTGCTGGCTCTTGATTTTGTCATAAGCAATCAGAAATCAACAGATGGGGACTATCCAGGAGGCCTGGGCGGCAGCATATTTTCAGGGCCAGGCAAAGACCTGATTGTAGAAGAGAGGCAGGAATAATGTTTTCAGGCAACAGCACAGCAAAATGTTTGAAATCAAAGCTAGGTCTAAGGACAGGCTTGCAGGACGGGACAGCTGGTCAGAGAGAAAAAGGGCTGGAGACCAGATCTTTGTGCATGTGATAGTGATATTATATAGTGATATTATATCATAACATATAAACACCTTTGTCTAAAGATGTTTATATGTTATTAGAGCCAATATAGCAGTGCTGATGGGTGTCCTAGCCAGGACTGCAAGATACTTTATGGTCTAGGACATAACTGATACAGTTTGTAAGAGAGGTGCGGATTGAGGGCCTTGTAAGAAAGGAGGGAGGGAGGGATGTAGGGAGGAGGGGGGCATGGAGGGAGGCAGAGAGGAGTGAAGGAGAAAAGGAGGGAGGGGGAAGGGAGTGAGGGAGGGCGAGAGAGAGGCAAGTATATTTGGGGAATGGGATGTAAATGACAGAAATAACAAAACCCTAACATCCAAAATGTTCAAGATGTGAAGTAACCACCTGTGTGGAGAACCATCTCGGCCAGATTATCATTAACACTCTGGTGATGAGGGTAAAGACAGGTACAGAAGAGAAGACAAGAAAGGAGATCGGGGCAAAGATTCAGTACAAACGGGCTCATTGAACAACGCCTTATATAATACATTAAGTCAAAGAAACAACTAAAAAAAACAAACAAACAAAAACGAATCTTCCCTTTGGCCACACCTCTTCAGCCATGTCACTATTATGAAGAAAGAATGACAACACAGATTTCCCATCTATTTAATTTTAAGGCATCTGTCTTAGTCAGGGTTTCTATTCCTGCACAAACATCGTGACTAAGAAGCAAGTTGGGTAGGAAAGGGTTTATTCAGCTTACACTTCCACATTGCTGTTCATCACCAAAGGAAGTCAGGACTGGAACTCAAGCAGGGCAGGAAGCAGGAGCTGATGCAGAGGCCATGGAGGGATGCTACTTACTGGCTTGCTTCCCCTAGCTTGCTCAGCCTGCTCTCTTATAGAACCCAGGACTACCATCCCAGAAATGGCACCACCCACCATGGGCTCTTCTACCCTTGATCACTAATTGAGAAAATACCTTACAGCTGGATCTCATGGAGCCATTTCCCCAACTGAAGTTCCTTTCTCTGTGATAACTCCAGAGTTTGTGTCAAGTTGACACACAAAACTGGACAGTACAGCATCTTCTATTGGCGGCAACACAAAATTACTATGTTACATTACATTTCTCTCTTTTTCTTTCCTGGTGGTGTAATCTAGATGGTAGACACGTAGGTTAACACACACACACACACACACACCTTTCCCTACAGGCTCGGTAGCTCTCCAGCACTGCTCTGGAAGAAAGGTCAGACGGAGCATTTGTGCAAGGCAACCTCTTGGATTGGAATATGGTCCCTCCTGCGACTGTTCTGCCCCGCAGCGCATTTAGAAGAAAGTAGGTCCCACTTCGTTCCTTCCCAATTCTCATTCCCATCAGTCAAGCACAGAGCTCTGGAAGATTAGATTATTTGAAATGATTTGAATGTCACGGCCAAAGCTCTGTGCTATTTTTTTCCTGGGCCAAATGGCTCGGGTTCATTCAGATTAAAGGACTCCCATTAGTGGCTAAGTAAAGTCTCCTGTCCTTGACCATGTAATGAAAACAAAGGAGGCGGCCAAGGGCCTGCACTGTGATCTGAGGGACGTATATAAATGTCGATAGAGATCCCAAGGTTATATTTCTAGTTCTGAAGGGTAATTTCCGGCGAGATATCACTTTGCATATATAGCCCAGAGGCTTCCGTTAAATTCCCATGAGTCCACAATTTGGCCAAATAAATGCTGGAAGAAATGATTACCATTGTGACAGCGATGTCACCTGAAGAGGCAGTGATCACTCTGGTGGGGTCTTAGGGTAAAGAAAGGATGATTAAGCGGACATTGTGAGTATTAGGACTGGGTGACCAGGTCTCCTGCTTGAGCCTACTCTGGCTTTCCTCTAGCCAAACCCTTCTCCAGAGATTGAGAAGGCAGCAAACAAAGGTGGTCTTCCTACCGGAAGTCAAGCCCTGTCCTCTGGACCATCAACAAATGGTCTCAGCGCTAGTGTCAGGCCCAGCTTGATCCTGTTTGGTATTTATTTCCAAAGGAAGTCATGTACACCGTAGTCCTGAGGGCTGGCTGCAGGACAGACCTTGTGGGTCGGAGTCCTTGTGCTCTCTCACGTCTTTCCTGAAGTGAAAGGAAGACATCTTGGTAGAAGGGAAAGATAGTTGAGATGAGGGCCTAAGATTTCCAGTTCACACTTTACCCTGTCCTCTGAAAATAACAGGAATGGGCTTGCAAGAGCAAAAGGAAGTAAGTTAGTTGGACCACCTCAAAATTTGTAGAATGATTGATTTAATATTATCTGTGTGTCAGAGGACACTAGCCCGCTGGTGATCGGGCTTTGACTCTGTTCTTCTTTCTTTCTTTCCCTTCAGAGATAGAGATGAGAGGCAGAGGACGGGGCAGGTAGGATGCTTCATGCTTCCTGAGGTCTGGGTAGAAGCTGGATCACAGTACAATCAGTTGCTCATTTTGTTTCAACTGGTGGCAAAAGATAAGGACACAGTCAAGCAGGCGAGCTGAGTAAGCCTGCAAGGGATGGTTCTACGTTTCATGTGCATCTGAAATCAGTTTTCAGGCCGCACACATGCGTGTGGGTTCTTTACATTGAGAAGGGAATTCCACCGCTATGATTCTGAAATGACTCCCTAACTTGGCATTCACATCTGCATGCACCCTCTCTCAAAACTCTCTCTAGGCAATCCCATGGGCAGATGGCTTCTTGTTCTTATTAATGTTGTTTACACATCTTTAATTTTTTCACATTTTTGTGTGTACGTGTGCATGTGAGTGTGTGCACATGTGTGTGTACATGCATGTGTGCACATGTATGTGTTCATGTGTGTTTGTGCATGCATGTGTGTGTGTGTGTGTGTGTGTGTGTGTGTGTGCATGGTTCATGTGAATGCACATGTGCCATGATGCACATGTGGAAGTCAGCAGACAGCTTTTTGGAATAAGTTCTCCTCCCCTACCATGTGAATTCTCAGGATTGGAACTCAAGTCTTCTTAAAGGTTGGTGGCAAGCTCCTTTAACCTTTAGCTCTCTCACCAAGCATGCTTCTCTTCTTGCTATTACTAACTCCTACTTCCAAATCTGGCCTCTGTAGGGGGTCTCATAGTTGGCAGCTCAGTGATGCTGGACAGCCACCAAAGAGAAGATAGATAAACACCCTTCGGGAAGAGGTGTAAAGAGTGGAGACGTCCAGTGACCAAAGCAGGAGGCAACTTCTGATCACGAACCTAAACATTAGATACAACGGTGATGGTGTCCCGGCAGCTCTAGAGAACAGAAAGTAACAAATGCTTACAAAAATACCACTTTATTACTGCTTAACCATAATAGGTAAGTGCCAGAAAATGAAATATGAATTGTTGCAGACTCTTCCATAAGTATATTGGAGGATGGGATGGGAGTAAAAACACACACCGCCTCCTCTAACGTTGGTAGACAATAGCATGTGCACGCTATGGCAGAGAGTGGATACAGGAAAGACTGAGCAGTGAACACAGCTGGAGGCGGTTGTCTGCGAAGGATGGAAAGTATGTCTGAGAAAACTCTAGCCAGCCCTGAAACCATGTGCATGCGGTGTTCTAATCAGCATTCTTCTACACGGACCCTTGTCTGAGTGTATCCAAGTCAGTTCCCTGGGGACTAACTTCATGCTCCCTGTCTGCAAGCAAACAATCACGGCATAGTCCTCATTACACAGCCTGCAATTTGGAGCCCTTTATCCCCTGTAATCCAAAAGCACTGTATCTAGGGCAGCGAATTCCCCCCCCCCCCCAGGCTAGGACGACTAGGAAGGACGGATTTTCAGTGTTTCTGGCTTCCTGCACACAAAGACTGAGGTAGCGCCGACAGTATCGCTGAAGGTGGATCTTGTGCATGAGACGCTGTGCAGTAAGAGAAGAGCATTTCCAATAAGAGGCTCTTCCATTGCTGCCATGACCATAAAATGTGTGTTCTAAGTGAAAAACGGAAATCCAAAGCCATGGAATGTTAAGCCGTTCCTGCAGCCTCAGGGGGGGGGGGGGGATTGTGATTATTCACTTCTCACTTAAATCCATGTGTACGTCTGTGCTGTTTATGTGCACATACCTGGCTCCCCATAGGTAAGGGAAGGTTTTCATTTCCCTCTCTGCTTTAGCCCTTAGTTACATACCAGCTGCCTCACCTGAAATGTGAGGACCAGGGAGAGGCTGCACTAATCCAAAGCACAAAAGCCCAGAACCGGGTAATTCTCGGAAGAGAGAAGTTATTTTAATCCAGGTGAAAACAGAGAGCTGCCCAGTGGGGCAGGAGGGTCAGCTGCTAACCACTGCCCCACCCCCAGGCCAGGAGAACCCAGTTCCGTTTGTCCTGGCCAACAGAAACCCTCGGTAGCCTTGACTTCAGCCAGGTTGCTTATGCTGGCCCTAAAACCAGTCTCTGGGTGGGGCTGGAAATGCACCTGGAGAGAGCACAGCCAAGTGCCAGGGATTTAACCACCCCACCCCTGTACCCCTCCCCAGCCCCACCAAACAGCCTCCGCTAGACCTGCAGAACCTTGGCTCCGCTTCCTTCTCTTTCCACTCTCCCAGCCTTTCCCCAGGGACAAATGGGAAAAGAAGATAGAGTGGTGTTTGCCTAAGTCAACATTGTCAGTTGGATGCTGCTGGGGTGACACTGCCTGTAATCCTGTCACCAGAGAACTGTGCAGTGCAGATGTGTCTCTGCACTCGTGACAGGACAGCCCATCCCCAACTAGTCACTGCTGGTCCTGCTGTGACAGTGGCATGGCTGTTCCTTAATGAACGTTAAAGTCACTTAAGCTTTTTAAACCTCCGTGGCTCCTTATTAAAACTAAGGAGACTAAGATGGATCGCTATGAAATTTGAGTCCAGCCTGGTCTACAGGGTGAGTTAGGACTACATAGAGAGACCCTCTCTCAACCTACCCACCTCCCCCCCACAAAACCTAAGGAGACTAAACTGTGGTTTGTTAAGAGTGATGATGTTCATTTTTAAATATTTAAATTTTTTGAATTTTAGCCAAGTCCTAGTAAAGCACAAAATATGGCTACGGTTCATTTGATTATAGCCATCACCATTAAGGGACGTTGTCAAGCTTTAGTATTAACTTTGGAACCTAAAGATTGCTAAGTGTTTCAAGCACTGTCTTAGTCAGGGTTTCTATTCCTGCACAAACATCATGACCAAGAAGCAAGTTGGGGAGGAAAGGGTTTATCGGCTTACACTTCCATACAGCTGTTCATCACCAAGGAAGTCAGGACTGGAACTCAAGCAGGTCAGGAAGCAGGAGCTGATGCAGAAGCCATGGAGGGATGTTACTTACTGGCTTGCTCAGCCTGCTCTCTTATAGAACCCAAGACTGCCAGCCAAGAGATGGTCCCACCCACAAGGCGCCCTTGATTACTAATTGAGAAAATGCCTTACAGCTAGATCTCATGGTGGCATTTCCCCAACTGAAGCTCCTTTCTCTGTGATAACTCCAGCTGTGTCAAGTTGACACAAACCTAGCCAGTACAATTGACCCCTTGTCAACTTGACACACAAATACATCACTAGTAAGCCTCAATCCTTAGTTCTTACTCATCCCCAAGATCTTAAATAACTTAAAAGTCCCACAGTCTTTACATACTAAAAGTTCAATCCTTTTAAAATATCCAGTATCTTTTAAAATTCAAAGTACTTTAAAATTCAAAGTCTCTTAACTGTGGGCTTCATTTAAAAACTTCCTTCAAGAGGGAAAAATATCAGGGCAGTCACAATCAAAAGCAAAAATCAATCTCCAACCTTACAATGTCTGGGATCCAACTCACGATCCTCTGGGCTCCTCCAAGGGCTTGAGTCACTTCTCCAGCCATGCCCTTTGTAGCACACACGTTGTTCTCTAGGCTCCAGATGCCTGTACTCCATGGCTGCTGCTGTTCTTGGTGGTCATCTCATGGTAATGGCATCTCCAAAATGCTTCTGTAATTAGGCTTCAACACTAGCCTCTCATAGACTCTCTTCATGGTGCCGAGCCTCAACTCCTTTACATGACCCCTTCAGTCCTGGGCCATCAATTGCAACTGAGGCTGCACCTTCACCAATGGCCTTCCATGGCCTCCCACAGTGCTTCTGTGGCCTCAGCTGCTCTGCATGACTCCTTCATGCCCCTAAAACCAGTACCACCTAGGTAACTCTTACACATTACCAAGTCCAGTCACAGCACAAGGTACAACCATGGCTATCTCTGGAACAGCTTCCTTGTGCTTTCAGAAAACATTTCCCAGAAGATGTCACCTCAGTGATGCTGGTCTCTTCTTAATCACTGCTAATTTCTTAGCTCCAGCTAACCAGCATCAATAGTCCCAGAAATGCCAAGTTTTTGCTTTAGTAGTTCTGGTATCTTGTTAATCACAGCTGATTCTTCAGCCCCAGCTAACCAGAACCACAGAATCTTCACAAAGTAACAATGGCCCTGAAAAGAGTCTTTAATTTTCCCTCTGAAATTTCATAAGCCAGGCCTCCATCTTCTACACTGTTCTCAACATTATCTTCCAATCTCTTACACAACATCTGACAAAGCTCTTAACACAGAATGGATCTTCTAGCCCAAAGTTCCAAAGTCCTTCCACAGTCCTCCCCATAACATGGTCAGGTTGTCACAGGAATACCCCACTATGCTGGTACCAATTTGTCTTAGTCAGGGTTTCTATTCCTGCACAAACATCATGACCAAGAAGCAAGTTGGGGAGGAAAGGGTTTATTCGGCTTACACTTCCATACAGCTGTTCATCACCAAGGAAGTTAGGACTGGAACTCGAGCAGGTCAGGAAGCAGGAGCTGATGCAGAAGCCATGGAGGGATGTTACTTACTGGCTTGCTCAGCCTGCTTTCTTATAGAACCCAAGACTGCCAGCCCAGAGATGGTCCCACCCACAAGGGGCCCTTGATCACTAATTGAGAAAATGCCTCACAGCTAGATCTCATGGAGGCATTTCCCCAACTGAAGCTCCTTTCTCTGTGATAACTTCAGCTGTGTCAAGTTGACACAAACCTAGCCAGTACAAGCACTTACTTAATAGGCACTTAATATTGAGAGTTAACTCATTTTGCGTTGGTTGTAAAACTCACACTGTCTCTTTTCATAAGAAAAAAGAAGCATCAGGACATTATAACTGGCTCAAAGTCACACAGTTAGTGAGAGGCAGAAGGGAGAGCTCCCACGTCTCCGTGTTTATCCAGAGTGCACAGAGAAACATCCAGCTTTCACTCTGACTACCATTCTTAGTTTGTAATTGTCTGGGTACTTCCACATAGGTATCCCTTAATCTTCTGTATGCCCATACTGACTTGTCAACTGAAAGCTTGTGTGCATAACCAAAGTATGGGGGGCTGGGCCTTATAGCTACTTCTGGATGTGCTAAATACAGCTGAGCCAAGGTTCTGAGGACCTAGCTGAAAGGCCGCCTTGGTGGGGCTGGGGAGGGGTAGAGGGGTGGTTGGTAAAACTCTGGCATGTGGCTGTGCTCTCTCCAGGTGAGTTTCTATCCCCACCCAGGTGAGGGAAATAGCAAATGTGTGGCGAGAAAACCCCTTGAAGCAGGTGACTGACAAGGCGTGAGGGGCCGAGACAGCTTGGGTGTTTGGGGTTACTGGTAAGTGACCACTCTGAACATACAGGTTTGAATATGGAGTTTTTTCGAAGACACATCACAGGCCAAGGATGGATGTGGGCCAAAGAGGTCACAGCTGTGTGGGAGAAAAGGCACAGGGGTGGGTTTAGATGGTCCCAGGTCTTACCAGCTGTGCAACCCTGGGCAAGCTGTTCACCTCGATGATCCTGCATCTGCGTCTTGGATTAGGGATGCTCAGACACCTTATAGGAGTGCAGTAAAGGGGCTAGGAAGGATGACAGGGCAAAGTCTTGTCCTCAAAGTGGATCCAGAGCTGGGTAGCATCTGGGAGCCTGTTAGAGAGGTCTTCTTAGGTAAAGTAGCCCTATCAGCATCGCACTAAGCTCTGAGGAGCCCCATTGAATGAATGGAGCCTGTTATAGCTGGAGGCTCCATTTCCTTTTCATACCCTGCTAAAGTAGCATAGCTTTAGGTCTTGATAAGCTGACTAGAGTGGGAACCATATGCCAACGATCTGAGTGGATTAAGGCTAGAGAGCAGTTCCTTTTGCTCAGTAAAGGACTGACAAGGTGTTGAGAGGCATTGTCTTATAAAATCAGGAAAACTAATAAAATGCAAAGCCACATGTAAAGGAAAAAACACAACTATCTGGTCCTGAGAGAGGTTGCTAAAGCTGGCTCTGAATGAGAGGATGAGCCAGAGTGAATCTGGAGTCTTTCCTGCTCAGGGTGCCTGAGAGCAACTGCTAAAGAAAGCAACTCAGGAGGAAGGGCTCGCCAGCCTCCATCGTCTTGTGAAATTCCTACTAGGTAGGAAAGAAACAGAATAGGTACTTCATAGATAGCGATTAAACTGAGCATACTAGCATACACAGACACATAAGCACTTGCACACATACACCACAGAGACACACACTCCTAGACACATATACTACATGTATACATGTCTGCATGCACACACAACATGCACAAACACACACATACATGCCACACACATACATACACACATGCACACATACACATACACATACCCATATTCACACTCATTCACGCACACACACACACACACACACACACACACACACACTTCCTTCTTTTCCATGTGATTTTTGTTGTCTCTATTTTCCACGACCTTGGTCATGTTTTGATAAATTGTCGTTGTGTCATAACAGAAATGGAGTGATTCCATTTGTCAATTGCTATTTGCCAAAAACATTATTTGCATTTCAAAAGTACTTTAAGTAGAGGTGCTAAATTTGATTGATGTTACAATCAGTTCCCAAAGTCTATGACTAAGACAAGAACAAAACCAACAAAAACAAAAAACCTGAAATGTGTGCATGTGACATTAGTGCCCAGATTTAAATCACTGCACATTGTTCTGGAACTCCGAAGGCCAGAGACCTGTGCAGTGCAGCCAACAGAGAGAAAACCTTGCAGTTGGAGAGCGTCTCCGTAGGAGGACAGTCCTGTAGGAGCGTCTCCGTGGGAGGACAGTCCTGTAGGGTCTATGTGCTCCTCGGGAATCAATCACTGCATTTTCTATTTCAATTTTGCATAGGCACAAAAGCAAAAACTAAGCGAGCATTTCAAAAGAGCACCATCCCCTTCCCCCTGAGAAGTTGCAGTCTAATTGCCAAATCTGGACCTTCCCAGCCCAGGAACACTGGAGCTGAGGCAGAACCATGTGTGTCTCGGGATTCGTTCATATTTCTCAAAGGTGCCAAGGGAAAGGCTTTTCTTCTACCTCAGCGATAAGGTTACAGAAGACACTGTTTGAAAACAAGGGGAAAATATGGCAGGAGGTTCCAACCTTCTCATGTTTAAGCATTTACATTGTGCTCTATAGTAAACCTAGGATTTAAACACAACTGTCAATGGGTGAGTCCCCAGGGCCCCTTCCTATGAAAGACCAATGAGCTCATCCCGCTGGAAGCAAGGAAAGATGCATCCACTTGGCTCTAGAACAAGAAGCAGCTTCGCAGAGGGAGACATGCATAACACTGAATACTGCAGCTTTCAGATTGACCCGGGCTCCTTGAATATACTTGGGAGACAAGGCTGCCAAAAGCAGTTTTCCTCAGGCCAGGTCTTGTGGGGATGAGGCACTGACGTCATCAGCTCACTGGTAGTGATGGGAGGGGCATGGAGAGTGTCCACACACCGGCCTGACAAAGGATGCTGAAGCCGACCTCCTGGGGCTGGTTGAGAGCAGTATTATAAGCATCTATCCGTGGCATCTTTGGTAGGTATCAGTGAATGAACCACTAGCTTTGGCAATGATAGTGACACATCACACCACAGCTAAGGACAGACTATGACGTACCAACAATAGTACCTGGGAATTCTCAGAACCACTGGGGACAGGACTGGGCTGAGATTCCTAAGCAGGCCACATCAAAGTCACATTGGAATCTTACAATATTGTGACGGCATGTGTGACCTTTTTGCTTCTTTCCCCCAAACCCCAGTTTAGCAGGACACAGAAAACAACGGATGAGTAGAAACATTTAAGTTTATGGGAACATGAGCTGTTACATAACCTCTGCACTTAAAGATCACCCAGACAGGAGAGTTTATGACTCAAACCACCACTAGGGTCAGCAGTACCTATCTCAGACTCATCAGCTAAGAATTAAGCCACCCATGGCCTTAGCCCATCAGTTCTCAACCTGTAGGTCAAGAGGCCTTTGGGGTCGTAACTCACATATCTCCTGCATATCAGATGTTTACATGCTGATTCATAACGGTTTCAGAACTGCAGCTATAAACTAGGAACAAAATGATTTTATGGGTGGGGATCACCACAACATGAGGAACTGTATTAAAGGGTCGCAGGGTTAGGAAGGTTGAGAACCACTGCCTTAGCCAAACCTCTACAGAACCATGTGCCTCATTTGTTATCTATGCCGTGTACAGCGTCAGACAGGATACTTGCCTGGTTACCTTCCCCACTGCTGTGACAGAGTACCTGAGGAAAACAACCTGAGAAAGGAGGGGCCACACAGTTCATCAAGTCGGGGAAACCATGGCAACAGGAGCTTGAGGCATCTGGTCATATTGCCTCCACTTCTTTCCATGCAGCACAGGACTAGCCTAGGGAATGGTGCCGCCAACTGTGGGTTGGATCTTCTTACCTCAGCTAACCTTATTTAACTAATATGTTTCGGGCAAGCCCAGAAACAATAGGTACTTCTAGATTCTGTCAAATTGATAATATTAACCATCATACCAAACCCTGTCTTATATAAAAAATAGAAACATTACTAATTTCTACCTCTCAAAGCATGAAATTAAGAGTCTGTCCTAAAGATGCCGATACTTCCCGCAACCCTCTCTTCTTAGAGAATCTGTCTACTACTTACCCCCGGCTCGAATGGGGCAGTCTTACAGATCATGTGACCCTTTTAGGTGGCCAGAGCTGATTAAACCCCAAATGAGCAGCCGGGCCACCGGTGGTCAGATTTGCTTTCGTAGAATTTAAACCCTGAAAGACACTTGGCCTTGGAGAACCGATCTGGAAATGAACGGAACCTTGGGGTCCAGGCAACATTTTAGTGTAGCCATGATGGATAAAAGCGTTAGGCAGAGAAACTGGGTCTGAGCAAAGGGTAAACTGGCCAGGTAAAAAGCAGAGGACAAGTTGCCTTGTAGCCCCTGAGGAGAGACGGGAAGATGGGAGTGAGCCCCTAGTGACTGCTTACTCCATGTGAAGCTGAGCTATACATGCTTACTCCACGTGAAGCTGAGCTATACATGCTTACTCCACGTGAAGCTGAGCTATACATGCTTACTCCATGTGAAGCTGAGCTATACATTCTACATCCAGTGTGGGCTTCTTTCACGTGTAAACATGTGAAAGGAATTATTTAGATTATTTAGGATAGGTGTTTGCTCCTTGAAGAAAAACAGAAAGAAAACTGTAAAGCAGAAAAACATCATGCAAGCAAAGCAATAGCTTCATCCAGTTTTTCACCTTGAACCTAATGATTGGGAGGAGGAATGGGTAAGCAACCTGACCTTTGGGGCAGGAGCAACTTCCCGAACCTTCCATACCCTGCAGAGCGGTAAACACTGAGAAAAGAGGTCTCGGGAACTAGCAGCAGCCAGTCACACATCCTGTGTGGAAAAAACGGTCAGCCCCGATAAAGGCTTGCATTCAGCCTGAGTCTTTGGCTGGGTGCCAAGATCTAAATTCAATCTGGCTAAACAGCAAAACAGCAATGGTGTGTGTAGTCCATCTCACTGCGAAGTCTCGGGGGCATATCTAGCTTAGACATCTGTCTTTCTCCTAACTCTG
Organism: Mus minutoides; assembly: GCA_902729485.2. NCBI lineage: Eukaryota > Metazoa > Chordata > Mammalia > Rodentia > Muridae > Mus > Mus minutoides. The sequence continues at coordinate 17,508 of LR751508.1, read as the reverse complement.
CCTCTCGGATGGCCTCATTCTACAGCAAGCGAGTCGTCCACACCACAGTAAGATCCCAGCAACGTAATCCCTTCAGAGCAGGGTGCCTTTGTTTATGGTCTCGAGCATGGGGACAGTTCTGATTGGCCTAACTTGAGTCTTATGATGCTTGCACCTGAGCTAATCTTAGTTGCCAAGGGAATACGGGCTCTTCCTGGCTTGGGTGGGTGATGATGTCTGTAGTGAGTGCATAGGATTCGCTTCAGAAGTTCACAGAGATGAGGAGCCAAGGTCGTTCTGGAGGAGAGAAGCAGGGTGCCATGGTGAGGGGCTTTTGCAGTCCCTCTGAGGCCTCCTTACTATGAGCACTTAGGAACAAACGAACATTCTGCAGCAGGACAGAGATCTTTACTTTAAACTGAGAAGGCTAACCAAAAGCCTCACGCACCCACCTTGCTTCACAGAACCTTTGATCAAGCCTCTCCTACCTGTGAGTGAGTCACTCTCCCCAGGCGGGGCTCAACACCCCACATCTCACGCCAGCTCCCTGAGTCACCCGCACTCCACCCAGTACAGTGGGGTTTTCTCACAGTTTCCTGGGATCTTCTGGGACAGGCGGAGGGTTTTGGAGGTACTGGGGAAAAGGTGCAGTGTCTTTAGAAGCAAGAGACCCTCTCCTGGACCGAGACGAACAGAAGACCTGAGCAGGGTGGGTAAGGAGAAAATGGGGTTTTCAGTCTCTGCTGCACTTAAAATCTGTTTGTTTTCGGTGACCTGGGTCAAAGCCAGAGTTCTGTACACCCTGAGCATAACCTCTACTACTGCTCAGCCTTTCAAATCAGTCTTTATTGTAACAAGCAGATTTATGTGGAACTTCCTTCCCCTGCACCCCTGACTCCAGTGTTTAAAACATAAGCAAACACCTTTATCATCTTGTACCTGACAGCTCAGAAGTTTCTTCCTGCTTGAAGTCTCTCCTCTCCCATCTTCCATCTTTTGCCTATCCTTAAGAGGTAGTATTTATTCACACACACACCTGCCACACACCCCAGCTCTCACACAGCATAAAGGCCAGTGCTAGGGTGTCAAGGCGTTCTGTGTGGCTGTCTGGATATTTCACAGTGCCCTAGAAGGGTCAGTCATGACCTGAAGCTTAGCAATTCCCTAGCACCTCATACAGAGCCCGGCGTACAGAGCCCTGCATACAGAACCCAGCATACAGAGCCCGGCATACAGAGCCCTGCATACAGAGCCCGGCATACAGAGCCCGGCATACAGAGCCCGGCATACAGAGCCCGGCATACAGAGCCTGGCATACAGAGCCCTGCATACAGAGCCCGGCATACAGAGCCCTGCATAAGTATAGGGGAGCAGACAAGCCTGCAGAGCCGGGGAGGCAAACTGTGTGCAGTTGGGTCTCTACCTTCATTGAGGTGTTTCATTAATTTCTTCTTTCACTTCTAGGAGATGCTAAGAGCAAGCAGACTCCTTTCCTTTTCAGGACCATCTTGAGTGGCTTCTCTGCCATACACAGTTCCAGATACTGCTCTGGAAGCCCCAAAACGTCTACACTCAACAGGAACTGTTTCTGGGTAACTGTGGAGGATGGCAGGCCCGAGAACCGACTGATAGCGTCAGTGGGAACACCACAGCAGCGTGATTACTGACGGAGGCATTCAGTGTTGGAACACAATAGGAAACATTCACTAAGGGTTTCGGGACCAATGTGCAATCGATTTGAATGCTGATGCAGTCGCCCTGTACAGAATAAATATAAATGACGATAATAATAAACTGTCAGTGCTCTGCAATCTCGTGACAGACAATAGGGTGTTGGATTTTCCATAGTTTTTATTGGAAGCTTTTAAGAGGTATTTTTGTTTTTAATATGCCTTGAGAGAGAGAAAATATTGACCTCTTAATATAAGCAGTAATAATATAACAATATTTTTATTCCAAATATTAGCAATTAAAAGCAATCCCAGGGAAGGACGGGAAGGAACTTCAGTGTGTGTGGGTACTCTGTCTTTACTTATGGCCCATGCGTAAGAGGACAGTGTTTCAGTTTATACATTTCTCAATAAATGTTGGTTGATCATTATTATGGTCTAGGAAACATGGGCTCTAGCTGTAAAAGAAAGCTCATGGACATGTAAGTAGCCTCTTCTTAACAAAACCAACCAAATCCCATCTTAAAAGGGGAGACACCCCCACACACACCCGTGCCTTATTTACTTCTTCTAGCTAGTATCACACCAGAGACTCAAACTCACACAATCCTTCCTCTTTACAGTGAAGTTCTGCATAGATATCCATTTTATCTCTGGTTCACAACAACCATAAGTGGCAGAGAAGAATATTATCTGACCGATTTTGCCTCAAGGAAGTGGAAAGCGCAGGAAGCAAGTGACTTATCCAGGATGAAACTAGTAATAATTTGTTGAGCCAGGACTAGCACCAAGTCGCCTTACTCTGAGCTTCAGTCGGCCTCCCGGTCATTTTGCATTTAAACAGAGGATCAGCTGGGTGTCACTGTCACTTAAAGCTGGCTAGAGAGGTCAACTCTGGTCAAGGCATGTTATCAAGAATCTTTCTAAAATATGACCTCATTTTATATTTATGCGGAGCCATAAAGAAGTTGAAGACTTGAGACTGTGATCCTTGGCAGCTATCCCTTCCTCCAATTGTATGTCATAAGAACTGACAGAGACTCTTCCGTTCATGGAAGCCAGCCAAGAAGAGATGGGCACGTCTAAGCAACAGCGTTGGTAAACTGGAAGTCTCCGAAGCCGAGTTTCTACAGGCTTTAAACAGCATCTCATCAAAAATGCACTGGACTCTAAATCCTTGGGTGCTTCTTAAGAGCTCAACTGGCTCTTTAGAATCAGGCACAGAAATCAATGATGCATGCCCTGGAAGACTTCTAGCTTTGCCAAGTGAAGATTTCACTAGAGCGTTCCTCTGAGTGGGTCTGATAGTTAGCATTCCTGAGTGAGCTGTTAAGCTCCGGTGCAGTATAAATAGAAGGAACTTAGTGGCTGGTGACAGGAGACTCATCTCTTCTCCGTCCCTCCGTATCCCTCCCCCCAACTCTACATCATAACTTAATGGCCTCTGATCAGTTTACAGGTCCCAAAGAAATATCCCTTACTCGAGCCATTAGCGTGTTAGTGGTTTATTTGGTGGGTCAATATCTAAGTTGGTGGTCTCTCATAAATCCTAAAGAGCTGTGGAGACAGAAGAGAATCTCCAGGGTAAGTGATATAAGAGAGTGAACGGGGATGACATTTAGCATCAGAGGGACCGGCTCATTTCTTGTGCCCGGAGAGATAGGAGAGGGAAGGCTTCTCCTTCTTTTCAAGTTGCAGGGCTGTGAGATCACACAAGAGGACTGGAAAGTGCTAACGGAATTGCTGATTTTGCTTTTCTTTTGAAGTTCACTAGACTCATGACTTGCTATCCCCTGAGATTCTATCCTAAAGCTGAAAAGTCAAAAATTCTGTGGGAGCAAGGCATCATGGCTCAAGCTTATACTATCAGAACTTGGGTGCCCGAGGCAGAAGGATCACTCAAATTTCAGGCTAGGTTAGACTATCGAGTGAGATTCTGTTTTAAAAAGAGAGCTGGATGGATGGCTCAGTGGTTAAGAGCACTGACTGGTCTTCCAAAGGACCTGGGTTCAATTCCCAGCACTCATGCATCAGCTAACAACTCCAGTTGCAGGGGAAACTGTGATACCTTCATCTGCTCTGCAGAATTCTGCACACACATGGGGCACAGAAATTCACGCAATTATACCCGCTCACACACAGGAAAATAAAAGAGAAATAAATAATTTTACAAGGTAAGGGCTGGTGAGATGGCTCAGCAGTTAAGAGCACTGACTGCTCTTCCAAAGGTCCTGAGTTCAAATCCCAGCAACCACATGGAGGCTCACAACCATCCATAATGAGATCTGACACCCTCTTCTGGTGTGTGTGAAGACAGCTACAGTGTACTCACATATAACAATAAATAAACAATATTGGGCCAGAGCAAGTGGGGCCAGAGGGAGCGGGGCTGGTGTGAGCTAGTGGCCAGAGCGAGCAGAGGTCCTGAGTTCTAATTCCCAGCAACTACATGATGGCTCACAATCATTTATACAGCTACAGTGTACTCTCATATACATAAAATAAATAAATCTTTAAAAAATAACTGTGTAGGAAAAGAAGAATGAAAATTAGTTACCTTTTAAATTTTTCATTGTCATTTTTCTTGTTGTGGTTGGCTATCTCCATTCCAACTGTTACAGGTGGATATTTAAAAAAAAAAAATCAGATAGCTTTCAAGGCCTTAATGGGACCAGTATTTACCATTTGAATCCCAACCCGCAACACTCAAGTACCTTCATTAGAACTCACAGAAGTTATTAGAATTGTACTTGCTTATGTTGTGTGGTTATTTTATAATGCTCTATTCTTGGGGATTAATTAAGTTGATACACAGAATCTGACCTTAAGCAACAGGCAAAGCAGGGAACTTAGATACGTTGAGTATCTTGAAATTTAAAACTCGTCTTAAGTTTATTTTCCCAGGCCAAACTTCTGCTACGGGATCAGCAGTGGTGCTCAGGGAGTGTGAGGTGCTCCTGCTCAGCTGCTATGAATGCCTCAAAAGTAAACTTATTTACAACAGTGTTATGCCTGCAGAAAAATCAGAAATAATACAGAGTTTCTATGAGCCCATTGCCCAGTTTCTTGTGTGTGTATATGCGTGTGTATGTGTATGTGTGTGTATGCATGTGTGTATATGCCTGTGTATGTGTGTGTATATGTGTGTGTGTGCGTGTGTGTATATGCGTGTGTCTGTGTGTGTCTGTGTGTGTGTGTGCATGTGTGAGACACATGCTTGTGTTCCCTGCATGTGAGGCAGTGGACGACACCAGTGTGCGAGCACTTCTCTTCTGTTGCCGTCTGCCCTTGAGACAGGGTTTCTCACTGAACTGGAAGCTCATCATTTTGGCAGGGCTGGCTGGCCAGCAAGCTTGAAGGATTTGCCTGTCTCCATCCTCCAAGGGCACAGTCACACGAGCACACACCCACGCCTGGCTTCCTATGTGGATGCTGAGAACTGGAGCACAGGTCCTCACACGTGTGCAGTTGGCACTCTTACCTCAGCCTCTTCACAGCCCCTCTCCCGTTAGCCATATGCTGCCCTTTACACATTCGAGTCATTTTGACACATCATTACTAGCTAAAACCTAGAACTTCATTTACACTTTATTCAGACTTCCTTTATAACTAATACCCTTTTCCATTACTTCTTGGGGCCCATACAAGCAAAATGCCACATTGCATTAAGTCACCACAATGCTTTAGAGAGACATACTATAAGTATACACACACACATTTATAATGTGTATGTTTTTCAGGACTCATCTGTTGTCCCCCACCCCCCAATCACGGGGTAATGAGATTGAGGAAAGCTAAGGGTGTTTTTAATTACTAGTGGCTCAGAATGTTCAGGTGGAAAGCTGATCATCCCCCAGAATGAGGAAAAGCTGCCTGACTGGAGGCAGCATGGTCCCCAGTGAACAACTCTCAGCTGGAAAGGCACTTCACACACAGAACCTCCCAACAGCATCTGTTCTCCTAATAACCAATGTCAATGTGCCAGAGGTCACCAAAAGTCTGTTGGCTGCGTTGAATCCTTTCCCAGCCTTTTAATGCTTTCCTGTACATTTTCTGTGTGTGTTGGGGGAGGGGTGAACCAATGCTTCAAGCTTCAAATGGAAGTTAATGTAAGACAGTGCTCTCTTTATAGAAACTGCCGTAGGGTCAGCATTACTGAGCCACAGTAGACGTGGAAACTGCCCATGGTGTCTGCCATGTAGAGGTCTAAATAAGTCATGGGATTTATGCTGAGGCAAACATTTCTCTATGAGAAGAGTCAAATCAGTGGGCCTGTCTCCTGTGGCTACCACCTGAGTCTATTAAGACGATGGTGGGACTCTGGCACCAGGTTGTGTGTGGGGACGAGTAGATGACATGGTCGAGGAGAAGCATCTCTGAGTGTGAGTATAAGAAACTGGGGGACCATGAATGTTTGCTCCCAAGAATTAGCTACCTTCTCCTCTGTTGCACAAGGGGTATGCTATTTTCAAAATACAAAAAGGAAAATTAAGCCGGACATAATACCCATGCCTGTGTCCTGTGTGTGTTTTGGGTTTTGGTTGATGAAAATGTTTCATTATTTGTGTGTTTAGTTACTCTGTGCCTTGAGAATCCCACTGCAATCTGTCCACAGTGTTCCAGGACTTCAAGAATAGCCCATATTTACTTAGGAACCTATCTTTGCTGTCTCTACTTCATCTTAATTGAGGCTTTCTTTTATCCCAAGTCACCCGCTCTTCAAATGACGTAGGGAACTTAAGGATCATGTCTAAGAAGACTCAGATAAAGCCAGGATTAGGACTCCAGGGCGAGCCAGTCAGCCACAGAATCTCAACTCCCAACCAATCGCTATGTGAAACTCCGTTTTGTGTTACAAAGTTTACTTCAAAATGCCACTGAGTGGTCAAGTCTTCAATAGCTTGTCAAGGTCACAGTATCAATATCCATGCGACACGTTTCATGATATCAGATAGAGGTATTACTACATCAAACACCCTCATTCTCACTGACCGGCTAATGGGAGTGGCTTAAAGGGAAGCCTGACATTCCAAGGTCCTGTGACATGGAACTGTAGTACACATGACTTGGCACTCAGCATCCGAAAAGCTAGCATCATGGTGGAATCTGATCAGGACGTGGTTGCCCCCAAAGGATGGCTGCTCATTCCCTGTTCCCAAGACAGGGGGCTACGCCACGCTGTGTGGAGTCCTGGAGACAGTGGGCAGAAAGAGGGAGAAGAGATAGCAGTAGGCATCAGCCTTGACATCCAAGGGACTGCGCCACAAGGCAGAACAAGGTTCTGGAAATAGGGACTTCTGTCATCTTCACACAGAAAATTCCATACACACCAAAGGTGGCAAAGGATTTCATTATTGAGCCAGATTTATACTTTAATGTTTACATATATGTATACATGTAAACACGCACGCACACACGCGCACACACGCGCACACACACCACACTTGCATGCACAGTTTACCTCAATCCAAGCTCAACGTCACGCAATATCCACCCTCTCTGAGAGCTCCACACCTCCCCAACCCTGTATTTAGTGGGTCCAAGTCAATGTGGTCTTTTCTTCTCAAAAGCCTCGAAATGCAAGAAACCAGAATAAGGCGAGACAGGCTTATTCTGACCCCTCAAGCTCTTCCATAAGAGAAGCTGTTTTCAGAGCCACCAGAGAAGTGCTTCCTCCATGGTCGTGACAAAATCAAACACCGTGTTTCCTCAGTCTCTGGCAAACAGTTTATTCTCCTCATTAGAAGCCCTTGGAAGCCAAACCTGAAAGGCTCCTTCAGAAAATGATATGCGTGCTTGACAGAGAAGTAAAAGAAGTTGTGAGAGATAGTCGGGCGTGATGACGCACGCCTTTAATCCCAGCACTCGGGAGGCAGAGGCAGGCAGATTTCTGAGTTCGAGGCCAGCCTGGTCTACAAAGTGAGTTCCAGGACAGCCAGGACTATACAGAGAAACCCTGTCTTGAAAAAAACCAAAAAAAAAAAAAAAGAAGTTGTGGGAGGAAACACCGGCTTCTGTTAACTGTGTCCCTGAGTGCTTTTCTGTGGTAACATCCTCCTCAAACTTGAACAAATTAGTTACACCGTCGATAGAAATAAAAGAAGTAATCTGTGAAGAAAATCCCAGCAAAAAAAGGATCCGTCGAACAGTCGGCTAAATCCTGTGGGAACAGGAAAAGAGAAAGACCAGTGTAAAAGTAACTATCGTTAGTGTTTCTTTTATCTATTGAGAGTTTAATTTCCTACTGAAAAGAAAAAGAAGGGGTGGGGTGGGGGAGCTTGCTTACTGGTGCAGCTACCCGGAAATGGAACGCGCTGTCGGAGAACCGGGCCACGGGAAGCCTCCAAATGTGCTGGTATCCCTAAGAGATGAAGGAGAGACGCCCATCTCAGGTCACGTGTTACAGCTCAGTTGGAAGGAGAGCAGGCTAGGGCAGCACGCCCTTGGCAACGGTAGGAGAGGCTCTAGGACAACGGTTTTTGATCTACGTCACCAGAACAGTCTGTGTTCTCTTAAGGACGCAAGGAAGATGCCAAGCCAAGCGGGGTGGCCAGGGTCAGCTAAGAAGGGGCACTGGCGTTTGGTCCCATGCATCCTTCCCTTAATGGGGAGCAGAGGCTGCAGTCCTAAACCTGCTGGAACCAGGACCTGCCATTAAGGAGCCGGGAAACATTACCTGTGTCATCTGAGTATCTTCTCCATGGCTCTGGGTTCTTTCCCGTTGACTGTGGAAACATATATTCCCTAGCGTGTATTTGCACTGGAAGACTATCAGTGGCTCTGTTGTGCTTCAAGAGATGAAGAAAGAAGGCAAAAGTAGTTAGTAGATTTTTACTAGGCTACATTTTGATAAGAAGATGAACTAACTGGTGGGCACAGAGCTAACCCTCCCTGAGGCTATGCCATAGTCAGGGTGACTACTGCTCTGATGGACACCATGACCAAAAGCAACTCGGGGAGGAAAGGGTTTATTTGGCTTATGCTTCCGCTATACTGTTCATCACGGATGGAAGTCAGGACAGGAACTGAAACAGGGCAGGAACCTGAAGACAGGAGCTGATGCAGAGGCCATGGGATAGGGGTGGGGTGCTGCTGCTTATGGGCTTGCTCCCCATGGCTTGCTCAGCCTGACTCTCCACAGCATGCAGCTGGGCTGAGCGGCACCACCTCATTGATGAGCAAAATGAAGAGGGAAAGGATATGAAGCCCAGAGGAGACAGAAGAGACAGAGGTGGCAAATGGTCAAAGATGGGAGCAGAGCCAGCGGAGTCAGGGAAGGCAGAGAGGATGGAGGAAAAAGAGAAAAGACGCAGGGGCAAGGGGTAAGACTGGAATTGAGAAACAGAATAAAGCTTTCACAAGAGAGGCTCCTCGCACAAGTCTGAGTGAAGTGGGTTGAAAGTTATGATTATTGAAAGTATGAGATGACAAGCCAGATAGAGAGCAGTGCATACCTATAATCCTGGCACTTGGGAAGTAGTCTCTGGAGGGTTGCCAGACCAGACTGAGCTGCACTGTCTGAAAATACCCACGCCACGGACAGGAAGCTTAGTGGGAAGGCACTTGCCTGACATGCTTGGGTTTGGTCCACACCACCACATGCACAGGCACACGAGCGCACACACACACTGAATTCTGAGCTACAGAATGATTTCAATTATAACGTCTGCGAGTTTTTGAGGGATTGCAGTTATAAAGCAGGCTTATGATTCATCGAGTGCCCACTTGTGGATCAGGAAGGGGCACTGTCTATACACACATATCCTCTTACAAATAGGCAAGAGAATGGCCGGGAGCCACGTGTGAAGCCCATTTCCACCATATACTAGCTGTGGATTCAAAACGTGTTGTTTATGTGTGCATGTGTGGAGGTCAGAGGTCAATGCTGGGTGTCTTCCTCTATCGCTTTTCACCTTAGTTTTAGGGACAGGAAAGCCCAGAGCTCACCCAAGGCTAGACTGGCTATCCAGTGCTCAGTAGTCCTCCTGTCTCTGACTCCTCAGTGCTGGGCTTACAGACAAGCAGAACTGTACCCAGCTTTCCACATGGGTGCTGGGGATTGAACTTGCATCCTCATGCTTGTATGCAGGCACTCTACCAACTGAGCTATCTCTCTAGCCCCAGAACACATGTCTGACCTGCATTCCCTGGCGACCCACCTGTCAAGCATAAGCTAGGAAGAAACTCATTCCGGGAGGGCAGGATTGTATGTCCCAGTATTCGTGTGTGCACAATCTTACAGGTACTCTGTGATCAGTCAATGGCAGTTACTAATTTTGTCAGCGTTAACAATTTCTCATAATGACTCTATGTGCCATGGTATTATGTGATGTCCACTTTACAGGTGGAGAAATGGTAGCCCAGAGATAATGACCATCTCTTGTGAGGTCACAAAATGAGGACGTAACAGACAGAATTTGAATCCTGGTCTGCCCAGCTCAAAACTTGGGCTCATTTTTTTTTTTTCTGCCCTTAAGCAAAAGGGCATTTGTATTCCCACTGGGATGGGATGTCACCTGAGATGATCAATTCCCACCAAGGGGACATGCTGATACTGGTGTTCCAACCCCAGTTCCAAGGAGACAGTCAGGGAGCCCTGCAGGGCTGCTGTGTGAGCTTCCTCCAGGCAGGAGTGTGGCCCCCAGCGCTCCCTGAAGGATCCTGGATGATCTCATCTCTTTACCGTCTATCAGTTAACATGGACTGACAGCACTTTATCTCCTAACGTGCTCAACAATGACAGCAGACAAACTGCTCAGAGAAGGAGAAAGCACCATTGTGTCTTACAGCCGCACACTTACTTGATTTCCAGAGAGAATTTGACGTTGGTGGGTGTGTTCTTATTAACAGGAATGTTATAATTATAGTGCCCGGGCCTAATTTTAGAAGAAAATAAAATCACAAGTCAAAATACACCCCAAAAGCTTCAAAAGGATTTCTTTTTTGACATAGACTACACGCTATGTAAACTGCAAAATGACACATGATAAATTTAGAAAGTTGAGTTTAATCTCCCATGTCTGTAGTTTTCAGAGACAAACTTATCCAGTGTCAGAGTGAACTTGGCATGTGCCTTAATATAAAATATGGAAAGTCAAATCCCAAACCAAAATACACAGAATCAAATGCACAGGAAATGAGTTTGGTCACAGAGAAACAAATTTCAGGAATAAAAACTGAAGTAAATGTAAAATTCTCCTGGAAAGGCCACATGAGATAATGTAGCATAAACCATTTTTCCTTTTAAAGAATTTTAGCAGGAAATGTATATTTTTAGAACCCAAATCGGTTATAATTACGATGGCCCTGATTACCATTCAGGAATGGAGGAAATTGTAAGGTAGACTTGCTTATCCCTAAGTCCACCTACCAAACCAGAGATGATCAGAGGGAAGAGGGTGTCCCACTGATTGTTACTGTGATGAACAACTCCATCAAATGGCATGTCCGTACTTAATCAGGCCCTCCCTCTGATTGGTCTCCCCATGGATGGCATGGAAAAACAACACAAACCAGATAAAGGGAAGAAAGAGCCAGCCACTTCAGATTCCCTTTAAATGATACTAAACTAATTGTCAAAATGTGAAAGAAAAAAACACAGGGAGTTGGAAAAAGCTGGAATTTTATAATATTTAGTAATATCAGAGCATCATATTATGAACCTTGGATGTGATAAATTTTTATTTATCACCACATTTTAAAAAATGTAGCTTAGTACATGGGCTATATACTAAGGTATAAAAATAAGCACATTACATTATACATCAGGAATATATTTACTTTTTGCCTGTCAATTATATGTCAAAAAAAGCTGAAGAAAAACTACATTATCCCCCCCCCCCCCCAGCACACACACAATGTGCCTTAGGATCAGATCCTATAGCTCAACTGGGAAGCTTAAACACACGAATTCCCTTCCCGTTATGCACCTTCCAATATCTGCTGCTTCTCGGTAACTTCCCATCTTACGGGGAGACATGAATCTGCTGCTTCTCTGCAACGGATACTAACCCATCTTACAGGCAGACATGAATATATGAGGACAAATACTTTGCTTGAGTCCAGAATTTGGACCTGAGTCATGTGATTCATCTTCATGATGTCATTGTGTCATAGTAACGAGCTAACATCTGTCTGGGATGCTCACTAGAGGTGTGACCTACAGCAAACTCGTGAGCTCACACACAACTGCAAAGAAGAGACAATAACAAGGACTTCTGAGTGCTGATGTGAGAGTTCAGTGTGGTCATAAAGATAGGCATCAGGCGTCATTTTAAAATATATGTTATTTTTATAATGTAGGAACATCAACTTGAAGTCTAATCTACTGGGTTAGAGAAAAGAACTGTGCCTGAAAACCCACAGGTCCCATGTGTGACCCAAACTGAAAGGAATGTCTTGCCTCTAGGTACCCAACAGGTACATATCTAATTGAGAAACACTTCCCATGCTGAATGTCCACAGTTTACATTTGTGCTCGCTGCAGCCAGTTGGGTTCTCCATGTCTAGATGTATCACTGCCATGTGTGTGTGTGTGTGTTGACACACATTGAGGATGGATGTTGTATCTGGGCAATTGCTTGCCTCCTAGAATAAAAGCTACACTAAGCAGAGCTGGGTTTCTACAGCAATTAAAATAATACCCTTTGTTGTCGCACAAATGTCAACTCTCTAGTGTCCGTCCTGTGTTTAAAATCAACTGGCCACTCGGAGCATTGCTGTGTGCCCCCTGGGGATAGTCTGTTCCCCAGGATTTTGCTTTGGGTGTAGCCATTATACAAGGAGGTAGGAGATCGGGACCATGGGGTTTGTAGCTTATTGACGTGTGCTAACACCCACCCATTTCTGACTCCCTCATCTTCCGTGTATTTAATGTGCTTTTACTTAAGGAACGATGTAAACACACATGGATTTGAACATGAAGCTTTGGTTTTCATTCTGGTCTCCACAGTATAATGCTGACTAAATCCCAGAGGCAGCCAGGGCACCGTGGAAGGCTTACCCACCCGCAGTGGAGCATTCTACTGCAGTACCGACGGTCTATCATTTGCTGGATTTCTACAATCTGAATGGAAGCGATGGTTGTGTCGATCCCTGGATTAAGGAGAAAAGGACAGCAATTAGATGAACAGAGGAAAGGAAGTAAACTCTCGTGCAGGGGGAACATGCTGCGTTCTTGCTCTGCCCCAAACTGCAGAATGTAAACCAAGAGAGTCTCAGACAAATGCATCCCATTCACGTTCAAATGAGAGAAGGAGGAGAAAGTCTGCACCAGGCTTTTGTGCTTGTTTGGGGATGAGTAATTGTAAGAAATTTAATTTGTCAATAAAAATCCAGGCTGCTAGAAACAGTGCCATCACACCCAAAAGAATTTCTGGACTACAGAAGTCCTGCTAAATTGGAATTTACTAGAGATGGGGTATGCGATGACACACAGTCTGCTTCAGGGAATAGAAAATGAACTAAAATTACAGTCAGAACAAAAAGAGGAAGGCAGGAACTTCAAAGATGTTATAAAATCCTGGAACAGCTTATCAGGTGCAGGTGACCATCTGGAATGCCTCATTAATAATACTCAGGCTAACAAGGATTATAGGACATGGCCACCAGGTGTCAACAGTAGATGTGTGTGTGTGTGTGTGTGTGTGTGTGTATTTATGTGTATGGTATGTATGTGTATGTCTGTATGTATCTGCACATGTATGTATGTGTGTGTCTTTGTGTTTGTGTGTCTGTGTATGTCTGTGTATGTCTGTATATATCTGTATATATGTCTGCATATTTCTGTGTATGTCCATGTATGTGTCTGTATGTGTTATGTCTGTATATGTGTCTATGCGTTTATATGTTTGTATATCTGTGTGTGTCTGTGTATGTCCATGTGTGTGTGTGTGTGTCTATATGTGTGTCTGTGTATGTGTCTGTGCGTTTGTATGTTTGGGTATCTGTGTGTGTCTGTGTGTGCCTGTATGTGTCTGTGTGTGCCTGTATGTGTCTGTGAGTGTGACTGTCTGTGTGTCTGTGTATGTGTCTATGTGTGTGTAACTGTGTGTAAGTGTCTGCCTGCCTGTCTGTGTGGTGGTGGTGGGTGACAGGAGGGGGTGGCAGGTAGGATGGCTGTCATGTTGTTCCTGTGTCTCACCCCACTGTGGTGCTGTGGTACTGCCTAGTCTCAGAGGCCAAAAAGATTGTCCAAAAGAGTGTCACTTAAATGTTAACTTACAGTCACTCTCCCAGTCTGGGCTGATAAGCGCACTGCTTGTCAGGAACGATTTGCTTTTGTCTTCTGAAGAATAAAAACATCTGTCAGTCAGGAAGGCTCCTTCAGGAGGATAGGAAGCTGAGTGAGCTGAGAGCTGAAAGCATCCCCCCCCTCTCCCTCTCCCGCTGTAGCACTTACCCACACCTATCCCGTTTCTTCCCAATCTAGTTTATTCTTGCCCTCACCCAAGAAGTCATCTGTTACGGGAAAGTCACACACACCCCAACACATGTTGAAACCCCAACACTTTCCTCCTCAGGATGCCTCTCTCTGTGTGGAGATATGGCCTTTAAAGAGGGAATCAAGAGGATTCGAGGCAGTTTAGATGACCTCCAGTCCAATCTGACAGCTGTCCTTATCAGAGCAGATTACAATGAGACACCAGGGGTGGCTTTGGGCACGTACACCGGAGCAAAGAAAATACCATTTGTGGACCTAGCAAGAAGGTGGCCTTCTGCAGGCAAAGGGAAGACCTCCAAAGGAGCCAGATTTGTTAACCTCTAGCTTCCAAAACTGTCACCCTCCCCCACAAATGTCTGTTGTTTACACCACCCAGTCCATGCGATTGTGTCATGGCAGCCTGAGGAGACCACACCATCATCCTAGAAGTCCCCAGAGCTCACAGCTGTCCCCCTCCCAGTACGGAAGCACGTGTTCTTCAGTCAATGACACACATCAGCCCCAAAGCCCAAAGCATAGCGCCTCGGGGTTATCCCTTAACTTTGAATTTGGTTTTATTCCTATTCCATTCTGGGTCCTCTATAGCTCCTGGGACAGCCTGGATCGTATTAGGGAAGCATTGTTCTCTGATTAATGAGAAGCTAGTGGTAGTTTTATTTCTCATCTAGATCCTGAGTCAAAAATGTTGCCAACCAAAGCTGTTAGACCCAGGTCCCTCAGGGTTACCCTTGGCATGGTTTATGCAATATTTAAACAATAGATACATGTCATTAGAGGGTGTGGGTGTGTGAATAAAGCCAGTGACAGAGGACTCATAACTCCCGGGACAGGCCTAAGTGTCCTTTCAGTGAATTGTCATCTCTTCCTGCTCATGTGTTTTGACGCCAGTTCTACTTGGGTGAGAACAAGCCCCCAAGGCAACAGCTGCGCCCAGCCCAAGCCCGGCTGCTACGTGGTTGCTGCGGATCAGACTTCCTTTATTTCTGGGTAAAAACAAAAATCATTACAAACTGACATTCCAAATCCAGGAACGAGGATGAAGCAACCATGTGTATGTTGGAATCTGATTTCTGAACAAACCTGGAAACTCAGAGGAGAGTAAGGCTAAAAGCTGGGGAATAGTCCGTTGGGAATTCGGTCCAGGTATCGGTGGGGTATGGAGTCAGGGGTATATGATTCCCGTTGGCTTTATCTACCCATTCCATGGCCCCTCTCCTACATAATAGATCTTATTAAATGAAATAGTGTGGCTCAAAGTGCATGGTTAGAGTGAGTGAAAATGATGGAAAATAAATAGAAACAAATTATACAGAAGTATGATGAATATTAACCTTCATACAAACAACATTGGACGTGCCTGAAGATGAGCAGGACTATACAATGGACTGGGTGCTCCTTTCTGGCTATTAAATAACTTATACACACACACATATACACATATATACATATATACACATATATGTCATATATATTACATATAATATATATAGACATATCAATCATATATCCAATATATGATATATATTTTCAGTGAAGGATAATAATGTTATCTATACCAACTTCTCACTGATCATTTTCTATGAGATATTGTTCTGAACACCCAATGACAGCCCAATAGGATGGCTGTCCCTTCTTGGCAGATGAATACAGGGGATAAGTAACAGAGAAAAAGGGATAAGGCAGGTGAGTACAAAGGATAAAGAATAGTACAAGGGCTTGCTATCCAGACTGTCTGATTCTCTGCACCACCATTCTGCCATCCTAGAATCACACAAAGCAAAATTCATGGAGAAAAACAACTGAGTCTAAACTGTAAGACAGGAAGGGGTTGGGGGACCCAGCCAGCTAAAGCCAGGATTACTGGGGTGGGGACAGAGTCAAGGCAGTCACTCTGCCTTCAGTAGAAAAATGGCATTTCCAAAGCACAGAGGTAACTGTTCAGGTGTCAGGGCTGTACATGACAAATATTTTAACTTGTTTATTATTTAAAAGTTGTTTAGATTCTTTATGTGTATGAGGGTTTGCCTGCATGTGTCTGTATATATACCACGCGTGTGCCAGTGCCTGAAGAGGTCAGAAGAGGACAATGGATTCCCCTGGAATCGGAGTTCCAGATGGTTGTGTGTCAACATCTGGATGCTGGGATCTGAACCAGGGTCCTCAGGAAGTACAGCAAATGCTCTTAACATCTGCACCATTCTCCAGCCCCACATGCATCTTTTAAAAAATTAGATGTTGAGAGCAATCACTTAGTAGTGTGCCAGGTAACTTTGGCTGTCAACTAACTCAGTCCCACTGAGAAATGAATCAGCCATAGATTCTTAAACTGTGACTTCATGGGGGTCACATAAATGAGTGTGACGATTGTAAAAGTGTTTGTCAATAATAAAAGAGCTCTGAGTGCACAACAACCAAATGTTAACTGAAAATCACATGCTTCCTGGATTCTGGGTGTGTTAGGCTCACTTGATGTCACCCTGTCACGCCCCTCCACTGCCGCGCTGGTTCTGAACATCCCATGATGCTTTGTCACTACCCAACACCACCTCACGTGACCGTGGCCTGCTCCGCTCACACTTGAGACCACGGTCCGTTTTCACGTGACTGCAAAGCTTTCTGCTCTTATAGAAACACACCATTCCATAAAAGGAAGCAAAGACTTTGTTTGTTTGTTTGTTTGTTTGTTTGTTTGTTTTTCGAGACAGGGTTTCTCTGTGTAGCCCTGGCTGTCCTGGAACACACTCTGTAGACCAGGCTGGCCTCGAACTCAGAAATCCGCCTGCCTCTGCCTCCTGAGTGCTGGGATCAAAGGCGTGCGCCACCACTCCCGGCCTTAAATCTTCCCTTCCCTTCCCTTCCCTTCCCTTCCCTTCCCTTCCCTTTCCCTTCCCTTTCCCTTCCCTTCTCTTTCTTTTCTTTTCTTTTTCTTTGTATGTGCCTGAGAGTATGTATGTACTATTCTGTGTGTGAATGGCCAGAGGAAGGTGACAAATCCCCCAGAACTAGAGTTAAAGGTGGTTATGAGCCACCTAATGTTCTTAAAATAAATGTATGACTTATAAGTATAATATGAACATCAAAGAATTATTTTGAATGAATTTCTCGAAACATATTTATCAGTAAATGTTTTGGGTTTGTGACTATTAAATATGTTTATATACCTAGGGTCACTTGAAATTTCTCAGACAAGAAGGATACTGGGTAGAAAAGAAACCGTAGCCTAGGTGATTGGTATAGTACACTTGTGGGTGTGTCAGTAGGGTCATTTCCAAGATGGCTCTTATGTGGGACAGCACCTGCTAGGGAAAGCCCTGCCCTGAGTGTCAAAATAAAAGTTTCCTTTGTAAGTTGCTTTTCATGAGTATTTTCTCACGGTGATTATACATACATATGCAACTCACAGAAGGATGGGTCGTT